>VWZT01003941.1:133339-149486 GCA_013397055.1 Pachycephala philippinensis | reverse complement strand
CTTCCCCAGCCGTCCCCATTCCCATCCTCAACCCCTTACCCTTCCCTAGTAAGTGGGCAGAATTCCCTCTCTAAGTTAGCTTGGTTGTTTTTTGTCGCTCATTAAGAAACGTACGTGCGAAGTTTACCTTCTTTGATTCAAAGTAACATCGTAATTATAGTGAGACTAAAGAGATCTGTGGCCACAGAAATCTATTACAGGTTTTTTTGTTGTTGTTGTTTTTTTGGTTCTTTTTGTTTTTTTGGTTTTTTTTTTTTTGTGTCAGAGGGGTCAAGGAATAACTCAAAGATAACTCTAGGACCTGGATTTTTAACTAATTGAGATTCAAGGTTGTAAAACTGGTTTAGTAAATCTGTGTGGAAAAATAACCCAAATTAGAGAAAAGCAATCAAGAAAATAAATTGGAAAACAGTTAGTGCTGTAGGAAAATTTAGAGTGACTGCAAAAAGCCAATCACATATGAGTTTGTGATGTGTTACTGAAAAAACAAAACCCCAATTTAAAACCAAGCCTCATCCCTGTCAATGTGTGTATTAATATGTATGTCATTCAACAAAAACATAAGAGCTGTCAGCTCTACCTCATGCTACTAAGTCAAAATCTAAGGGAAGAGGAAGCTACCCATGTGTCCTAATGGAAACTGCAGCCATCCCTTCCTTTGCAGCCAACAAACCCACCTGTGTAATGCTGTGTGAGATGGATATGTATTAAGCTGCAAAGTCAAGAACCTGAACAGTGGAAGTCAAAATACCAAAGCTAAGTTTACATGTGGAACTTGTGTATATGCCATGTGCCTGCTTTAATTACCTGATTACATGACAACATTCTACAAAAGCCCTCTTCCCAAGGAGCATTTACTACACAGTTACAGTTTTTCCTTGTTTCCTAACAGCTCTGTACTTCATTTATTATATGCAGTCTCAAGTCTACTCTGAAGACAAAAGAATTTGTCTTCTCACATGCATTTCTCTGAGGTTTGTCACTGCCAGATTGAAGTGTTTCACAAGCACTGATGAACTTTATCTTCAGGGTATCATGCCTATTACACAGGAATTGAGCAGAGATGCAAAAATTTAAACCTAAGGTGTTTACTGATTTGGACACCCTAATTGAGATCACTAGGATTTGGGGTTTTTTGCTGGAATACCTAACATTTCAACGGTTTTGTCACCTAGGCAGGAAGCCCCAATGTTAGAGTACTAGCCTTACCCCTACCCTTTTTTTGGAGTAGGCTTTTATTTCTTTTCTATTGTGTCACTTCCTTTCCCTTTATCGACCCTTGTCAGGTCCCATACTTTCTTGATTAGCCTTGGGAGCCATTAGGAACCCTTCAAAAATCGTAATTTCTGGTTTTGGCCCACCAGCCAGTAGTTCCTCCAAGTCAATATATCTGCTGAAACTGTCACTGTACCAGTCCTGCTTCTGCCCCCAGAATCTGTGGGCTCTGAAAGCCTTCCTAGCCCAGCACTTAAGAGGAGATATGGAAATCAAAAATGTGTTCTACATAAACACTCTTGGGAGATCTTACAGAATAAAAGCTTCCTTTTTTTCATGCAGAATCAGGTTTCACTCAGGAGTATAATCTTGTTGATTTTAAATTGCTTTTAAAATGAACAGTACAACAGTATTAGCTCTCCATATCATTTCCCTGTTTCAGGTCACAGAGGTGCTGAAGCCTTGAAATAGTTGCAAGAAGTTATCTGGTTTCAGGCAATATACCATTTACTGTCAAAAAAACTATTAAATCAGATGCAAAATAAAGATGGATATGCTCTAAGCAATGTGAATCAAGGTTAACCATCAAATATGTCAGATTTTCAGAGAGTCTTCTTCACTGACTTTATTTTAGGATTGTACTAGTGCAATAGCCACTGTAATACCGTGTTATTTTAGTAACTGAAATATCAACGAAGCTGAAAGAAAATCATGACTCATGACTTAAAAGTAGCTGTTTTGGAAGAGAGAGTGATAGTGAATTATACAAGCTCAAGGTCAGCCCCTGTGGTTTGGATCTGCAGGGAGCCACAGGAGATTATCTAATCTGTTTGCTGAAAATGTTTGTCAAACCTTTTCTTCAACAACTCCAGTGATGAAGACCCCAAAACTTCTGCAGACAAACTGCTTTAATGCTTTGCTCTCTTTGATCAGAAAAGAAATTCCATCACTATCCTACCAGTCAAACATCCTCATATGAAGTATGATTTTGCAGCAGCATGACACTGGGCTTGTTCAGCTTGTGACCAAATTCAGGACAGATATTGGCCTCATCTTGTATCTGTGAAGTGATTTAGTCAGACTGGATAAAATCCCTCCCTGCTGAATTTTGTCTTTCTTTTTGCCAACATTTACTCCGGTTTGTTTTGATTATTTTGAATTCTTTTGCTCAGCTACAGTTTAGTATCACTTATGGTGTACATTCTCCCCTTTCTATTACTGGTGAGAATATTAAATCATATCAGCCCTATGGTCACTTCATTCATCTTTCATTTAATTCATCCTTCCATAAAAATTGTAATCACTGAAAAACTGCTTTTGACTGTGTTTTCTAACCAGTTTTTTACCTACTCTATAATAGTTTAACATATAATGTTTCGTTAGCTTTCTTATGAAACAGTCATGAAAGATAAATGTTCAAGAAATACCAAAGAAATATTTCCTCACTAAGAGATATTGCAAGAAAATGGCTAAATACAGTGGGGGAACAACAACCACCAGAGTGTTTAGAATTAGATGAAATACATTTTTGAGATTTTATTTTTCCCATTTATAAAATATACAAAAAGAAATATTGTGCTGTTTTATGGTGACTGCACTTGCACACAGCAGTAAAGACTTCCAGTGAGTCAGCCTTCCTAAGAAAAGTTACAAAGCACAAGTATTTACCAAATCTGTGCGTTTGGTTCATGTGCCCACTCATCCTTTCAGAAAAGTAAACTTTACACTTCAGATCATGATGACTGTTCTTTTGTTCTGTCTTTCCATCTGAGTATTTAATTGCACATCTTTTAAAAAAATAACTTTTTCTGTCACCTTTTTTTGCCCTTGAGTTGTCAGTGTTCTCATTTATTACAGAAAAATATTTTTAACATGTGTGAAAGAAGCCAGTTCTTCTATCAGTTAGATATTTCATTTGCCTTTGGAGTAGTGGCAGGTCTTGCCCTCTAACAAATAACAGAATGGGAATTTCTGTTCTCTAATTCATCTAATGTTCCTGTACACTTAAATATAGAGCTCTACTAGTATTAGCTGGGTATGATTACATTGTTATAATAGTAAGATGATGTAAAAGTACTTTTTTACATCTTCATAAGCACTAACAGCAGGTGAGAGCTAAGCAAGAAACTTTGGTTACTGTGATATACACTGACCTGCTATTTGGATTTTCCTCCACTGTTTATGATTTACAAGAGAGAGAATGTCTTCCAGCAACGCTTTGGTTTTATTTTACATGGCTGATATTCTCAGAGATCTCAGAATCCTGATTTTCTTTGGACTTCAGAGACTTGCTCCCTGACAACTGTCTGTCAGATCTCATGGGTTGTGTTCTGATACAGGAGTCATGCTGGAAACAAATACCAGGATGTTGTTAGCAGGTGGCAGACCTGAGACATCCCTTGCCAAAGTAGAAGATGTATCTAAAAAGACCCAGAATGGACAGAGGTGGGACAATACTTGGAAAAGGCATCTTATGCACTTGCCTGAAGCTAACACTTCTGCAACCATCTGCTTTTGTCCACAGAGAGAAGCATAGTCTTAATCACATTAAAGGGAACCAAGGGTTCCTAAGTGCCAAGTAATTATTTCACAGCAGATTCACAACATATTCTGAGTTGGAAGAGACCCACAAGGATCATCAAGTCCAACTCCTAAGGAAATGGCCTGTATGGGTATTGAACCCGTAACCTTGGTGTTAGCACCATGCTCTGACCGACTGAGCTAATCTCATCTTCCTGACCTAATTTCATTTGTTCAGTTACAGCCCAGTAAAATTTTTGTATCATGTAATTTCAAGCCTGTGGTCCATGACTAAGTCAATTTCATACATTTCTATGACTCTAAACTGTCTATAACTGTCTTGACCTTCTTTCCTGCTTCCAGAGAATGTAACAAAATCTTGTAAAGTGTGTAGCTTGTCCCATGTAAGACATGATCATTTGAAGCACTTTATTAAACAGTTTTAACTCATTTTATCGAGGGTAAATTGTTACAAGATGTTTTATGTCAAATCACTAAACTCAACATGCATTTTTTGCTATTCTCTGACTTGCTAGGACTTTCAGTTAGAGATAAGAACGTTAGAAGCTATCGATCTATTCAAAGATTCATGTGCAATCTTAGCTGTTGTTCAAATTATATTTGTATCAATTTATTTCAGTGGATATTCTTTAATGCTGTTTTTTAGAGCTATCTGTTTATATTAATGTTGTGAGTTGTCTTAATTCTTTCATCCAAAACTGGATGACAAAAGAAAAAGAGGACAGTGAGGAAAGGAGGCTGGACCTTCCATACAGTGTCAGAGACAAGTCAGTGCACAGTATCAGTTGGTGCTATCCCTGTGTGGCACATCAAAAGTTACCATTGGAAAATTCCTGCAGTTAGAGAAAAGATTTCATGTAAGAGAGGCCTTGATCGGTGCAATTTTTCTTGATCTTTGGAATTTTTCTTTAATGGATTCCATGTTTCTTAAATTGTGGATCATTTTCTTTTCCTCAGATGGGAGACAGGGTCAGATGTGATCTTCTTTCTCTGCAGCTGGTTTCTGGTACTACATTAGGAAATTCTCAATGCCTCCTATCACTGCTTCACCAGTGATGAATATAACATTGCCATTCAATTTAATCTAATTTTTCCAGGGAAAATTTAATCTAGTGAGAACTTTGAGGTCAGAACCATAATGAAAACACTTTCAGGGGGAAAAAACCCAAATCAAACCAAAACCATCAAGAACAAACAAACCAACAATTCATTTCCAAGTGTCCATTTGTAGAATTTTTAAAAAATCACCTGCTGAAAGCAAGCACTTCGTAAAAAAAATCCTGTAGCCAGATCTACATCTCATTCTATGTCTATCAGCCAGCAGTACTATCTCCACCTAGTGCAGGACTTATTAAGATGAGAGTTCAGAATGATTTTTTGTTATCACTTGGTAGATGAAGAAAGTCTATATTGTATTTCTCTTTCAAAGTGTTACAATTCCTGAGCTAATCTTAGTTTAGAAGATTTGAGGAGGGAGTAGGGGAGAATGTGAATCAAGTGGAAGCTTTTTGTGTATTTTTTTCTTCAATGGAGAATCATGGCAGAAGTCTAAGGGTAGGGAAGGTGGCAGCATGGAAGAAAATGGAAGTAATGCACAGCAAAAGCTGGTGTAATAACCTCTCCAGTTCATGACTATAAACCTTGGGAGAACGGTATTGTTCCATCAAGTCGGCAGCCTGTGAGAAGGAAGGTTATTTCCCTGCTTGCTTGGCACAAAGCAGAGGCTGAGATAATCATATACACCAGCCTACTCCTGTGGTGTGGGATTCCAGTAATGGGGGCCTTGATCTATCACAAGGTGACTGAGAGTTTTCAGTTGTTACCATAGGAACATATGCAAGTTTTACTGATCACAGTATTTTTCTAAAAGGTCTGCATTCTCAGAACGTTAAACTATAGTGCTGGTTATTTCATTCATTTATAAAATGTGTATAGAAGGCACGGGTGACATTGCAACTAGTTCTTTGGGATAGATACGGAACAATATTTGTTATTTATATTCCACACACTGGACACAACTTATTTTATATGTTCTCATGACTTTGAAGTCATTGCTAGGGAGCTGCCAAGAGGGTCTCCAAAGAGATTGTGGAAGGTCAACTTTTTGGCTTCCAGCTGTTCCCTTGCTGCAATTACCCATGTATGAAATGAGGGAGGTGTATTATATAGGTGTTTAGTGCTTTTACATAGTTTGTCCCTCTCAGCTTGCTGAGTGCATTTGATTTGAGGTAATTCACCTAGATTTTAAAGCAGAAAGTAAAAGAACGGAAATCTGCTCTCTGCAACCACTGTTGGAATTTTAAGAACATGCATATCCAACACTTCCTTCCAAAATCCTACACTTCAGTTCTCCCTTGGGTTTTTCATATGCATTTTGGGTACAGTTTACACCTCATAACTTTAGCTGGCTAAAAGGCAGCAATCTAATGAAAGCTATTCAGCTTAGTTTGGACTGTGGCAGGAGATAACAAAAAAAATTGGATGATTTCTCAGGCATCCTATCCATCATTAACTCTTACACTAGGAGGTATTTAATGATGAGTGCCTGTTTCCATTGCCAAGAGAGGATGCTTATAGTTAGGTAGATGTTTGACTTTAGAACAACTGTGATTAGGTGAGAAAATCTGATTCTGCAAAACATATGCACATATCCTAAATTACAAACTCTCTAAGTTAATGAGCCTTAATCTTAAATGTAGATTTCTGGCTGATTATAGTGTTTATCATAATAAAAATTATAAAGAGACTGTAGAATTAACCTCAGACAAAATACTATTAATAATACTCAGTTCAAAATTAGCCTGAGAAAAAATTTCTTTGCTCCCCTCCAGACACACTAGTACGTGTCTTCTGCTGCTTTAAAAGAACCAGAGCCCTAAAATGAAAGAAAACAAAAAAACCACTCCAACTTACAAATATCTCTCAAAATGTTTGCATTTGCATGGATTGTGAGAACTAGGCACCAGAAAAATTTCTTTCAAATATCTCCAGTCATTTTTTTCAGAGTATAGCCTCCAATCCACAGAGATTTTTTTTTCCACTTTGTAGACATGTAAGATAAAGGCATGTGAAAGCAATTTTTCATTGAAAATTGCACGGTGGATATGCATGAACCAGAATTTGCTTTATTTCAGGGTTTCACAGCCCAAATGCAGCTGTAATTTGCATCATTTACAATTTTGCTGTAAACTGACTTGGGGCATCTGTCTGCATTATAGCCAGAGCAGGCAAAAGATAAGTAGGAAAAATGGAAAACCTCTAACATAATTGATTTCCACCAAATAGCACTGTCTCTGGCTGTTATAACAATTAGTTTATCAATTTAATGTTGATTGTGGCTTTCCCAAAGAGGAATAGGAAAGCTTGCAAACATCCACTGAACAGCAATGCAAAAGAATCTGGCACTGTTGCCACTAGAGCTGATACAGTATCTAATACATATATTTACTTTTCTTTAAGATATTTTCATACATGTTAAGCAAAACTCTGGGTTTGAAACATAATTCTCCTTTGACAAACTTTATTTCACTATGCTCTGGCTAATTTTATCCTCTGGAGGCGTAAATTTGGGCTTTGAAAAATCTATTTCCTTCAAGCTTGTACTTCAAGTGATAATAGATGCTAAAGACACAGTAAGAAAAAAAAAAGATTAATCTCTCAAGAGCATTGAGAAAGCAATCAACATAGTACCTAAATAAGTTAATAAACACATTTTCAAATTCCTTCATAACAAAATAGCTTCAAGAGCTCAGTGAAGTCCTTAGGGGAGTATGCAGTCATAAGATAGGAGGAATCCATTGATGAAGAGACAGGAGCTTCAGTAACAAATCATTGAAATTAAATTGATATCTTAGAAAGGATTTTTTAAAATGCTTGACTTGCATAAACTACAAATTTAGCTACAGAAAGTGCATGTGGCTTTCTAATCACGTATTTATTTATTTTACATTGTATCCCACAATATATTTTATTTGCTTTGATTAATTTAGTGTTGCATATATCAAAAAAAGGGTGTCAAGCATCTCATTTCAATAATAGAGTTTACAAATATGATTTGCCAGTAAGATAATTAATGAAATCTCCGAATCTGCTTAGGAATAATATTTGCGTAAACTGAAAGTGATACTAATAAAATTAAGCATGAGTATTCCAGAGTAGCACATAGTGGGATTGTTTTAACTTCAACTAAGCAGTCCTCCTTAAAAAACCTAAAACCACCATACGGAAACTCACTCTATCCTAGATATATTTTCCCTTTCAGATAAAGACAGATAGTAAAGAGCTTTTGCTTACCTATTTTTAAACATGATATTGAATTTCCTGTAATGTAAGCATCCTCATTTTAATGTTCACCATTTAGTTAGGAGATACGCACCTTCAAAGAGGAATTCCAGTTTATTCTAGATCACCCCGCCTATCTCTTGTACCTCTTTCTTTTGACTATACAGAAAACTTATAGAAAATCTTCCCTTACCTTTGGTCCTTTCCTTGGGTAACTGAGGTAGATGTGTGCTTTGACACAAGCTACATTTTAGCTTTTTTAAGTTTTGATCTTAAGTCTTTTACAAAACGTGCATATCCACATGGAAAAAGCCACTTTAAACCAATATATAGAGAGTGAAAGGGTGAGGAGCTGAATACATGTCACTGCATACAGGCAAAGTACTTATATATAGTGTATAGTCTATATTTGTAGTGTATAGAGACTATATATATTCTCATGTGAGTATGTATGCATACACTATATTCAGTCTCTAAATATCTATATATACTTTTTTGATATACAAAATAAGTCTATCAGTGTATATCTATCTATCAGTATGTATATTCTATATATATATATACATAAGCCAAAAGAGAAACAAATGTAAATAATTGAGAAAAATAAAAATATTTAATTTAAAAAAGTTTGTTCAGATCACTAAGTTCTCTTCCTGTGGTTGCTAGTGTCCTGGCACAATAATATAAAGATAGTGGACTGATGTCTCAGTTCCTCCTTTTCTTTTTGCCATTCTAAGATTAAAATGGAAGAAGGAAGAGCAGCCTCCCACTTCCTGCCTGATTCTAGGAGTATAGATCAGAAACAGCTGACATGCTCATTTATCCAGAACAACAAACACAACCAGTCCATGGAATTAATTATTTTAATATATTTGAAATCCTTGAAGTATTTTGAGTACTTTCTTCCAAGAAACATACGCACCTTCCTCTTCATAGACCAACTGAGTTACTACAATATGTGTACTGTTTTGAAGCCTTTTTTTTCCAAGAGATGTTGAGATCTGTGGTGTTACAAAGCTGTTTCCCCAGCTATTTGCCTGGGAGCTGTCTCTGGCCACTCGCCTCTGTGGGCCTGCCTGCTGTGCCAGTGGGAGCAGTCGCTGTTGGAAGCCATCACACAAATGTTCAAACAAGTAAGATCCACATGTTTGGGAATCACTTCGTGGCAACAAGCAGTTCAAGGCATGGGCTGTAAGCAGTACCTGCTCTGGGCAAATGTATCATCTGGCTCAGCTTAAGTTTGGCCCAGTTTCTACTGTGTTAGCAGAGGATGCACTTGTGCTCTGTTTTTTGTTGCCCTGTCCTGTGGGAGATTATTGTTGGCTGAACGAGACAGCTGAGAGGCACAGTCAGAAGCGATTTTGGCAGTCCAGGCAGGATCCAGCTGCGTTTGCCGTCTAAAAATCCTGACTGATTTTGTCTCAGGTGAAAACAACTCCCACACGTACTTGGTGACAGAGACACAGGACTAAAAGTATTATATAGTTCTTGAATGGCAAATAAATAATGAATAGCACACATGAGTAGAGGTGAAGAAAACATGATGATCTTGGAACAGTTGTTAAGAATCAAAATTCATCTTTAGAGAATATTTATGTCATACCTAATGACTGAACTGTTGTTCAGTTGCAGTACCTTTAGATCTCTGAAAGTGAAATAGATCTGGCTCAGTGCTAAAATCTGGATCTAGACATAGTAGTTGAAACTTTCAGAAAAGCTTAGACATTCATATGGTGTAGTTTCACCCCCAGCAAAACCAGCTTAAATGTTTATAAGATTACTTAGTCTTCGAGTTTTAAAATATAAATGATCCAGTTGTTGAAATTTGGAAGATTTACCCTATGTTAATTTTGAAGAAAATTTTTTTTAGTGGTCAGGGTAAGACCATAATTTTGTTTGCTGTGGCTGTTGCTCTGATCCTACATTTGACTAAGTTTTCTCAGCAGCATACTTAGAAAGGCACTGCATACAACTCTGTTTTGCATACACACGCAGTGACACTGGTTTCATGCTTTGTTATCTAAAAATTTACTTCACATGTCCTAGATCCTCCAGCACAGCTATGTGGATTGGGATTGAGGAGAAGTGGTGTATCTTGAGGAGCCGTGAATTCTCGCCCCCATATTTATGGCATACTGAGGGTACAGCTGGAGCATTCAGGAGGTGCCTTGAAAGCTGCCAATGAGAACATAGGGAGGCATATAAAGATGTGATTATTTGCTTAGTTTGTGCATATACAGCGTGGGATTCAAGGTAGAATTAAAAAATATGTAATTTTTAATATTGAAAGATATGTAATATCTTTCAATATGATCTAAACAACTTATGTATGCTGAGCTAAGGTCATTATCAGAAAATCTGTTCGAATATTGCATGGGATAAATTCCTTCAATTTTTTTTAGAGGCTTATGCATTTTTACTTAAGCCTTTTAAAACAGAGGAAATTATAGTCATCTCTGATGTTCTGATAGATAGAATACTTAAATGCTGCATTGTGCAGCTTATTAGATCCAAGTATTAGAATATTAAAAAAAAAAACAATGGGAAAAGGTAGTGGATTTGTAATTATGACTTTAGAATTATGACAATGCATTATGAGTTTCCTGGTTTAGAAAGCAGATGTTTCAAAGCCACTTCTCTTAAGAGATCCTGAACATAAACCATCAGCATTAGGAAATTCCCATATTATGTTTTAACCAGAGCATAAAAAAATGAAGAAAATGCTATTTTGTGCTAGTGATCTTTTTGTTCTCTTATAATAGCTCTAAGCTATTTCCCACAATATATTTCTTTTTGCTAAGTCTGTATGTTGACATGGAACCTATTATTTCAGATGAGCTTGTTACTTCTGGAAAAATTCATTGGTCCCAGTCAAAGGATTTTATATTATTCTTTCTCAAAGAGAAACAATGTGTTGGCTTTCATTTTTATCAGACATTTATGTCAAAGCTGGCACAAGCAGCAGGTTACGTCACTAGTTCAGTAATTTAAGATACGTCAACTTTCTTTTGTAACAGAGGTGTTTGAACTACACTTGGTAACACAGTTTATATTCAGAACATACTTCAAGGTTGCCACTCATGTTATTATGTTTTGTATTCTCAGACTTTCTTGTAAAATCTATGGTCTGAAATTATGAAATCAGAGCATATTTCGTTCTACATGTGGAGGTAGGCAGACTCCCTCTGGTGGTAAATTCCAACCTCAACTGTACAGGGATTACCATTTCTCTATATTGATTAAGTAGCTACGCTGGCAGAGAACTACGTACATCAAAACTTATTATGAAAGCAATGTGACTGGCACCTGCCTTTGGCCTTCTCACAAAGTGGGTAACAAAAGTCACAAAGACGTACTACAGAAAAATGTAATAAAATATGTGCACCTCTTAGGTAAAAAATACACCTCTCATTGTCCATCCAAGAAGATTAGGAATATACAAATGCAAAAAGGAGTTAGAAATAACTTGCAATATTGAGAAATACAAATCTACTGGATCAAGCCATTGCACGTTACTGAACCAAAACCCTAAGTAGATTTTGTTTTCAGAAAAACCATTTCCCTTGATAGCTTTGAGAGATTACCATAATATGCATTTTCAAAAACACATCTGCTTCCCAGAAAAGCTGTCTGAAACTGGTGGGAAGTTGTTGGCTCATCCATCTACCACAACAGGGAGTCAAGAAGCCATATCAAAAATGAATAGTCAATGCTTCAGAGCCAAAATGCCAAGATGATATAAAGGTGATAGCACAGGTCTTGGTTAGTCCTTAAAATGTGATTTAGTTGATGAAACAGATTCAGGCTTAATAACTTTGCACTTATATAGATAGGTGAAAGACTGTAAAAGGATTAAATTATTAAATTAAAGAGCTTGAAAATTGTCTGCTAGAATTTAAAAAAAAAGTATCAATCAGGAAGAAAATATGAAATACACAAAAGCAAAACAAGAGCTAACCAATAAGAAAACAAAATATCGTCTGCAAAAGGTGACTTTCATTGGGGGGCTATTAACAGCAGCATTTTACATAAGACATGAGAAAAGATTTTACTTAATGTTTAGGCCCCAGGCCAAGAATATTGTGTGTCTGCAGAGGACAGCAAAAAAGATGTAGACTAACTAAAAGTACTTCAAGGAACAGCAACAAAAAGGATAAAAAAATTAAATAACATGATCTCTGAGGAAAAGCTGAGGAAGCAATGAAGGATGTGATATTAATCTAATACATGAAAAGTTTTAAAGAATGGTGTAAAGAAAAGTGGTGGTGAACAATCTTGCATTTCCCTCATAATGTGGCAAGAAGTAAAGTCTTATTTGCATATGTGAAAGTTTTTGGCAGACAATAAGAAATCTTTCTAATATATGCAGTGTTGATGATGCATGAACCAACTCTTTCAAGAGATACTGAAGAGTATTTTGAACAATGTTTTTCATGAGTGGTCTGTGTACATGTGGCCTTAGAATAGGGAGCAGATTGGGTCACTTTCTTCATTCTAGGTGGCAAGGTGCCATCTTTTAATACTAGACCTACATAACTTGTGCAGGGTATGCTTAGTTTTAGACTGTAGCTATAAATGGAAGAGTAAGTACAGATTTTCTCTCATTACATTGGAGATACCCACATTTTATGGATTGTTGAAAAGTGCTTATCAAGAGACACAGAATTAAACCCATTTTTTCTTGCCTCAGAGTTTTCATGAGAAAGGTGACTATTCGGTAATGCTTGTAAAACTTACTTGTTGTGTTTGGCATCTGCTGCCACTGAATGGTACCAGGGAGTCTGGATCTGTTGTTTTTCCTCCTTCATCCACACTTCACATATTTTTTTCAATTTTATTTATATCTGAAAAAGAAGCCACAGGGGATTTTTTTAAAAGGGAAGCATCCAACAGAAACAAGTGTTCCAGTTCACGTGAAGCAAATAGTAATCCTGAAATATAAACCAAAATCACTTAGATCATTCTGTCACAATATAAATCCTGTACAGTATTTTCTTAAGAATTCTTTAAAAAATTATCTTGTCTCTCATATTTGTTCTACATGATCAGTTACTTTTGTCAGTTAGGTATCTGTTTTTGATAACATTCTGCCTTATCATGAGATCGTAGGAGATGGAGTTGGAATGGACCTCAAGAAACTTCTGGTTCATGGCACTGCCTTATGTTCATCTCTCTCCTATCTGACAATACGCACAGGGCAGTTTTTAAAACATGCTATTTTTTGGTTTCTATTCTGATTATTGAACCAAACTGTTATGAAAATTTAAAGATAGAGGGAAAAGTCCTTAACAGCACCTGGGACAATATGGTGATCCTCCCTGCCTGCCTTGCAACATTTTGCTCTGTTAAATGTGCATTTGGTTTTCCTTTCACTCCTTATGCTATTTTACAGATTATTTTTCTAGAATTGTTGTTTTCTAGCTTTGTCTTTCCTTTGCCCTTATTTTCTGTTATCTTCACAGATGATGGTGCAAAGAGAACTCAGTGAAATGACTTGCTATAGAAGAGCCTTCAGAAGTACAGTATCTTTTCACTGAAGAAAATGGAAATGCAACAAGCACAGAAGTGATGCTCGTAATTGTTGATAGTCATCTCGAGACATTCCAGTCCATTTTTCCCTACTCTGATTGAATTTATGTTGTGGTCTGGACATGCTTTGTATCACAATGGGTACAGTGAGTACAATGAGTACACAATGAGTATCCAGTGTTGCATCCGAGCAGCTTATTCTCTCCCTCACTTCTTTGGCAGCTGCTTGTGGTTTCCTCTGAACATCAGATTCCTTTCTCTACTCTTTCAGGATGGATCTGATGCCAGTAGCATGACTGAAATCCAGGCCAAAAGTGATGGCTGACCTCCCACCCATGTACTTATGGGAATCTGATGTGTTGGAAAAAAATTCTAGGGAAAAATGCAGCCTGTTTCTTGGAAGGTTCTTATACACAACGTAAACCTGAAGGCAGGAAATAACTCTGAAAAATAGAATAGTTTATAAAATAAATGAAAAATGCCTGGAGAATAGAATCATAACATTCTACACTCTGTGATGATGCAATATGGGCCACCCACAATTCATCAAAACTGTTTGGTTATGCTAAATTTGGATTTCAATAACATTAATTTTTGAAGAGTTTTTTGCAATCAACTTTCAACCTCCTTTGTGATTCTTTTTCCCGCCTTTCTTCTGATCTTTCAGTAACTCTTGGTATATCTGCATTATTCTGCAGCCAGTGCCATTGCCAGGTTTGGGACCAGCTAGAAAAAACAATAACATCCTCTGCTACAGCTGGACCACTCTCCATTCAAGTGCTGCTCTGGAATGGATCCCCAATGCTAGCAGCTGGATTGTGGAACTCCAGTTTAGAAATCGTGACTAAAATGAAAAAGAACTAAAAGAAGTTTGTGCACAAAGAGGGAATGTTAAGCACTGGGTTTTTTATAATATAACTCATTAGGCTTGGACCTTTTTATTTAATCTTATACTGTATTTGCAAGGAAAAGAATTTAAAAAGTTGAAAAGCCTGTTGGCTTTCTGAATGCTTGATAGCAAAGACCCCTTTGGCCTGAAAATATGGAAGAAGAGAGAGCTTAATGCACCTACAGTGTCTTGTAATGTGACATTTGCTTGTATAAATGAAGGAACTATGTTTATTTACAGTTGTTACTGTTGAATGAGCAAATTTTTGGGTAGTGGCTGTCCATTTCAGTGTGGAATCTGGGAAATACCCATAAAATATTAGGAGTTATGCAAGGTACATTTCTCTTCTGTGGCAAGAAAAGTGAGCTGCAGTAAAAGGAAACTCCAATGGTACCANAAAAAAAAAAAAAAATTGTATTTCTGTGAAAAAAAAATTCACGGGAATTCCATTTATATGCAGGTGCTCCCATTTGTTCAAGAGCTGTCGCCAGCTTTGATGCTGGAAAAGGATTCTCACCAGTGTTATATGTCTCCACAGCATACATTCCAGAAGGTCTATTGATGTATGAGGTTAAGCAGAGATGAAGAGAAGTATTAGAGTCTAAGGCTTCACTGATGAAACTAATAAGCTGGTTCACCAGAAAGCAGCTAGAAATCGAATTTTTAATGAGCTTTTATCTAGGAAGCACTATGAGTTGACGTGGACTGTACTGCACAGCATTTATACCAGCAGTGTCTATGAATCAGGATTTAGTTTGTTGATGTTAAATTTCAGTTTAGAGATCAGCGCCATTATTTTCTCATTGGGCACCATGGGAAAATAGATAAACTTGATATGTTTTATGTTGTGCAATAGTAAAAATCTCAAAGACTTCCTTAATTGATGGCCTAAAGGCTATGAAGAAAACTGTTACATTATAATTCCCAGAGTAACAGGAAGTCCAAAAACTAATGTCAGATTTGGGTTTCATGAGCTGATTTTCCCCAGCCATATTATATCAATTTGAATTTGTTTTTCCAGCTCCTTGGGTATGATATCTCTTTGCATGACTTTAAGTCATGCATACAGAAGGGACTCAGGAGGAACCTATAGGCTGAGTTCTGCCACATGTGGTGCCTGTGAGAATCCTTTCTTAAACTGTCTGGATCCCAGCTCAGTGGGGAATTCAGAAGTGCTTGGATGGCTCTACTAGTATTGAAGATTGTCTCCTTTTGCTCTTGTAAAACCATCATAAGGTGTTATTGTTTAACAGCACCCCAAGTACCTGGGAGTAAATGTTGCAAAGACTGGGGGCATACACAACATTTTTTTTACCTTGTTTGCCTTTGCCTTCTGCGGATGTATCCAGGACTCTTAGTACTCTCTATAGTCTATTTTCTTTATTTCATCAGAGAGAATCCTAAATCCTTCTCCTAACCTTTGATTTGTAAAAGTACTACAACAGTGAATATTTTGCTTTCATCTCATTTATGAGGAAAAATTCTTGGTCTGCATTGTGCACTATGAATTTTTTTACCTCAAAGCAAGAGTTCAGGCAACCATATGTAAAACATACTGTTGCTCTATAAAACACAAAGAGAAAAGATTAACAAATGGAGAAGATCTGATTAGCCAAAATGAAAAAATGTGTCTCTTTCCTGTGAAAATAACAGTGAGCACTGTCTGAATATTAATTAGGAAAAATAAAGCAA
>VWZT01003941.1:89799-128574 GCA_013397055.1 Pachycephala philippinensis | reverse complement strand
TACTTACCAGTCACATTATTCATACTACTGTCATGCTAAATCCAAAACACAACACTGTACCAGCTACTGGGAAGATAATTAACTTAATCCAAGCCAAAACAAGGACACACTCCTTGGCGGTGCAATGTACATGCATGCCTCCCAGATGACTAAGTGACCTTGAAGGAATTGCTTGTTTCAAGGAGTTCTCACCAAATCCATTTGTGATTAAAAAATTACAAAACTCAGTCAAGCAGGAAATTCGGTCTTAAAGATGCCACAAATGGAGCAAGTGATTTCTCTTATACTACTGATGTAAGGAATGTTCATGTCACTGATGAATTCTTGTCAGAATAATAGCAATTAGGCCTAAATTTAATTCATAGATGACAGAGATAGAAGGAATTAAAACATCTTCATTTCCTTTGTTGTAGTAGGACAAACAGCAAAATCTAGACATTCAAAGTTTAGTAGCTTTACAGGTTTTCCCCTGAGCCTAATCAGAATGAGTTCCTCATTCTTAATTTAGCTATTTTTAATGACTTGCTCTGTAGCCGTACTTCACATGTGACATCAGATAGTATCACTTTGTGCCGACGCTGCAGTAGAGGTAGCGTTCATTCCTGTCCCTCAGGGACAACACTAGCTGTGCAGCTGCAACATAAGCTCGAGCCCAGTCCCATGAGATATGATTATCTGATAAATCACTGTATGTGGCAGTGGTTTAAACTAACACCCTTGTACTGAAGCAGGGTCCTTACACTAAGACAGTAAGGCACTGTTCAGGGAGAGCTCAGGGAGCCCTTTTTGCCACTGCCAGGCTCCTGTGAAAAGGATTGCAACCTGCTGGAGGTTAGCCAGCCCCAAGCTCTTTGCGCTCGCACAGTCAGAGCTGTAAGCTCATTTCACAAACAGCTCTAATTTTAGCCTCTTTTTGGACAGCTTTATTCCAGCTTAACTACAGCTTGCACACATACAGTATATATTCAATACCAGACCACGCTGACTGATCAGCTGTACTCTTTGCAGATCAAGTAACCTTTACTTTAAATAAACATTCTATGTCATGGAATTGGTACTGCTGTTTAATATTTACACGGAATATGCCCTTCTTATTACTATTTCGATTTAGCAGTCCCAGGGAAATCTTTTTACATTCAGGTAAAAATGTTATATAGACTTCACCAAATAGAAAATTGAAGCAATTCATTCCATAGTTGATTAAAGCTTTTTCATTTTTTCAGTGTGTTTTATTGTGTATCAAATTATCTTCATCTTAGCAATATAAGAACAAAATCTGGAGAAGGCACATATAACATGAAGTGATGGGGCAGCACACAAAATGTGGCATGAATGTGAATAACAGGTTTGTCATCTCTATATTTTTCCAAAGATAGTTTCATTTTTTTCTGTTCTCATGAGACTTTGAAAAGGGTTGTAGGAAGTTCCTTAGATATGAATATCCTTTCCATAAATAGCCACAAGTAAGCATGAAAAAGCAGTTCTGAGCAACAAGAACTAGCTTTGGATTCAAAATGCAGCTTGAGCACACTGAGAGCTTAAATTTGTGTGTGGCTTCTAGACAGGCTTGTGTTGGAAGATAAGATTTAGCTTGCTTTAGATCTAAACATGTGACACTTTTCTGGGGATTCTGTATTTGATTTTGGAAGATTTAGTACATTTAGTTCTTTGAAATATAAACTCATCCAAAAGAAAAAGATAAGATTTCAAGGACAGATGTTAAAATTGTGACATATTAAGCATGAATAAATTCATGCATGTATGCTGAACTTAGGCATTCAAATTATTCCAGTTGCAAATTAATTCAACAATTCTTATCCAATCTTTCATAACTCAAATTTTAAAAATCCTGAATTTCTTCCTACCCCTGACTTTCACAGCCTAAAATGGTTTTTTAACCTAATTTAAATAGTAATCTATTTCTCAAAGACACTGTCCTCTTCAGGTACAACTACACAATCAAATGAGGGTATGGCTGTAATATGTGGTAGTTTTTCCACACCAACCTTATAGAACAAACACTAATAACAATAACAGTCATTGCATCAGGACAGTCTTAGTGTGTGCTATCAGAAAAGAAGCTCTCCAGGGACCCTTAGTTAAATTAAAACCAGTATACTAGGATATGGTACAGCTGCCCTTTAATAGGCAGGCATATCTTTCCTTTCTCATCAAAACCACCAAGAAGGTTAGGAGCACAAATCTTTATTGACCACCAGTAAAATTTGTTATACTAACTCATTGAGGCACTTCATAAGTCTTCCCCTTACTTATCTTTGCAGGTTATACGTACCATAAATATTGTTCTTCTGTCCATCTATCAATCAATCAACAAATGAGGTTGTTTGAACTAATGGTGAACTAATAATATACTAATGGTTCTCTCTGGAAGAACACAGAATGCTTCTGCTTTGTGAAAATAATTGTTCTTCTCTTGTTCTGGATTGATAAGTAGGCAAAACATGCTACATGGTATCATGCTCTAAGAAAATACCATTAGCTACTTCTGTGTTGGTAGGGGTGGTTGTTAACAAGAATCATCTGCAATCATCTTTCTTGCCGCGTTTTATTCTGCTGCTATAAGAGCTAGCAAGTAAGTATGTGAAATTAACAGCAGTCCAGCAGTTAACGTGGATCTCTGCTGTTACACATTATAGTCCATAGCCACTATTTTTTAATCTATGGGGAGCTCAGGTCTGTATGTATGTATGTACGCACACTGCATTAAGTTCACAATAGCTTCTCCAAGCCACTCCGGTATGCCTTCTTTTACTTATATATTCTTTATGGCCCTGAGTTCTGTTTTGTGCTGGTTCAAGATATAATAATAATATGTTAATTTCTCTTCCTTCTGAAGACTTGCAACAGCTTTCAAAGCCTGACATAAAACCATTTAAAAAACACTCAGATACTGCTGATCTAAGGTCCAGAGAGGCTGAGTGACATACCTGTAGGAATCCTCTGTCACAAAGGAATAGTAATGTAGAAACTCATGACAAAAGTAATATTTTGATCCTTAAAAAATATCTCTAGGTATAATGCATAGGCTGCAGTCATGCAGAATAATCCTTAGAGGAACTAGCAAGTAACATTTTAGACTACGCTTCTAAATGAAATAGGATTTCACATTCCATTTAAGACCTGATGGTTTTGTCTAGAACATGCAGAAAAATCAATCTGAATTAACTTTTAAAATAGATTGGCTAAACTACTTTAAATTTCTGTGTAGCCAACTCTCATTTAGAATGTATTAATTTACTTTGGAAGTAAATGTAATTAAATTGAATTAGAGCCACTTCAATTTTGAATGAGAATGTGCACATAATGCAGTTAAAGTAACCACAACTTTAAATTCACACCTTTAGTTAATTTGTATTAGTTTTCTTGAGTGTTCCCAGACACATAAACTCTAAATCTCACTGAAGTCAATAAACATTTCTTCAGATGTGCATTGTTACGTATCCAGATAAAACAGAGCAAGCAAGACAGCCTAAATAAACATGTCCTGACAGCCAATAAAGCTACAGACACCAGGTGAAGGTAGAGTTACCTATCTAGTGAAAGCCATGGTGAAAGCGACTGTGTCTAGTGAGCAGTATGATCCAGTACCTGAACACTGAAAACATTTAAAATCGCCTACTGTCAACATTTCATTATAGTTGTGATAGGCAAATTTTTGATAGGGAAATAATGTTATCAAAATTGACTACAGTGGGTTGCTCCCCCTTGTCAGCCAACATCACCTATGACAACTGAGAGGCATTTAGTGAACCGTGGGTGTTGATTGCACATGCCAAATTTCCTGTTTTCCCTGCAAACTGCAACTCTTAATGACCTGGTTTGCTGTAAACCTGATGGCCACCCGCTGCCGGCTGTGTCTGCACTATGTACAGCTTGCTTCTTTCAGGAGCTGCAAATGGAAAAGTCTGAAGGAGCATTTATTTGAGCTATTGAAAAAACAGTGGGAGATGTGAAGGAAGAGGACAGGGGTAATACGGTCTCTAATAGGCCGCATCCTTACTTTTATGGTGCGGATTAAAACTTACGTGACAATAATCCATGTGCCAAATGAACTACAGGATTTCTGCCCAGAATCTCTGTTCAGAGGTAACGAAATGCAATGGCTGCATGACTGGAAAATGCCAAGGTATGAACATGAAGCAAATCACTTGGCAGTAACTGCATATGGATAACAGGCTGTTCTGAGAAGTGAGAGAAACCAGATGTCTGGCCATCAGAGCTTGGTTGATTGAAATCTGCTTCTATGCATGCAAATTGAAAATACTGTAATGCTGTGAATCTAAAATTTAACAATTAAAACAGGGTGGCTTGCAGTGAATTTAACTATCTTTGCTATTTCAATAAGAGGAAAAGTCATCAAAACACTGTTAAAGAGAAATTACTGAGTTGCAAACACTGCTGTCACAGATTTTTTTGAAAGAAGAAGTTGAAGGTATAGGCAATTCCGATTAAAATATTTTTAGCAGAGCTAATCTGCTTCATTTTGGCATCATCTTACTTTTAAAGGTTGTCATTTTAAAAAGTTGTATGGAAATAGTCAAACTAAATTCTCCTTTCCAACAGATGCATCAGATGAGGAGAGATTTTTTAAACTGTATTAACTTCTGTCTTAATCTTGGCATAATATGAAACACAAATCCTAACCTTTATATTTTTAACACATACAAACCACCTGACAATTTCAACTTAACATGAAACTGTGCACCTACAGTTAAATGAAAATTTATAGCAGCTTACTGTATTAATAAAACATAACATTCTAAATCCGCACTTAGACATTTGAATATAAACCAGTCTTCTTTTAGAAGAGCAACATTATTATATTTATTAATAAAAAATCAAAATGTTTGGTATCCATGGGCCTATGGATAATTTGTTTTAAGTACATCAAGCTTGCTCATACAGATAAGTTATTAGTGAGAGACAGGAAAAAAAAGAAAATATAGCTGATATAAAATAGAATGTGTATGTACAATGCAATGGATGACTATATAAATGCAATGATTACTTTTTTTGCACTTGTCAAATTTTTCAATTTCCACTAAGCTGTCATTTTAATTATGCTTGGATACTAACAAATCCCAAGCCAATAACAACTTTCTCTCAGCAGCAAGAAACAGATTAGGGACAGAGACTGCAGAGGGCTTGCTCTTGTTGAGCATTTCAAATCTCTGATCCTATTTTATAGATCTAGCCTGGTTAAAAGTGTCTAATAAGTCATCAGAAGTTTTGTGTGGATAGGAGTACGAGCTCCAGACAGCACTGAGCCCATGTCATCCTTTCACACGTGTGCTTCCCACTCTCTTCCATGAAAGCTGGCCCGTAGAGTCAATCCTCCTGGGTTTCAGTTCAGCATTGGAAATGAAATACATTATTATAAAGATTTCCCCTGATTCAACTAAATGTTGTTTATACCAGCCTCTTCTTGTGAGCAGTTTATCAAAAGAAAATGTTCAGCAATCTTTTAATTCAAAAGCTGCATCTCAAGGTTGAGGAAACTTCATGTACTCCAGGGCAAATCATAATGAAAATTCTAGGTTTAGAAACATCATTTTAATGGCAAAATACTTATTTTATCCTTCCCCATTTCATTTAAGCCATGGGCTTTCTATTATGATTATTTATGGTTATCATTTTGGCTGCTCTGAGCAGCAGTGTCTTGGCTTACTTGTCTTCTCTGCTCAGGATGAAAAATGAAGTTTGAAAGAATGTTCATTACCTTCACGGCATGTGTTGACTGCACTGATTCTTCATCTGCCAAACTGCATATGCTGGCTTCTGGCTCATCTGGAGACCTCTGGAACTAAAAGTAATTGATCAAATTAATTCTAATATAATCCCACACAGATCCTGCTACCACTGCAGCTTGTTAACCTTATATGCAAACAGTTTATTTAAACTATCTGGATGACATCATGAAAACTACCTTCAGTACACCGAAGAAAGTATGAAATGAAAGCCCATTTTCACATTTTTTCGAAGATATGACTTGTATTATGCTACATTTTCTCTAAAACTCAGAATTTGGAACCTCAGTGCTTACAGAATTAATTTCAATTCAGTTGGCCCTACTTCCCGAATAATTGGATTTTCCCTACTCTTTAAAAAACTAACTACAACTTTCAAATGATCAAGTTTATCATAGTAGCTTCGTACACAGTGTGAAGTAGCAGTTGAAGGATCCTAGCAGCAATTTTCTGAACTGTGCACTCCCTTTTATACCACAGAATCACAGAATCACAGAATTGCCTGGGCTGGAAGGCACCTGGAAGACCATCTAGTTCCAACCCTGCTGCCATGAGCAGGATGGTGATTCTCATTCTTGGGTTTCGTGGACTTTTACATCTAAGTCAACTCGCTGATGGATCTCTATCACACCTTACAAACTGCAGTCCACCTATTACCTCCCTACAGCAGCTACAATTTCTGGTTATGCAAAACATTAAAGCTGTGCTAATAAACACCTTTGCAATTGTTTCCACCACCCTGTGTTTCTCCTACTTTCATGCTGGCTGCTGGAGGGAGGGTGCTATTGACACCAGTAATGAATGGCGCCCTGTGCAACAACCTGGCAAAATGCATGAAAGACAAAATGTGTCTGATCACTCTGTCACAGAGAACATGTAATTTGGTATAAGAGTAGCTATTCATAAACCATCAGAAACACCAAGGGTACCTAAAACAACAGAAAGTGATTCTATTAACAAAATAAGAGTGAGGACGTAAGTGTGCACATGACTGGTAGTGATTTATAGGTACAGAATGTTCCCCACTGATTCGGGATCCCAGCTTCAACTAGACACAACATGGTGAATTAAAGGTAGCACAGCAGTCTCAGCTTCAAGATTTCCTATAATTTATCACTTTGGCCCAAGCACTTAGCCATGACGAAGTCATATATATATGCATATTAAGTTACTTTGCATAATAATAAAAAAAAACCTGAAAAGCAAGTTTAAAATGATATAAATTTATTAAGATTGTCATAAAAATATAAAGTAGTATCTTCCAATCATTTGCCTTCATCACTAGTGCTTAGTGGGGTAGCAGCTAAGACCTGCTGGATCTTACAGTGCTACCTCAGGGTAAATGTTTAATACTTATTAAACGTGGCTTCTGAATGGGCACAGTGAAGACTATAATGAGAGTACTCCTAGGAGGGTAATACATTGTAACCCTGTCCTGTGACTATTCTTCTGCTTAAAAATCATCCTTTGCAGGCAAACCAGGCTCATTGTCATAGGTTTCACGACAGCCTTTGAAGTTGTCTTGGCTCTAGCCTACTAGGTAGTCTTCCCAAAACACCACAGTTGTAGCAGGAAGGGTATAACACTCATTAAAGTTCATTTCTTGTAGAATTGCTCAATGCTATATAATGCAATCTGTATCTAGTCAGAGCTAAATGACAACATTTCTGTTTAAGTTTTTTCCGAAAGCAAATACTGAGATGCAACCTTTTTACAAAAACATGGGTTTTTTTCAGATTTAGGATAAATTTTACAGTCAAAATGAGAAATAAAATTCTGAAACTATGCTGCTCATCTAGGACATAGGAGCCCTCAGTTCAAGTCCACACTCTAAATTATTTCACTTGCAGTAACTTAGGAGCACAGTTCCACCCTTTTAACAACAAAGGAAGGTAATGTAATGTTTGAAAAATATATTATTCATTAAAAAATTTAAAATGTGCTCATTTCTGAAGTTAGTCATGCAAATAGCTGAAAAGAGAATAAGATACCAGGCAATAACGATATGCACAATGCTCTAGCCAATTATTGAGGATATCAGGATGTGAAATGTGAGGTATGGCAGTTGTTTTTTTAGCTTACATTAACCAAATACCAACTGTGGAGAGATATGGCTTCATTTCATGTATCAAAATTCCCAAATATGGTTTGTGTGCTGAAGTTCTACCCTGTTTGTTTGGGTTTTTTCTTATTGGTTTAGCTTTTGTAATAAAAACTAATATGTTTTTCCCAGAGACCTTTCTCCAGGTACAGACATTCACAGTAGTCCAGTGATTCTTTAGACTGCTGCTCAGGGACAAATTCTCTAATACCTGAAAAACAAAACTTATTTCTTGACAAGCATAGTAAATTGCCTTCTCCAAACCCTTGGTAATCACCAAAAATTATCATCCAGTACCTAAAGAGGGATATGTAACAGCCTCTGCTTGTGAACTGTGCTAGTTAGCTAGCAAAATTAGAAAAATAAATCCCTCTAGTGCAAACTGTGTATAGGAACTGCAGCTTCCACCTTGATGATCCGTAAAAGGGTCCCTACAACAGCAGGGGCAAACCAGGCTGTTGTGGAAAGCATGGAGCCCACCACCACTAGCCTGTAGGAGAAGCAAATCCAAGTGTTTTCAGTCTTACAAAGTCAACAGGTCACTCTATCTATTTTTCAGCTGAGCACATGCACAGGTTGGCAAAGTTCCCTACTCTCCCAATCTTTCCTGATTTCTTTCCACACAGCCTGTAATTCTATATTAGTCTTCTATAAACAGTTAGTGGTAGATACAGGCACTTTCTGTTTATAGCTAGTGATTCTTCAATGCTTTGTGCATGTATGAATTCCTCTCGCTTTTAAAATTTTGAAAGGGTAGCTAATCCCGACAGAAATATTACTGCAATAAAAAAACTCAGAAGATTGTATTTATGGGCACATCAGTTTCAAGTTCTTGATGGATTAATCAAGAAAAATTTTTGCAAGAACGGTAAGAAACAAGGAAATAGGATTATATTTTAATTTTTCTTTAGAAAACAGAAGCAGTAAAGACTACTTTTCAGGAAAGTGCCACTGGTTTATGCATCATTGCAGTTAATAACTTATTCTAGGTATTAAATCTGTCACATTCCTTTGACTTAGAATAGAATTGAAGAATTTACAGCCACAGACCCAAATCTGACCTAGCAATTTGAAAGCATAACAGAGATATGAATCCAATTTTTCTCTGTCCAAACACTTACACACATACCTTATATCAGAGAGCCATCTGAACAAGTCATATGTAATATCAGACTGAAATTATTACAAAAATGAGAGCATGAGGATTATTAAACACTCATTTGCTGAAGAGACGTCACTCCCGAAAACACATCATCAACAGGCTTTAGTTGATAATGTTAAAAATCTCTTCAAAAGATAATAAATTTGGTCTGCTCTTATTTCCCACATTCCATGTCCTCATATTTTTAAAAATGCCTTATTTTTTGACTTCATTTAAAAAGGACCCTGATACACACATCTTTGCAGATATCTTTGTGGCAGCAGCATTATCAATGCCATACCAGTAAGATCCAAAAGATTACTCACCAGTTTGGTTTGGGTTTTTAGTAATATAGCAGGATTGTGTGAGGAAAAAGGGTGAAAACACAAATTCAAAAATCTCATTTTGCACTCTTTTTTTGAAAGAAGTGCAGAGCATCTCTTCTTCTGCTGGGTTATACTGAATTTTACCAGTTGTAGCAATGACTTAGATATAAAACGCGGAGAGCCTGTGTCTTCTCTTGAAGATGTTAGAACACCAGACCAGGGATGGAAGATTTTCGTATTACCAAGTAAAGGTAGAATTGGTTGTGTGAGAAGTGGCACTGAACCTAGCAAACACTTGTGGTCATTGGGGACCTTATGCTCGAGCAAGCAGGAAGACAAGGAATCAGAGGAGTGTGATGAAGGTATACATGTGGGTCAGGAAGTCCAGGAAGACCAGGAAGGCCTTTGAAGGTATAAACTTGCTTTCCAACCTTTTTCCCAGGTAAGACTTTGTCTTCAAAAGAGCGGAAATGCTCTTGTAAAATACCAAAAAACACAGGGTCAGGCCCTCACCTCTTCACAAACAGCAGTGGGAGATAGGGCTGTGGCAGTAGCAGGGAACATCTCCTCCCACTGCATACTTGCAGGGTAGGTCCCAGCTTTATCTCGTCCCCCAGGCCATCCACGCCATCCATCAGCCCTTATCTCCCTGTGGGCCCAGCGCTGCCTCGCGCCCCTGCCGATGCTGATGCTGCTGGGGCTCCAGGTCGGCACTGCTGTGTGGGGCAGCGGGGGAAGGAGCGCCGGGGGCTGCTCCCTCTGGTCCCATCCCCGTGTCCTGAGCTGGCTGAAAGGTCAGTCAGTGCACACGTGTAGGACAAGGTCTCCTGAAAAGGGACAGAAGCTGAGGACTTTGACATGTTTCAATCACATTTAGTCTCCATTTCTCTGAAGCTCAGATGGGCGTATCTAATCTCCCAGGATGTCTGCACATTTTCCCCCAGCAGCCGAAGGCTTGCAGGCTAGTACATCACCTCAGGTCAGAGCAGGGATGTTAAAAGCACTGAGGATGCCAGCCTTCTCATCATCTTCATGGGCTGATATTACAGTATCTCTTTATAAGAGCTTCTCTGCAGCACTGGGGATGGAGCAATTCGCTCTTCAGGCATTCACACCGCTCAACAGAGAGAAAAAATGAAAAGTTCTTGATACTGCTCAAACAGGGAGAAAAACCTGGGAAGGGACTGTGGTTTACAGATTTCAGATTCAACTCTGCTACTGTCTGCTTAAGTCAGGAACTACAAGTATGGTTTAAATCCTTAGAGGGGCAGCTCTTAGATTACATGAAGGCAGGAAGAGGGTTTGGTAACTAAATACCTTTTTTGACTTCCAGACAAGGAAAAGCAAAAGAGGAGGACAGCCAAAACGAAAGTCAGGGGTCATTACAAAACAGTGTAAAGTGGAAAAGGAATGCTTTTACTCCCCTCGGCTGGCAGCAAGACATTTCAGCTGCTGGCTATGACTGCAAGGGAAGAAGTTGAGTGTCATATCTCAAATGTGTGCACACAGCATACGCATCACTTGGTTTCCAACAGATTAGTATTTACCTAAGTACAGCATAAACAAGTCAAGTAGTATTTTACATTTTTAGAGTTCTGGTGAAATTTCATAAGTGAAATATGTACAGAGCAATGAGGGATTAGGCCCTTAAGAGTGTACACAATTTTTCATGACTGCTAAATTGTAAAATATAATATAATATAATAATTTATAATCAGCTTTCATTTTCAGTATAGAAGGTCATTCTTTTCATAGACTTCCCTATGGCATTCCTGATTTGGTCAGTAAGGCAAACTGAAGCCACTTAAACCAGAGCTTCCTGGAGCACAGGTCCTGAAAAAACATTTTTGAGGTCAAAAGATAATACTAGCATTGGGCATGCCCAGGGAATTAAACCACTGTGATGAGATTTTACCAAAGGATCTCACTCATTTAGTATTTTCCTCATTTAGTATAATCCTGTTCATTACCAGTTTGCTTCACTGGGAAATACCAATGCAATAAGAGGGGATTTGAGAGGTCCCAGACTCCACGAGCAAGAGCAGTACATCTTCTGCCTTTTACAAACTGGTAACACTGGATGCTGCTGGCTTGCTCTCCAGCCTATTTATTTGCCTTTCACAGGATAGACAGGCTTACCCCTACCTTCCTTAGTCTCCCGAGTTGATCATGGTGCCCTCTTGCCGTCCAGGCTACACCAGCTGCCTGTCACTTCTGTGCCAAAGTTGTCCAGCTTACACACCTTTCCCTGTAATGCAGCTATTCACTGTTTGATGTTGGAGAATATGCAGAAAAATGGCCAGTGCCAATACTGGGATGAGAGGCAAGGTGTTTTGGGCCCCCATCCCACGTCTGAATTTTCTTGTTTACAAGGAATGGATGTTTATCCAGAATGATGAGCTCTCTGCTGTGAGTAAAGCAAAGATCCTCTGACGTAAACCATTGCCTAAGTGTTAAACACTAAAATAGAGTAAAATAATAATAATTTATCTTGTCATCTAATTGAGTCCAATTATTGTTAACAGTATGTGACATGCCATTAAAAAACTACTTTGAAAATCCCTGTGTTTTCCCAATAGCCCTCAGTTAATTTTTTAAGTCCTTGTTTAAAATATGCCTTTGAAGATATGAAATTTCCTTTCTCTTTTTGTATTTAATGACTCACTTGTCCAATAATAGCAGAAAACTTTAATTTGCAAATCAGTGGTTTGTGCTATAACTTCCTTCCATTTAAGAAATATAATTAATGTCTGAGTGCTGCATATGAATTTAATTTTTTAAAAAATAAACAGAAAAAGCTCAGTAAGGGAGAAGTGCAGCTTTTAATTATCAGCTTACTTTATAAGTGAGAGAAAAAAATAGGATTCTGTCAGAGGATGATATTATGTAGTAATGCTGGGAAGTTTACATAACACAACGCCAGAAAACACAGATGTTGAGAATAATAAAACCCACTATAGACTAAAATTGTTCAAAAATTATTTTTCTAAGGAGAAGACAGGAAGTGGATGAAAGCAACATAATATTAGTAATTTGAAGCTGGTAGTTTTTTGACCCTAACGTGTTGTATTCTGCACAGGCAAAGGAATATTTTATGCAGGCAATATGCAGCAGTTTTATGTAGCAGTTCAGTGCTGAACAAATTATTGCATGCAAGAAGACAAACGCAGAGAGAACCTGTAGACTTTTGACAGTTGGAAGACTGGCTGGGACTTGTATCATGTGGGATTAGATTGGTCCAAGGTAGAAGCACAGAATATCTAGACAAAGAGTTGTAAGAAGACAATGCTTGGCTGATGCAACAGCTACATTAGAGCCATTTTTAGCAAATGGCACACTGAAGAAATCTTGAGGAAACCTCTTGGCTAAGAAAAAAGGAATGTTAATACTCTTTTACTTTCGCTGACACAATCCTTATAAAAGCTGTTACACCAGCCCCCAAAAGGAACATGTGCACAGCCTGCACCTTAATTGGAGCAATGTGTTTCCCCAAATTGGCAGTGCTAAGGAGAACTTAGAGCAGTAAATTCATTTATGAAAACATTTAAGAGCAAGATACAGGAAGAACAGGGAGTGTCACTGCCAGCCTGCTATGATAACGCCTGAGCTGGGAGAACTCTGTTTAATCTTTCTGAGTCACTTCCAGATTTGGGCTTGAGCGAGAAACAGATTTCGATGATGAATATTTTCAAAGTGAGTTAAGGAAAGACTGATGACAATCTGATATACTTTTATTTGTGGGTTTATTGATAACATACTACTAATGGAAAAAAAAAAGTAGAAATAACTCTATTGTGTGCAGCTTAGGTTGATCTGTGTCTAATCACTAGGATATTTTTTACCTTTACTGTTTGGGCTCATGTTTGAATTATTCTCTGCTGCAGGTGTTTTTTCTGAATTTATGAACAACAGGTACCCTAGACTGAAGGGATCTCTCTGGATTCTGCTTTTCCTTGCAAATATGTACTAAATGTGTTGTTAGGATTACCTCTGTTGCAAGTACACAGAGTCTATGGTCAGAAGACTGCTATTTCCACAGATACAAGAAGGGTTTGTGAGGTGATGACCCAGCTCCTTCAGTCCATAAATAGAGTGGAGATAGGTGTCATAGGAGAAAACATTGAAAGACAGCCAGAAGGCAAAGGGGTCTCAGTTCGGACTTTTCCAGCATTGAGGATAATGGACTCAGGATAAAGATCCAAGGTGTTAGAGAGCAGCTTACCTTCTCTGCCATCTCCTGTCAATGCCGTGTGCTGAGGACAGCAGTGCTCAACAAAATGTATTGTCTGCATTGGTGTCTATTACTAAGAAATTTTTTTTAATGTAATGCTATATACAAGACTTACCACAAAAGAAAGAGGAATTAATATATGCAACTAAAAGCTCAAGCAGCAATTTGCCTTTTGACATTGCAGCCTGGGCAGATCTTCAAAATAAGCCTGTGCAAAATTAACCTCATCCTGGTTATTAATAGTTTGTTATAACACAGGTCAGAACAAGATTACGTCAGAAACAGGCAGGAAGTAAGAAATAGTAAAATAAAGGCCTTAAAAAATTCCTCTCTGGTGGGGTTTTGTTTGTTGTTTTTTGTTTCTTTGGTTGGTTGGGTTGAGTTTTGTATTTTCAGCATGACAAAAATGTTATTTTTTGTTTGGGTTTTGGGAATATTGCCTAAAAACTTTTTTTTCCCTATTTATTGGATAAGTTTCTTCTCAAAAGAATACTGAAACAGTAAACATGCAAATAATAAAAATAAAATTTCTATGTGAGCTATTAAAAAATAAAAAATTACCAAAGCTGGCCATTGAGTCACTATACTTGGCTGTCTGAACTAACTAATTAGAGTTCTAAAAAGTTAGATGCTTCTACTCAGGTACTCACCAGAGTCATTGCTGTCAGAAGAGTGAACAGTGTTTTAAACAGAGACTTGTAAGGAATTCTTAAAAATAAAACCCATGTCAGCTGCAAATCTGAGGTTCATTCTGGGGGTGGAACACACAATCCTCCTGTGCAGATTTTGCTGTGCTCATTTTACCTTTGCAGGAAGTGTCTGACAAGCACCCAGCTCCCGCCCGCAGGCAGCCAGCACTGCTCTGTGTGACTGCTTGGTGCCCGCACTCGTGAGCTCCTGCCTCTCGGGAAAAGAGAACGGGACGGGAGCAACCCTCTGCTGTACCCGGGAAAGGCAGGACAGCGGCAATGGCCAAGGGGTTCAACGCTGTGACAGTGAAGAGCATTGGTCTCTGGGCTGTGACAAGCTTTGCAAGGATGGAACAGAAATGCTATCCCTGCACCAGCAGGCACTGTCTCCTTCAGCTGAAGAAAGGGTTGGGCTGGCACATGGGAAGTGCCGGGTAAGAGTCACTGACCACCAGGAGCACAGATGGGATGTAGGAGCACAGATGAAATAAGGAGATAATCCTGATCTAATGCTAGCTTTCCCACCAGGTCAAATGACAGTACAAGATACCCTGGGAAAAGATCAGGGATGAAAAGGAAAGATGCTCAAAATTACATCTTCTAGAGGAAAGAACAACACGATGAGGAAGAAAGTCAACGGCACAATTGCTTGCTACAGAAGTGCCCCTATCTGGCAGACAGACTGTCCTTGGGCCCTCAGGCACTGTCTTTTCAGAATGGATGGTACCATGACTGATATGAACTTTAAAACAATGTGAAACAGTATTGTATTTTCCAAACCTAGTTTTAATGAAAAAACCCTCAGGTATAAAAGCACAGAACAGGAGATAAAAAAGAAGAAGAGAAAGAAGGATGATAAGGAAAATGGAGAATACCAAGGATAATAGCAGAAGTCTTGCAGATAAAAGCACCAACTAAAGGGATGGATATAGTTCATTGAAGAATTTGAGTGTGGTTGAAGTGAAATTACTGAAATGTTTGTATACTGGTGCAAGAAGCTTACATAACGTGCTGCAAGAACAACCATCACCAGCGCAAGAGGTGAAATAGCAGAAATATGAGAAATGGGCTGGACTAGCAGTCAAGCTTTCAGTATTTAAAGGGGTGCTTGGCTTGGGGAAGAATTAAATAAATAATTATAAATGCTGGAGAAGACAGTGGCCTATAAAGTTTTAGATACCATCCTCTCAGATTTATGCCCTCTGTGGCACCATTTGTTATATCTTTAGGATTGTTTACCAAAATAAAAGCCAAGGTTACGAAAGACTCTTCTGTAAATACAGCTAGATATAAATGCCTTGTGAGTGAGACCAGCTATCTAAGGAGAGTGTTGATACAAGGAAAAATAAATATGACCTGGCAAAAAATAAACAGAGACTGGAATTCAGAGGAATACTTCTGTCAGAGCTGAGAGGTCTGGAAAAAAGGTTCAGATGTGTAATGGGGACATGAAAATGCTGCTTTGACCAATAACATGAAATCCTATGTAGCCTTTTAACAGTATTCAATATTCAACTTGCCATATTCTCACGCAAAGTTTGGGTGTATTTTTTTAATAAATTATTTATTTTATTTTAATATATTTCAGGTACTAACAATGAAACTGTTGCAACATAGAAAGTGGCAGAAGCATCAAATACCTGGTACAGCTAAATCACCTGTCTTCAGAGAAAATCACTGAAAAAGGCAGACAAACTGTAATAAGATGCTTCCTTACCAGAAAAAAAAATCACCTACTAAAGAGTGGTTTGGGAAAGGGACCGAGCTAATACCACAGGCAGGTAGCAATAGAGGAAAAACCTGCTGTGAAGTATTTCATTTTTGTGATTCTTTAACAATTTACAGCAGAAATGTCACATAATAGAAGTTTGGCTCTCTTTTGGGAGTCATAAATAAAATAGAACTGTAATCAAAGGACAGAAGAAAAAAGCAGCAGATATTTAATTCTTATTTATGCTTACTTCCAGAAATTATGACTTGAATGTAAATGTGGAAGGTTGCAGCATGCAATAATTCAAACTCTTATATGTTCTCCTGCTGCACCTTGCCTGCTAAGCATTTCCAAAGCCTGAACTGGCTGCTTTAATTTACAGCTTTCTACCCAGTGATTAGAGAAAGGTTTGAAAAGGTCTTCAGAAAAAAAATGGTGAGCTATCCCTAGGATTTGTTACTGTAGTCTGTTCATCTGTGATCAATACTCTGTAGCTGTCTGGGCCTCCTCCACAGAGAACCTGCACTTCAGCCAGGGGAACTGCCAGACAGAGGATTTCATGCAGGCACACAGATGGTTCATTTTCTTCATGCTGGATGCAGAGATTTTCAAAGTGTAAGGAAAAATTAGGAAAAAGTAGTGTTTCCAAATGAACAGTTGGTACAAAATAAAATATTAACCACCAAATTGTATCAAATATGATTTAAACTTAAATAATAAATCTGTCGACTTTATTGATACCCATTGTCAGAAGTAAACTCAGGAGCAATAAATATACTGAGGAAATGACAAGCTTTGCAGGGGTAAACGGTGAAAAACCAACTGGGTCATCCTTGATTTATCTGTAAATTTAGTTTGAATCCTGTAGCTTGCATAGATGACTGGACTGTAAATTGTTTCCAGGGTATTCCCTCATGCTTTTTACAACGAGCAGGGAAAGGGAGGGCTCAGGGAAGAACTGAAGCCTGAGAAATCTGCTTTGCCTCTCTGGTCTCAAGACCCAGCATTCTCAGCATTGCCCCAAACTGAAAATAAAGTGGTCTCTGGATCAGCTGCCAGATGAAAGCTTCCGGAAGAGACTTCCATTTCAATCCACACCCAACCCAACACACCGTTTACAGGAGGAGAGCTATCAGATGCATTGCATCTGCGGGCACAGGTCTGCTGAAAATTACTTTTTTTCTCTGCAAAGCCAGACATTCTTTGTGGCAGCATGGTGCCCATTCGTACAAACACTGGGAGGGCATGGGAGCTGTATGGGACAGGAAGCTAGGAATGTGCATTTTCTTTTTGTTCTGATGCCACAGAGCAGTGCTCTTTGCTTTAAAAGGGTAAGCCCTGCATATCTCCTTACCTATTACTACCCATCACTTGGTGGCTGTAGCAAGACACAAGCAAAATTTCCTTTCTAAAGCCGTAACAAACAGGCACATTTGCTTAAGTTCCTTCTCACCTATATTGCCCTGCTTAGGTATTTCATACCTTATGGAGGTCACCTCCTAGACAAAGATGACACCTCTGATGGAACTGGCAACTCGCTTCAGAAAGGTTGTGCTGACAAAATCCTTTCTCGGGTTTACTTTGAGGTCTCCTTCTAGTGTTACATGTCTCATCTGGTCAGTGTCTTTGCAATTCCCTGAAGGCAGTCAAAGCAAATATGAAAAAAAAGAGAACCTGGCTGTGGCGTGATTATATTTGTTGGACACCTGGCAGTCAGCTGGGACGAAAGTGGCATTGTGGCACCTGTAGTTAAGAAAGAAAATAGAGCTGCCTAAAATAAGCCTTTTTGTCAAAAAAAGCAGAATAAGCCAGTATATTCTATGTTCAGCAACAAAGGTGCAACATATAGGTGAATGCCGGCTTTGCCACCACTCCCGTAAATTCAGAATATGTTGTGCAGTCACTGGTTCTTCCCTCTTTTCTCAGTGCTTACTATACTGTCCTTATTCCAGTTCAGGTATCTGTGTCTTAGAATCCTTGGAGGTTAATGTCATGAAGAAACTGCTGTGTGGCATCTTTTTTCTGAGGCCACATTGTGCCTCTGAACTCAAAGACGGTGAACACCACAGTCAGGTTTAGAAAACAGTTGATATTGGTTTCATTTAGATTTTGCAACAACATTGTTACGGTACCTTAAAAGTTGAAATTTTTGCAGAATGAGGCATGGGAAGAATAAGATTTGCAGCATCAAGGGAACTTTCCTATACAGTATATCTTTACTTCACATGGAAATGTCAGTGTTCTTTTGGAATAGAGCAATAATTATTCTTCACAGAACCACAGGCACTGCTGTGACCTGTTGCACCCCCAGACAATACAAAATGCTCTCTTTTTGATGGCCACTGAACTGCTCCCACGCCATTGATTCAGAACTCAAGAACACTGCAGTGATAGCAATCATTATGACTTTGAGGAGAGTTCCTTCAGCTCATGCTTGGTAAAGACATAAATTCCTTCAGATGATCCAGTGGATAAAGAGCAGAACCACATGCAGCCAAAAGCAATACTATGCAGGAGTTTATTCTGGTTAGCATAAAATCTTAGTACTATGTACTTAAGAGATTAATCTGCACATATGAATTTATTGAAAGATGATATGAACATCTGAATAAATAACCTATTTGCATTCCATTCCAGCCTCCTAGTGTCAAAGTCCCTGCTTTCTGTACACACTGCAATAAAGTTCAAGCATACTAATGGGCTGTGCCAGAACACATGTGTGAGTGAAGGAGGATGCCCTGCAGTGCACAGAGTGGACCATCTAAGCAAATATAAATGGAAGAGGCAAATCTCCCTGGAAGGGCAGCTGGCTCATTTTCATCTGTTATGACAATTTGTTTTGCCTTTTCTTTGTTCACACAGAAGCTAAGGCCGTTCTGAGAGGGCAGGTTTCATTCCTTGTAGGATGTGTGGCCTGAATGTGAAGCAGCTGGTAAGACCTGATTGGTTTATGTCCTTAGGGTATCTTCAGTATATGGAAACGGTCCCTTTAAAAAAAATATAAAACCTCAGCCAACCAGACAAAGATACATCATCAATGAAGCAATGCAGAACAGACAGCATTCTTCAAAATTTCTTGCTCTTTTCCTGCCTCTTATTAAGTGTCTTCAAATAAATGCTTTCTTATCCTACTGCCCAAGCAGAAAAGGCAGAAATACGTAGCTAAAATACTAAGAAGAGAATATCTTCACTGCTCAGTCAGAAGGATAGGGGCTCAGCATGGCAGGACTGCACATACAGAACATGTGTGATAATGTTTGTTACCATGGGCATGAGTGAAGGACAAATAACTCCTAATATTTTTAATTTTACTGGTAGTGTCCCAGGGAGCAGTTCTGGAACTCATGCATCAACATTCACTGCTGTTTTACTGAGAGACCAGAATGAAAAAAAAAAGGAGAACATAGATTTCAGCTCTTTTGTTGACTTTGACCACTGACTGTTGGTTACCTCAATTTCCATATGCATCTTTCCAGCAGATATTAATATTGCTAATTGCTTGAAGAAAAATATTACTAAATTGTTAGATATGCAATAAATATGTGCAAATCGAGCCTGATGTGTAAATCTCTGAGACTGACCTTTGTACTTGAACATTTCCATATTTTGGTGTTAGTTTTCAAAACAGACCACAACTTAATTATATCCATATGTTATTCTCTACAACCATTGGATAATTTAGTTTTGAAACTTCTGTATAGTTTATATTCCACATACACATAAAATAATACATGCTTATGTACACACCAAAGCAGAGAAGGTAACTGCTCTGGAATGGTTTTAATTGTTATACACAAATAGTAATACACTAAAGAAAAAGGAACCCCACAAAAACCAAAAAACCCCAACCAACCAACCAACCAAAAAAATACTGGCAGAACAAAACAGGGAGATATTTCCAAATTACTATGTATGAATCCAAGCATCTTTAATGTTATTCTCAGTCTGTCTCAAAATTGGAGACCCATTCTTTAATAACTTTCTCCCTGTGTATAAAATTTATCTCTTCTCCTTGGAGAAACCCAGGTTATCTACCAGCTTCAAATGACCTGCATGCATCATACATTCACAGAAGAAGTGAGGTTAGAAGAGACCTCCAGAGGTCATCTGGTCCAGCTTGCTTCCTCAAGTAGGGCCACTCCGAGCCAGTTACTGAGGTATGGAATATCTCCAAGGATGGAGACTCAGCCACCTCCTCAGGAAACCTGTGCCAGCACTTGGTCATCCCTAGCAGTAAGTTTTCTTACCATCAGAGGAAACCACCTGTGTTTCAGTTTGTGCCCATAGCCACTGGTTCTGTCACTGGGCACCACTGGAAAGATCCTGGCTCCACCTTTGCACCCTCCCTTCAAAATTTGTTTACATTAATAAAATTCCCCTGAGCTGCCTTCATTTCTCCAGGCTGAATAGTCCCAGCTCTCTCAGCCCTTCCTCATAGGAGAGGTGCTTTGGTCTCTGGTACATTCTTCAGTCAAGACTTTCTATGTAAAAGCTCAAGTCTTTCAGACTGATCATGTAAGGAGCAAATGGTTCTGTTGAGATAAGTATGGAACATGAAAAATGGTTCATACAGGAAAGGTACTGGCTGTGTTGAGTACCAACCTAGACTACCTCAATAACTCTGCAAGCTTTGTGCATTGGATCTGACATCCAAACTGGAATTTACGATGGTTAACCATGATTGAGGAATCAGCTAATTTCCAAAGAACTGTGGTATTAATGATGGGTTTTCAATGAAGGGGTCCTGTCTTCCTAAAATTAGGGACAAAAATAATGGGATACAACAAAGCTAGGATTTCTAAATGACAGTTTTATTTTGGGAGATAAACATCAATTAGTGAACAACAGAGCAGACAGAAGGGTGGACCGTGGTGCAAGAATGATGTTACCCTGGTATGCAGCATTGTTAGACCTGGTAACTGCACAGGAATGAAGAGTGAAGTCCTGTTTATTTACATTTGTTTTCTGCTTGAGAGACAGCCCAAGAAGTAAAATAAAATGAGAGCCTACTCAAATACCTGCTATGTTTCCCCTTAAATTGAATTTCTCATTTTATCAGGAAGCAATACTTGCACTGATGTTAGACAGGCAGCTAAAAGGTCAGCAAGTTCCCTTGGTTGCCTTTTGTCAAGGGTTTTTGACTTGTCTGTGAATAAAGATCTCCCAGGAGGAAGGCAGACCTGGATTTCCTGTCATCTTGAAGACAGCAATGAATTTGAAAATGTTACAAAAAGCATAAGGGACTTGAAGCACACCTTCAAATGCACTGCTGATGCCAATAGCTTCCCATGTAAACATGCACACAGAGTTGTTTTGGATTTGTTCTGTCAACTTTTTGTTGTGAAACAAATTGTTATACAGCTGCTTACCTTGAATACTGAATGAATCTGATGGTTCTCCATTACTGCACTAAGCCTAACCGGGGCTACAATCTCTTTGGGTTAGCTGTGGTGCTGGCACACTCCTAACAGTTGTGGCTGAACCACTTTTCTTTTTCCATCATGCTCTCCTGTGACTTACATGGGTGTCTCACCCCCTCCTGCTCACTTACAGCTCTCGATACTCTTTAAAACTGAAAAGGGTTGAGAAAGTCTTAACAGGTATCTGGGCAAAAAGAAAAAGCTTTCTCACTCATGAGGAACATTAATCATTCTAGGGAACACATAAGTTTCTCTCCAATGGTCAGCACTAGAGCTACTGGTTTTTCTTATCATCTATGGGGACAGATTTCCTGTTCTTGCAGTGTTAATAGGGAACAATTTCTCAGAATATACTTAAGTTGTTAAATCCTCTATTAGAATTTTTTGCTCTTAGGTTAGTTAGTTAAACACAGTAATGTCTGTGAACAATGTTATTTTAACAGCATACATACTGCATACGGGAAAAAAAGACTCAATAAGGTGAATGAATCTGTATTTTTACATCCAGACACCCAGCTTGTTTTTCAGTGTTATATCATGCAGCTAATACTGTGGAAAACTATTTCCTTAGTTCAGAAATTCTGTCTGACACTAAATTTATGAGTAAGAAAATTAAAACCCTCTGTAATCAGAAAGAGACTACAGTGTTCCCAGGATGCTCAGGAAGTTGCTGCATGATGACTACTGGTAAAATTTTTGCTCTACTCATCTAGATATTTACAAATATGTTCTAATTGAAAACAAATTAGTGCTTTGAGGTCATTGCTGTCTTCCTGAGCTACTGATATATCCATTATCAGTTACTATGAAAATAAAAACAAGCAGAAATTAGAGGGTTGTCCACTATTATAAATTATTCACTTCTTTGTATATTTGAGATTCCCTTTTAATTTTTTTCCCTTTGGAAAACTGTGTTTCAGGATAGATTCACAGGAAAAATAGGCTGCTCTTTTTGCATAGTTTGGAAGATTTATAGAAGAAAAAAAACTCTAATTCAGACAGGAATTGTGAAAGTTTATCTTAAATGAGAATCTAATTATTAACATTATAAAAACTGTTCAATATAGTGGAGAACTTGTTTTCTTTAACATTACTGTTCATTTAGAATGATTTCTGCTTGTGACAGTTGCAGGCAAGTCTAGCACACAGAAATGCTGAGACCATGGCAGAATGGCAATAACCAAGAAATACAGAGGTTTGCCACTTATTTTCATGTATTTTATAAACACTATCAGTGCATAGAGAAATGCATATTAATGCAAACCCTTTTCACAAAATTCTTAATGGATTTGCAAAAAGTCCAGATCATGGGTTCACAAGATAATTCCGTAATTTTATGAATTAAGATTACTTTTACAAGGGACAAGCCTGGGTCTTCTGAAATATGAGTTCCAGAAAACCTCCTACCCCCGCAGACTGCATGTAATGTGAGATTATTCTACTACTGATAGCTATATTGTATAGATATTTACCTACAGCTATTTACCTGGTCCTTATCTACAGTTAAGACCTTTTTATATCTGGAACTTACTTTGCAGTCAGATACAGTTCTAAAAGTACAAAGAGGTTGGTAAAAAAGAAGTACAGCAGCAGACATTCAAACCAAGTAATTTTAGATCCTCAAGCTTTCTGATTCTTTTCTAAAATTAAATGTTACTTGAAAGGACGTTCTCTTAGTGCTCTTTGATTTGTATTGTCTGATAGGTTGCATAAGACTCTAATTCACAGAAGTTATGTCCTGCACTTATTTTTTGGTTATAAACAAAATGCAAAGCTCAACACATGTTAATGGGACTCCCACAAGAGAAAAAAAAAAAACCAAGCAAAACTATGTAAAAGCCACAGAAGTAATTTGGTTTAATTAAATGAGGTCTAACATTTTTATTTCCCTGATGGATGCATTAACTGAATCAATAGGAATGTAAACACACTAAGGACAGAAGAGTACAAATCCAATCACAAAGTCTTTTCTTTTCAGTATTGTAATGAACAACTACAAAACAGATCACCTGGTAGCACTTTCAATTAAAAATCCCTAAGACTTACTTCATGTAGATCTACAATGAAAGCAAATGCTAAATAAATATCTATTTACAAGTACAGGGGAAGGATGCCTGCCCTGGTGCTGCTGGCCACACTGTTGCTGATACAGGCCAGGATGCCATTGGCCTTCTTGGCCACCTGGGCACAGCTGGCTCATGTTCAGCCACTGTCAGCCCCCAGGTCCTTTTCTTCTGGGCAGCTTTACCCAGCTCTACCGCAGCCTGTGGAGCTGCCTTCGGTTGTTGTAACTGAAGTGTAGGACCTGGCCTTCTCTCCCTGAGAGGCACTGCAATGAGAAGCCCTCACTGACCCATCCAATGTCAGCCACTGTGAAAACAAACACAGCCTGGGATGAGAGGATGTTCTTCCTATCTAACTCACACGACTGTTTTGGCTGTCCCAAAGGAAAAGCTGCCAGCCACCTCGCTCAGTGTGGGCCGAGTACCTACACCTTGAAAAGAAGGAGCACAACATCTAAATAGTTTTGTATCTTCTTCCAGTGCCCTCAAAGAGTGTCCAGTCCCCCATCTGGAGACCTGAACAGAAAAACTAAGGCACGGCAACTTCCTCCAACAAAGGAAGATTACTACACTTGGAGGCAGAACAGCACCGTAATCTTATCCAGTGCTTGTAACAGCTGTGTCTACATGGACACCATGAAATAAGATCCTAAAAACCATCCTGGCAGTTTTGTAAACAAATAAACTCTAAGATTTTATCCGTTGTATAATTTTATCTGCTCAGGTGATAGATTTATTGCGTTAATACAAAACATGACTTTAAAAAATTGTGATTGCTTGTAATCTAGCCAGTCTTGATTGTATCAACATTTTGCTGTAAGGCAAAAATGTGACTCTGAAAAATACCCTGATCTTGTGCAATCTGGAACTTACATAGAAGAGATGTTATCAGAATGTATCCAAACATTAGTTACAATTCAAAAAAAAAAAAAAAAAAAAAAAAGGGGGAGGGGGACAGANGAGAGGAAGGGAGAGGGGGGAGAGAGAGAGATTGAGAGATCTGTATGACAACACTAAACTGTGTTTATTTGCTTCAAGCCATGGACTCTAGACCATTGCCTGGTTTATGGGCTTAAAGAATATTACCCAACATGATATTGTGTTCTCTGTTGTGACCGAAAAATATGGTACTCAAGCAGGTTACCACCAGCCTGCTCTCCCTCCGTCTCTGGTCTTTTTGTGTGAAAACAATCTAATTAATATATTAACTAAAAAAATATTTACAGCCACCTGCAGACAGATTCCTTTGTGTTAAACATCTCTATAACTCCACTCACTCCAGTATAGAGACTCAGTTTAATTTGGTGTAAGGTAACTCTGAAACTTGCTTCTTAGATTAGAACAAGGGTCAAAAGGGGAGGCTAATGGAGCACCTATCACTAGAAATGTTCAACAGTTCCATAGGAAAATACCAAATTTTAAAATATATGAAATCCTGGTAGATAAGAATTTTAAAAATATCCAGGCTACATAATTTGAAAGAAAAAGGATAATCAGTGTATTTGTAAAACATTTTTTAAAAGAATCTTTATCTAGAAACTATCCTACAGCTCAATATATCTGATAAGTGTCATATGTTAGTCCATTCCCTTTGGAATGTTATTACCCCTGGTGTTACTTAGAGATCAAGAATGGGTAAATAAGCTTTTAACCCATGCTAACATTTTTATTTTAGTTTAAAATATTGAGATTATGCAAATGCAAGGAACTTTAAAAAAGCAAAAGGTGAAGTTGGACAAAATGTTTGAGGGAACTATCTGTTTTACCAACAGATCTCTGAATTCTGTACAAACAAATTCCAAACACCACCAACTTTGTTCACTGTGGTTGTGTAGCTGAGTCTGAGCACAAACCCGTTGTACTGGTTTGTAAAAAGGCATCAAATTGCTCCAGTGCCAGTATCTTGTGTGAATACATATACTGCAGAACACTCACACAAAGCTGCCAAGTCTTCACTATAACCTGGCAGAATTCTTAGTCCATCTAAAGGTATTTACTCTCCCTAAATTATTAATTTGTGGCACCATCTTTAAACACATTATTAATATTACCTAAATATTTATTACAAATAATTTAAAGGTGGGTTTCAAGAGGATGGATCCAGGCTATTCTCTCTGGTGCCCAGTGACAGCACAGGGTTCGACAGGCACAAACTCAAATAAAGGAAGTTTCACCTGAATATGAGGTTAAACTTCTTTACTGCAAGTGTGGAAGAGCACTGAAACAGGCTGTGAGGAGAGGTGGTGGAATCTCTTTCTCTGGAGATTTTCAAAAGCCATCTGGACACAATCCTGTGCCATCTGCTCTGGGTCTGGAACTGCTTCAGCAGGGGAATTGAACAAGAAGATCTCTAGAGCTACCTTCCATCCAAACCATTCTGTGATTCTGTGGAATTAGAAGCCCAGAGTAGTTTTTGAGCCATTGTTGAACATTCTCCAAGGAAGCAGCTGCAGAGAGTGGTCTGGCTGGTTGGTGTAGCCCCTTGTTCACAGCCCTGTGCTCTGGCATGCTTGGAGCCTATTTGCTCTCTAGGGAGTTATTTGATTAAATGTGTTTTTTCTCAGTCTGTGTTTGTATTCTGCTCACAATGCTGCTGCCAGAGGATTGCAAGCATCACCACCTTCAGCAGGCAACAAAGTGGGGAGAATCATGAAAAGGTGTTCCTGTTTACAGGCAGAGAGACAGTATTCCCTGGGCTTTTCTCTGAGCTTGGCCTTTGTCTACTGCATCAGTGAGTGAATACACCCTGCCCTTACCTGCAAGGAAAAACAAGCTGTTCTAGTCTTTTGTCAACTGCTTCCGACAGCTCCAGCTTTCCTCCTGACCTGTTTGGAGCAGCAAGGTCATCGGTCCTCATAGCAGCCTATGAGAATACCTTGCTGGTTTGCAATTCACAGGCTTGATGTAGTGCAGGTACCAAAGCAAGGACCCCTGCATGCACGGTCTGTAAAGAGTGCACCAGAGGTACGGACAGGATGCTAATCTCTCTTTGCTCTCCTGTGGGCCATACTGGGCTTCAGCCACGAAGGTGCTATGTGAATGTTTTCTGACCATGGTAGATGCTGGTTGGTATGTGACCATGCTCAGTGGCAGGCACTGTGGGAAGCTGCATGGCACCAGTGTGTCCCACAGCTCTAGCTGGGCTAAGCTCAGTGAGACCTCTTTGTAGTAGCCACAGGAGACCTGGTGACAGCTGTGTGTGGCAATACCTCTGTGTGCCCCCTGCTTCGACAGCCATTCACAAATATCGTGGTTTAACCCAGCAGGCAGCTTAGCACTACAGAGCTGTTCACTCACTGCCCCCAGAGGGATGGGGGACGGAACTGGGAGAAGGTAAAACTCGTGGGTTGAGATAAAGACAGTGTAATAGGATATAAAAAGAAAGCAATAATTAAAATAATTACAAAACAAAATAAAGTCATAGAATCACAGAATATTCTGAGTTAGAAAGGCCCCACAAGAATCATCGAAGTCCAACTCTTAGGCCTACACAGGCCAGGCCTGGAAATCACACCCTGTGTTGAGAGCATTGTCCAAAAGCTTCTTGAACTCTGTCTGGCTGATGCTCTGACCACTTCCCTGGGGATCCTGTTCAGTGCCCAGTCACTCTCTGGGTGAAGAATCTTTTCCTGATATCCAACCTAAACCTCTCCTGACACAACTTTAGGCCATTCCCTTGGGTCCTGTCACTGTCACCAGAGAGCAGAGATCGGTGCCTGCCCCTCCTCTTCCCCTCACAAGGAGTTGTAACTGCAGTGAGGTCTCCCCTCAGTCTCCTCTTCTCCAGGCTGAATAGACCAAGTGCCCTCAGCCATTCCTCAAATGGCTTCTGCCTCCAGGCCCTTCACAATGATTTTCATATACAAAACAAGTAAAAGGAAAGGCAGAAACATTTTAAATTGCATTCAATTGCTGACTCAGTCAGTGAAATGATTTTTTTATTATTTTTTACAAATGGAGGGTGGGATTATTCCCTCAAAGGGGAATGATAGGATCAATTTTTCTTTTTTGCTACTTATGAGAGTAACAAAAATCTAAATCACTGTTTTGTATGTCACCTGAAATACTTGGCATGTCCTGTTTTCTTTGTAGATCTTTCTTTCTGCAAGTGTTTTCCACAGCGCCATCTCCCATTTGCTCTTGTCTTATTCTTTGGTCATTTTTCTCCCTCCACATTCTATTCCAATGTCACTGTGTATGGAAGGGAAAAGGCTCTTAGAGATCTTAGTGCTGTCTTAGTCCTTTGTCCTCTCACCTGGAAGGCAGACTCCTTGTGCAAACAGTGCAGTGATGCAGAAACATTTAGGTGGAATTAATTGTGCAAGCAATGGTATCAAATGCAAAGAGAGATAAGAATAGAAATCAAATGCAAACAGATTGCATGAGCAAACTGGAAAAGTAAATTAAGTCAATAGTATAAATAAGAAGAAGGTAGTATAAATTTAAAAATTTATAACAAACATTAAAGGGAAATAACATCAGCAAAGGTGCATAAAAATGTTGAAAAAAATTAATAAAATACAAATAGAGTGAAAAATAAGCAACTGTGTCTAGGCAGAGATAATTCTTATAGTGCAAATACTCTGTACTGTTGAGAAAGCGCAGGTGACAACATTCATGGTACCATAAAAGGGAGATAAAACTTAAGAAATAAACCAAAGGGTGAAAATGATAAAAACTTGTGTCAACACTTGAAATAGTGACCACCACTGCACATGGCAACAGCCCCTGAGACTGCTTCTGTGGAAAACTACTGCTCCAGTAAGAGCAGAGAGGTCTGAGGCAAGGTGCAAGGGCTGGACGGTGGCACACAGGCCGTGTGGCTGGAAGGTGGCTGCTACAGCCTCCACAACAGGCAGAGTCTCAAATGACCTTTTGCTCAGCCAGCTCTGGCTGCTGGGATATGGCAAAGGGTGGGAGACGTGCAGGTGTTCCTGCCATGCAGAGAACAGGCAGGTGCTGGAGCTAAGTGAGTGCCTAAAGGAAAAGTCAGCTAACCTGGATAGCCACCTGGAGGGGACGCTCTTGCAACAGAGCAGGCAGCTGGTGAAATAGAGGATGGAGAGTTGGCTAGGTGCCATATTGCTGGCATGATCCATCTCTTCAAGGCAAGAATACCCTGGAGATGCTGGGAGAATTTTTGACTAGTATCAAAACACCACTTTTTTTTCCACAGTGCTCTCCTGTGGGAGGCATTTTTGTTCGTCCTCCTTCCTTCCAGCCATCTTCTCCAACAGACCAGGAGAACATCTCTTGTCCCACCTCCTCCTCTGCTGAAGCACTTGCCTTGCTGAGTTCTAGTTTGCACTGGCTTACTCCCAACTTGTGGCCCAAACAGGTCTGCTGGATAGACAGAAGTCCATCCCAGCTTCTGCCCTGGGCACTTCTGGTCCTTCCCTCCTCTTCTGTTGCTGGACTGCGACACACTGTTGTGCAATATTTCTTTAGTTCCAACCTCTGCACATTCAAATCTTCAGTCACAGGGAAATCAATTCGATTTGGACACTAATTAGAATGACATAAATTATCATCATGTAACTTCTGAGTTTGGAAATAATTTGCCCCAAACAGAAAAGACATTGTTCCAGGTCGTTGCAGAGTGACATCTTTTCCGCTGGCTTCAAAGGCTGATAAGGAGCAGAGGTAAATACTAGGTAAATTCACACAAATTATGACTATAGAAGTGAGCAAATTCTGTTCTCCAAATTTGGAGGGTAGAAACTCTGTATACTTGTTTATATCTTTGATGCCACAGTAAGGAAGCCACAAAGCTCTGGCTAAATATTAGGAAGCCTGTGCTTACTTGCTCTTCTTTCCTTTCTTTCTTGTCCAAGAAAAGATTGGCAATATTGTGTCCTGTATTTTTTCTGTACTTTATTTCTAATTCCAGCTAGGATTTTAAAAATGCAGAAGAACTTAGCTACCTGGAAATAACTAAGTATTTTTATTTCTAAGAGAAAGAAAAGTTATTTTTTGTTAGAAGGAAAGGTGAGGATTTAAGTTGCTACTCCATACCCTTGTCAAGACTTTGTACCCAGTCATTAGATTTAGTTCTTTGTAACACTAGTTACTCATCTCAGTTTATTCAGTTTTATGACTACTATAATTTAACTATAACAAGATACAAAACACAGATGGGATATCCTGTCTAAACAAAATATATTGGTATTTGTACTATGTTACAAAAAGTCCTTCTAATATAAATGCCTTGTTATTTCCACTCTGCTGTGTTTGATTTTCAGTGTTAAACTGTTTCTATGATTCATTAACACCATGTCCAAAATATATTCCAGCTAAAATATTTAGGTACACTTCCATGATATATGTTAGTTTACACAGCCATATGTTGAACACAGGAATAGTAACCACTTAGTCTCGAGCAGTGTAAAGATCCAAGAGAAATTACCTACCATACCTGTAATTGGAGTTCTCTTAAAGGTCATAACCCTCTATAGATCCACACTTACCCTCCTTCCTCCTCTTGGGATTTGGAATACATTAGGCTTAGGATGGATTGTTTAGTTCTCTTTAGACCATAAAGAAACTGATGAAGAATAAGTCACACAGTGCTCCCTGTAAGGCTTGTATATAACTGAGCATATTTAAGTCAGTCTGACAGATGGCTAGAAATAAGCTTTCCAGTAACATGACTCAAATATTGCCCTTAAAGTAATCATGATCTTCAAGTTATTTCAGTTGCATAAAAGTAATTCAATTTCCTTCTACAGTTACAGCATTTACAAAGCCTCTTCTTTTAAGGATATGAGAGCTGGTTTGGCTAATAAACAATACCACTGTTATATCAAACATTACACGAACAGAAGAAACCCAGATTTTTTTTCCTTTTTAAAATATATATATAGAAGGATTGCAAAAAAATCACTGTCGAAATTATGTTTCTTAACAATGACAATGATGCAACATTTTACTTATCATCCTAGATGGGACTTTCATGCTTTCTGTGCAAAAGATTGCTACTTTACTTTACCTCTCCAATAATAAGTGCATGAATATAAAGGGCTGGCTTGAAATTATAGTTTTCAGTGTAGATGGCAGGTGCTGTATAACAACTCTGATTTCACCCTGAATAAACAAAAATACCCGCTTTTTCACAAAGGTTTTTCCCTCCCTTTGTTGTACTTATTTATTTCATCATCACATAGTATTAAAATGCCTACACATAAAAGGTCACTCTTTTTCCTTTCAAAACAGTTCTTTGTGGTTTATGTTCCCAGAGGTACACATAGAATGAACAATCGATAAGAGAACATCACATAGCACTCTGACTTACCTTTGAGGAATATCATTTAGGTCAACACATTTTATCAGGGAAAGACTTTTACAGACAATCATTTTGCTTTTAATGACATTTTCTAATCACTAGGTAGATTTTCTTTGAATAGCAATAATACAGCTCGGTTATTCAATTTGATGCATTTTAGCAGGAAAGAAAGCACTGAAAGACTTCATTCTGAGCAATCCAGCCAGGTTTTTATGAATTGAAATGCTCCCTTTTTGTAATTCTGAGCATTCCTGAAGTGGATAGAGACTTGGTTTCCTAAAGGATAGCTTAGCAAGTTTCGACTGCACTGTATAACCAATAGAACACTAACAGAATCCTAACAGTGGTATTCTGGATTCTCTTACTAGGAGAAATCTTGAATTTTAGTAGAGGAAGCCAAATTCATAAGTTCTGCTATTTAAGTTCAAGTACATCTTTTAAAAAACATTCTTCAAAGTTCAGGAAGGCTTTTTGTCAGAGGTATTATATTGTTTTAAGTTGTCACAAAACAGCATAGAAGAGTTCTTTCAAAAGGCATGGTATGGGTGGCTGTGAACAAGGTTAATGTTCATAGCCTGCTATCAAAACCAAATCCAAATGCCACATAAAGTTGTTAAGCTCGTAACTTTTTCAATTTATTGAATGGCATAGAAGAGACAGAAAAACCATGATTTTGGAATCCTGTTAGTCCTGGTATATCGAGGCTATCAATTTCAATGTAATAGGAAAAAATAATTTTAAAACATACATTCATAAGTCACTGTAGTCCTTTTCTATAATCTAACTTACGCTTTCCTATATGGCGTGAACAAACATTGCTCTCCATGGAGACATATGTGAAAGCTATTTAAGGAAAAAGTATAATCTCTACTAACTATCTGCTCAGTTTCTGTATTGAAGACTTTACAGACTTTCAACTTTGTTGAAATTATGGTTTTGTTGGTGCATCACACCTTCAAAAGTCAAATTACGCTAACCACAAGGTTGTGCAACCATTCATATGAATTATGATCACATATTTTTCACAGGTTCATTTTATTGTTCAGTACAGAGAAACAAAGCATCTTCAATATTTTGTTTTCTCTTCATTATTCAGAGCATAGCCCTATGCTTAGGATACTTTTCTTACATCCTCTATTGCATTAAAAAAAAGGTTATTTGCCTTATGAATATTTCCATGCCATTTACCAGATTATGCAAAGGGTGTAAAGAAACTAACATAAGTGTTATATTTACTCCATTTATTTCAGTCTTCCTCACACAGTGTGCAGTCACTCAGTGGAAGAAAAGATTAAGGATGCTGGATTCAACCAACAGGAAGAACACCAGTCATTGACACTTCGTTATGCAGCAGCACAGATAAGAGAGGCAGTGGCTGGGGCTGAAAATAGTGTAGGTTTAGCTCTGGAAAGCCAGCTTGTGCTGTTTTTGTGAAGTAGTCCCACAGAGGAATGAGGTTGCTCAAGCAGCAGAGAGCATGATCTGGATATCCCACACCCACAGGTAACTTCAAATCTTCACTTCATGACTCAGTACTCCACTGAGCCTGGGCTGTGCTAAGCATAGTCTTGAGGAGCCTAACAGTTACTGTATGTTTTTGTACTGCTAATAAAATTTTACTGGTGGAGAAGCTCACTTTTTTTTTTTTTTTTAATTGTGGGAACTAACTCAGAGACCTTATATTGTGGCATCTCTGTACCATGATATCCACGCTTAGTTTACAGACCTGAAAGATCCCATAATGCTCATCTGCTGGATGGTCTGGAACCAGGCAAAAGAGGGGGTGACTCAAGAGGATGTGATTTGCACAGCAATAAAGAAATAAATAACCCGTGAATTTTTTTTTTTGGTCAAAAATAACCTTAACAGTCTGCTCATAGTATGGGAAAAGAAAAATCACTTGTACCATAGTGACGGAGCTTCCTTTTCTTCATTTTCAGTTGTACATGCTGAGTTCAGCAGGGTGCAGGCCATGTGCATAAAGTTTAGTGCTACTGTAAAAGATTCTGTGATGTATCTGGATGAGATTCAGTGTGCCCTCCTGGCAGTAACTGACTTGTCAATTCAGGTTTGCATGCAATATCTAATGTAAGATGCTTAAGAAATTTGGGACAAGCACAGGAAACTGTCTAAACCAGAGAAAAAGACTTGCTGGTGCTATGAGTGTAAATATATGTTTCATTTATCTGAATTTGTGTGAAAATCAGAATTAAATAAGAGGAATCAGTTGATAATATCATGACCACCTAAAGGTTTAGCAATGAGCATCTACGTATAGGCTCAGTCATTAGCTGAGGTCTTTTGCAAATGTGTTTATTGTGAGCACTCCCCTTCTGAAGAAACAGACACCAAAGGATGGGTAGATGCTATAATGAAGCTCTCTGGTTAGCCAGATGGCTTCTGTGAGAAGAGGCTCTGCAGACATGCTTTTGGAAGGTGCAAATCAAACAGAACAGCCAGAGGGCTGTGATGATGGCCCCAAACCTGGCTGGTTACCTCTCAAGGCGAGGATGAGTTCCCTGCTGTGGGCATGTTGGAAACCATACAGAGAAGGGAGAATGCTGTGCAGGCCAGCTTGAGGACACACATGTGAACTCCAAAGCATTCGATTACTTGTGTATGCAGGCAGCTCAAGGGCCTTCCCTGACTTGTCTGAAGAATAAAGAAAGCACAAGAATAAACTTGATGCACTTTTCTGTCAACTCAGTGGTTTAAAATCTCTCCCCACTTCAAACACTTCTAAATTCTGTAACTTCTGATGAAGAAAGGCAATTATTCGAGGAGATCAGGAATGGCAAAAGTGCTGGTGAGGGAGCAAAATTTCTGCTCTTCTTCACTACTCACTTCACTACTGTCACTAAGGGCAGGATCATCTCAAAGGAAGATTTTCTATTACTGAGTGCCTGGGCTACATTTGTAAAAGACAGAAAGTAAGAACAGCAGAAAGAGAGATGATGTCTTGAAAGGGTATGCTTCCTTTCTCCTGGTGCAGGTGCAATTGAGGAAATTAATACAGAAATTATCTGTCAGTTGTGGCAAAAGGCACTCAGGATCAGAGAAAGGTTGTCCCTGAGTGAAAATGTGCTTCCTTGTGATTGCAGGATGACAAACTACACAGAGAGTACATCATAATTTATGGGTTTTTAGAGGTTATATTTTTAAAACATACTCTATTGGACATAATATCTAAGACAAATGGCTCTGGATTTGCACCATGAATACAATCAGCCTGCAAAGGTGGAAGTGACATAAAACTCGCATTTTAAGATACGTCCTCATAAGTCATGGAGTTCTGTTTACAAGATAAATCTTATTTTCATGCAAACAAATCTGCAGAGAACCCTATTGTATTCTAAGGCTAAAGCAATGCAAGGGGAAAATACGTGTCACATTGGTAAGTCTGTGCTCTCTTAAGAGACTATAAAATATTCAAGTAAATACACTTGAAAAGTGTCTCGAAAAATGTGACCCCAGACACAATTCCTTGGTTTCTCTAGGAACTTGTAAAGTAGTTTGTTTATTGTGGGCAAGGAACATAAAGAAGGCACACTGACAGCATCAAATTAATCTGGAAATATTTGTGTTAGCATAAAGGACCCCTTGTCCTCCCTGCAACAACATGTCTGCCTCCTCAACTTGGCCTCTTGAAAGATGGGTGGAATTGTATTTGGTGCACTGGGCCTTGTGGAATTACACAAGTCTAAAGAAAACTGCTCCAGCATCTGTCTTCTTTCAAGCGGATTGTCAACAAGAGGCGGGGGGAAGGGAAGGAGGGGAAACTTTGCAAGGATGTTTTAAAGCCCGCAGATAAACTGTCGCGTTGAGCCTTGACAGCTCAAGAGCCTGACACATGCGCCTGCTCCCTGGGGGCTGTCCCTGCAGCTTGGCAAGCTGAGCACGGCTGCTGGGCTGTGACGCCACAGCGCTTGCCTGACCTGACATAATGGGCAGCTATTTACTGCAAACAAGGTGGATGGAAGAACATAGACTTAAATGATGCTCTGGTGTAAGAAGGAATACACCAGGGCCCCCAGTCAATCTTCAGGGCTCTTTTTTTCCTTCCCCTTCTTTTTCTGGGATTGTTTATTCTTTCCCCAAGGAACAGGTGACTTTGGCACTGTACTAAGCTTCTCCTCTCTTGATCAATAGAAAGAGATGAAGAAATTATTGCAGGACAATAAAAAGAAAGATAAAATGAAGTTTGGATAACCATACCAACAGTTTGCATTGCTTGTTTTTCATCTGTTACTGTATAAAGTAAAAACACAAGCTCCTGGGAGGCCTGCAAGAATGCTGTCAGCTTCATTCCATCATGGAAGCATGATAACACTTGATAGGTGAAGAGCAGGTGTCTATGAACCCTTTCAAATATTGTGTATTACATGACTCCAAACACATCGGTTTCAAGTGTTTCTTGCACACCACACTTTCAGCTATGACTGTCTTAAGGCAGACGTACCCTACGTTTCTGCTTCTCACTGTGGCAAGGAAGGCAGGGAGTTGAAGAAAACCCTGGCTTTTTTCTTTTAGCATGCCAGCTGCATAGTACAGACATCATTCTCCACTGATGTAAAACATTAACGGCATTGATCCAATATGCTGCCTTAAATCAGATGAAAAATTCATCCTGCTTGGCAAATGGAAGCACACACCTGAACATGGTGATTAAACAACGTTTAGACTTACATGACATTGGTGTAGCTTCAGTAAAAACAGAAAGGTAAGACAGCCCTCTGAAAGTCTCAATTTCATTGTATGTTTCCTGACCTTTCTCTGTTTCTACGATATCACTACATTGCATTTTTCTGCACAAATGACTTTTATTTTAGAATAAGTTTAGCAAGAAAGTGTAAAGATATTTATACAAAATCTGGTCTTTCATTTATTTACTAAAGAAGGTGTTGGTTTTACAACGGATTTTGTCAACATCCATGTAAGCCATATTAACATATTCGTATATACATCCAAGCACCTGACTTGGCTAGGAGTTAAAAACCAGAAATTTAAAATGTTTTGATGGCTTTCTGTATTTAAATTCCATGAACCAAAGAATTTTATGCTGCAGGTATGCTGATCTTAGAATATTTAACTCATGGCGTTATCAGAAATAATACACTTCCATTATATTCTCTATGTGCACATAATGTTTTATACATGCCACCCTTTAAAATATTTATATACTTCCTTGATCCACTCTCCAGACCTAGACGCTTTGAAGCCTTATTATAAATTTGATCTAATTGACATAATGTAGATGCTAATAATGAAGTAGGAAGGGGAACTGCTTGCTGATCAAGTCTATTAGAAAAGCCTCGATACAGAGGAATGTCAGTAGTGGGGATATCTAAAAAGCCAGCTCCCATGCTGTTTACTGCAACAGAGTTGGGCCTAGGACCTGTGGATGGGAAACTGAACAAATGATGCTGTGGTGGCTTCATGCCGCAGGATGTTGAAGATCTGATGGGCAGACACAGCTCAGCTGCTCTATCTGTCTCTGTCTGGACATAAACCCTCGTTTTACATCCACAATTTCAGTGGACATTACTCAGGATCACATTGCATCTTAAGATGAAATTTACCTATTGAAGACCTTAAAGAATTAGCACAAAGTACTGTGAGAAAATTTGGTACATGCACATTGATCAGGTTCATTTCTGCCCATGGAGGATCTGGTCTCTGCATGTGCCACACACAGAATAACATCATCAAATCTGTCTAAAAGAGAATTGCAGCTTTTCCATTCCTGCAAATCTGGCTAGAGGATAAATGGACAATTCTGGCTTGGCACAAAAACCAAACACACACTTGCACTTACAGATAATGCAAAACTGAAATACAATTGTCAAGACATTCATGGTTTTCCGGCATCCACCAACATCCATCTGCACATTGGTATGGCACACACATTATACACATCCAAAAGATACTGCCAAGGAGTATACAGCTGGTGGTTTGCAGATAAAAAATGTTTTTGATCAGAAACCTAAGTGTATATGGCTAAGCATGAAGGGACTGACAGCAGCATGAGACTGCATTCCTCAATACTACCATGAAGAATCACACACGCATTTGTTTATACTGGGATACATCTGCTGCAGCCTCTGTTCTTGTCACTATTACTGTCATAGAGCTGAAGCATACACTGAAAAGTCCACAAATAAATGGCACATTTTCCCATGTCTTCTGTGAAGCAATCCGTTTACATCAAGGAGAATAATAAATAACAATGCATGGATTTCTTTTGGTGTGTGGTGAATTGAATGATGAACTGTTCCATGCATTAGTGAGCTTTCCTAACAGCATTATAGTTTCCACAAATGACGAGTTATGGGTTATTTTAGGAAACATCTTGCTCTGAATGAATTCACTCTTCTTCACAATTTTTAGTATAATGATTTCCACTTGTGATTTTTCTTATGGACTTAACTAATGACCATACAAACAAGCAAAAAGTAACTGAAAAAAAAGTCATAACCAAGTTAGGAGGTTCATCACATCAAGAACAAATACCAGTAATTATTTTTTTTTCCCTTGGGTTTTGACTGAAATTAGAACTCATTCCACTATGAAGACACAGCAGATTCTGGAGCCACAGTTCCCAAGCTCTACTGAATTCTATCTTCCTAGCACAGAGGAGTATTCCAACTTGATAATGTAACACAAAAAATATGTTGACTACAGGCTCACACTTGTTGCCAATGTTTTGCAAGCTACCATAATTACACAGGGACAATTAATGAGGAAAGAACCCTGACACATCTGCAGTGAGAAGACTCTATACATTTGTTTCATACTGTTTGTACTAAGACTGTGGAGTTATTTCAGTTTCACGAATGTCTGAAAATAACTCCCTCTCTTTTCCTATGAGAACTGAATAGACGATTCCACAGAAATTGAATAAACCATTCACTGACAGATTTTTTCAGTGATTCCACGCCATGCTTTTACTTTGTATAATGACGCAACACGACAGAAATATAAATTGATACATACATGATCAAACTTCTGAATGATTAATTTTAAGGTCAACTCTAGTTGACACCAATATTCCCTGAAGTATCTGGAAGTGATGTAGAGGGGAAGAAAAGCAAAGATTACAGAAATTTTTCTAAACCCTCTTTCACCTGAGTGTCTCCAGATCACACTTTCTGTGTAGGCCCTTGTCTTTGGCAGATGTGTATGCATGGACCTGCAGGGGACTTCACAGCATGCGTTACTAGCTTCTTGGCACCTCGCAAGAAATCCACAATTCCAGGCATGCTGTGCTTCCTCTGGCAGCAGAAAATGGCTGGTTCCATTTACACATTTTAGAAGCTACCTGCTAAATTACAAGGACAGTAATAAACTATTTCCCTGGTGGGATCAGTCACTTGAAGTAAGAGTAGCTTTCAAAGCACAGGGTTTTACACTGGTTTCAGAAGAACAGTGTCCCAGATTTGGTTCAGCAATTTGCTGTGTATGCCATCCCAGGGAAATCACCTCCACGTGAACATGGAGGACATTTTTATATTCTAAAACATCACAGGGGTATGACTGAAAGTTTAATGAAATTAATGGAATTTGAGTAGTTTATATGAACTTGACATCAAAATGGAAAGTATCATCAGGCAGTTTCTGTTTGATCAGAAGACAGACTTCCATGCCTTCTTTTAAGACACTTTCTTCCCCATCATTCACAAATTCCTACACAAGCTGGAAAATCTCTTCTTCTCAAATGTGACACATTTTTTGTGTGCCTACAGGCTTAGAGTTATATCCTAGTATTTTATTGCATGCAGAGAACATTCAGTGTCATCAACAGTCACTGCTGAAACACATCTCCCTTGATCCTGGTGATTTCCGCTCTCCTGTGGCCCATCCAGCTCAAAGAGTGGTCTGAGATCCTTTGCCCAGAGTGTGGAGGATGTGCGGAGGAGATGAAATATTTCAGATTTCCCTGGGCCCTTTTTATAGCCTCACCACATCCTTGGATGAGCAGTATCATGTTGTCTTCTAGTTCATTTAAGCCTCTAATCAAAGCAGCCTAAGTTTAGTCATTGTCCA
>VWZT01003941.1:28686-85805 GCA_013397055.1 Pachycephala philippinensis | reverse complement strand
TACAGGATTTCAAAATCTATGGAAAAGATGTCTTGCTCATGAACAAAGACCTGACACATACTACATTGTCAACTGTCAGATGAGGTGTAATACATTTTCTGTGTAACTTTCTCAACTTGCTAGCCTCTGTTTTGATCCAAAGGTATCTGCAACACACTTCTCCTAAGCTGAAACTGTCCTCTCATACAACATAAGAACCTTAATTTAACATTGAGGTTTATTATACCACTGATATTAGCACAGCACAAAAGAAACATTTTAGACTCTAAGCTTGTAAACAAGACAAGAAGAATTGGTCTAGCAAAAGTCAGAAGGCACTGCATTTCCCCGTTCAGAAAGAAGACACCGTGGAATTAAGCTTTGAAAGGCTAGCCCACAACAAAATCTGTCAAGAAGGAAAGGCAATGAATGAAAGTGAAAGAAAAGTATGAAAGTTACAAAATTAATGAGAATCACAAATCCACATGTAAAGAGTCTCCCTCTGTAACATCAGAATGAGGCAACAGGAACTCTCTTCACTTCTAAGACATATCGAAGGAAAAAGAGTAGAGTGGAATGACTTTGTAATCTACTCATTTTACCTGAACTTCTTTTTCAACACCTTCAGACTTCATTTATCTTTAACAGACACTAAAATTCCATATGCCTCATACAGGCCCATGAAATCTCAGCAAGTCTTTCTACAGTGCTGCTGTAGAGTATTTCTGGTCTACTACATTACCATTGTTTTTTCTTCTTGTCCATGACTTAGGACTACATGGCAATCTGTGATTGTTGCAGCGTCTCTCCCTCTCTCATTTTTAGATACAAATTCTCTCTCTCGAACCAGAATTTTTTAGAGGGTGGTATCACATATTCTTATAAACCCTGCATGACTTGTGAATTTATTAGCCAGAGCCTACACTACTGTCACACAGAGATTATTTGCCCCCTCTATTTTAAATGGACATTGAGCCCAAACTGTTAAATGTAAATTTGAGGCTTCTATCTTGGATATGATCCCCTCCCTCTATGTCTCTTTGTATTGTGTCAGTAATTCCATCCTAAATTTTGTTCTTATTAATAAGGAGGAACCTGTGCTGTTGCTCCTGTTAACGGTGCAAGCAAAGAAAAACTGGGTGTTTGGGTGTTTTAAAAAGAATGCAACAGTAAACCCAGCTAAAGGAAAAAGCCTTCAAGCCTGGATTTATCTGAAATTTACTCCTACTCAACCTGAACCAGACACAGCCTCAAACTGTTCATTGAGCAGCTGTGAAGGTGCTATTTACATTAAAGGTAGGTAGTAGACCTCATACCCACACTGCCCCTTTAAAACTGCAACAAAATGCAACCGTACAGTATCCACTCTGAAAACTAATGTGGGAAGGCAAACCACAGAAAACCTAAAAATAATAAAGCCAAATAAAAAATTATTTTAAAAATGTAAACAAATAGCTACAGGAACAGAAGCATTTGGTCAAAATCAATTAGGGCATAATTAAAAAAAAAAAAAAGGTATCCAGAACCATCTATGTTTTATGAAGTACTTTTTCTCCCCTGGCATCTCTGAATATGTGATATGTGGCCAACTAATTTTCTACTGCTTCCTGATCCACTTTTCTTCCCCAGCAAAGCCTTGGCAGGCAGGTATAACTCTTCCTTAATGTCAGGGAGAGAAGTGGTGCTAGCATGTAACAATAAACACAGCATAGTCTTTATGAAAAAAATATTACCTATGGAAGCACAAAAAAATGACACATGAATAGACAACTTCAGTTTCCTTCTTTTTTTCCCTCCCCATCTACCTTCTGTCTATGCAAGTTTTTCTTTGCTGATCATATGATTAAACTTATAATGGTGCCCATGTGAGTTCATTTCTGCCTAGAGCTGGAGTAAAACAAGGAAACCACCTCCGCATGATGGGAGGAGAGGCACAGTGCCAGCAGTGACAGGGTGGGCAGCAAATATCTTGGTGAGGAATTAGAATGACTCTTGGGCTCCAGGCAGTAGCAAAAGCCACGGTAGAAGTGACCTTCTGAGAGAAGCTTGGGAGTGCTTTCTGGTATTGCCAGTGACAGCCAGAGTGGGAGTAATTGACTTGAAAAACATAGGCCCTATCTAGCCCACCATTCAAAAAATAATGACATTATTAAAGAATTTAGTGGCACCAAGGCATTTTTGTTCTTAGTTCAGGTGCAAACATTATGTTGCACTAACAAAGCTATGCAAGAGTTTTTGCAGCTTGGATGATGCTTGCAAGAGTTTCTGTGTTCTTAGCATGTGAAAAGTGTAATTTTAAAAAGTAAAATCGGAAAAAATAATCATAAGATTTTATACACTTGCCACACTCATGTTAAAACTATTAGCAAAAACCCATGAGGACTTACCCAAATTACACAACGTTCCTTTCATGACCTATCTTCTCCTCACTTATATCCTATCCTGTTTTAGCTCAAGCATGCCACTGAACTCCCATTTGACCATTTTCAGAGTAACAGTGTCCTTTTTTTTTCCCAAATAGACCTACACTCTGTTACCAGCTGGCGACCCTGGGTGTACATTCTGGACCCACCAATGCTGTGGGTCTGTTGGCATGACTCCCGTCCTGCTGGTAGTATCAAGGCAGCTTTTGGAAATGACCTTTCTTTTCTTTCTTTCTTTTTTTAAGAACATACACCTACATACCCGTCATGCTGTGGACTATTGCCCTCTGGAGTTCAAAGCTGGGATGAGCGTTTTCTCAAAGCGTCTTTCCTGTTCAGACAGAAGATTTTTCACTGTTTGCCTCTTTTCCCTTGGTTGAGTGAGTTTACAACCAAGCAGGAATTTTTCTGGCTTTCATTCAGCCTGGTTTACCTGCACAGACAGCTCCTTGGAATGACATCTTTTTCTTTGGGGTCAAGCCAGCGGTGGAGCTAATCCTTGTTCATTACATCATTAATGCTTATCTCAACTTTAGAACTATTTTAAAGATGTTTAGAAGTCTTCGACATTTTTGGGCATGAGTGGTTTCTTGTTCCCACGCATTGCCATTAATTATGGAAATTACTGTTCCAGCCAATCCCAGTCATCACAGCAGGGCTTTTTGTGTGTGTGTGTGTGAAGATAAGAAATCACCCATCCTTTAGAAGTACACTTTTAAGAAATACTATATGAAATTAAATCTTGAAAAGCCCTTGATGTGCTCCTGGTTTCTGTGTAAATTTGACTGTACAGAGCCACAGAGGTTTTTGTTTGTGCTCAGAGTTGTTCACACAACTTAATTAGTAAAAGCTCTGGTCTAGAAATACAGATTCAAGACAGAATGGGATTTCGCTCAGCTTTTTCTCTGTCTTATGGCATCATGTAAGTATGTTAGTGTTCACCTGTGTATTCTGTTTTAACAGCATTGGAATGCTTGATTGCGTGGAATTGTGGGAGATGCAGAGAGAGTAGTGTGAAGTTGAGTTAAATTCCTTAGGGTTTCATGAAAACAGGTGCCAAGACAGGGCACAGAGACCATAAATAATCTGACAGGGGTAGTGACTGTGCCAGATACTCTCCTTCTTGGACTACTAAATAAATTAACCAAGAAACACAAATTTGTAGGAAATAAGACGCCTGACATTCTGATCACCCTGAAATTAGCTATTTTTAAATTAGGATTTGGTAGGAAAGTGCCACCCCTAGCTCAGGTTTAGAAATACTTTCAGAGTATTTAGAATATGCTTAACCATTCTGAAGACTGCCCTCCCAGACTTGGAGGTATGTTCCCTCTCCTCATTTTCTGCCAGAAAGAACCTTTCATTTGCTTTGGTTTTGGTAGGTTTGGCAGATGGTGAAATTAGGCAACTCACAGCCTGTGCCATCAGGGATCTGTGGGAGTGTGGGCATGAGGGAGGCAAAATCTCTGATGAGATTTCCTCTGGAGGAACAATTTAGGCAGTGACCCTGCTGCCATCAGCACACACAAGCAGCTCCACCGAATCAAATGAGACCCTTCACAAACAGGCAGCAGGACATAGATGTCTAAATGGCAGTGGAATATCTGTTCCTTAAAGTCACTGATAAGGAATACTTCACTTGACAAGAGCAACATAATATAATCCTTGCTTTACTGTGGCGTCTGAATAAAATTGCAGGCGGACACTGTTGTTAGCACAGTTCCTAATGAAGATATACAGGACTCTATTTTTGGAGAGTCTATAACAGGTCTTGTGACAGCTCATGGAGATTTATACTGCAGGATGTCCTCAGGCATCTACTGGTTTCCCTCCCACAAAGGTATTCCATGGTCCTACAGACTTCGTTCTGATGCATCTCAGGAGAGAAGGCTGCTTATTAACTCGTCTAGTGTGAAGTATTAACTGATGGTCTTGCATAACATTTTGTCATGCGTTAAGCTTTATCCAGTCACTTAAAAAATCAAATCCATGCCCATCTATTCTGAATTCTTAATAGATATTTTACCAATAGTAACAGGAACATTTCTTGGCTTAACACCAAAAAAATCAGATTTTAAGAAGCTGAAATACTAATCAATGATGCTTTAGGCTGGCTTGTTTATATACTACATTAAAAAAGTTCTGAAAATGTTTGAATCCCCCAAAGTCTGTTGAAAAAAATGAAATCTTCTTCTCCCAGACCACAGTGTGGTGAAATAAATTAGTATAATGATTTATGTTTACGGTTTTAGTCAATTCTGATAGAGATTATAGAGACAAAATGACAAACTGCCTTAGAGGTAAACTTAAATCATGTCAGCCAATCTTTAGTTTTTCCTTACTCTAATTGCTCCTCCTGTTCATTTATCTTCCTAGGCAATCTTTAGAAGAAATACTAGTTTAATCAGTGCATGTGCAAACCACCAGAGATAAAAAGTTTAGCCTAATTTGTCTCACTAAATTGTAATGCCTCTAGTAAACAAATCTTGGCTTGAAAGGAAACCAAGAAATCTAAATAAACACCCTCCACAAAATGTTTCTCTCCTCTTTGTTATGTGCAGCATTGCTCATGTTTTATAAACTTTGGCTTTTGATGCAAGCAAAACAAAAACATACGTGCTATATGCTTTTGAGGTTACATCGGATAGTTGCTTTCAGGTATTCATGATAGCTTTTAAGCAGGAATAATTTCATATTATTACAGAAAATTAATGCAAATAATTAAATGGCAGAATGAAATACTGTATTACAACAACTGTGCAGTATATAATCAGAAGAGATTAATTTTAATCTCTCCTTCTATGGTTTTGAAATCAATACAGTTTTGAAGCTCACAGCATGCAGAATTTCTTAGCTTGGTATAACCTTATTGCTGTTAATCTTATCTTCCTCTCACTCAAGAGAACAGTCTTGCCACTCACTTTGAGAGAAGTAGGTTCAATCCATTAAGCTCTGCTTCCACAAACGTGGAAGTGCTTGGCATGAAAACACATGCAAATGTGTGAATCTTTGCAGAGTAGAGACATAAGACAATGAACAATCACTGGCTTGAAAGAGTCCAGGGAATAAATTAATTCAGACCACTCAGCTCATTCCTGCAAAGTTAAGGTCCTTTAATGCAGACTGCACTTTCATAAAAAATCCACAGGTCTAATTCTCCAACAGCATGCAGAGGCTCAGTTTTTTTTAATTTTGGTTGTTTTTCTAAAGAGGCCTATCAATTGCAGAAACCTCATTAAAGGGAATTTTGCCCTTATAAGGCTTCCAGGATCCAGACTTTCTGGGCAACTCAGATTAGAATCTGATCTAAATAGCTAGGTTTTTCAAAATACATCTGTGTGTCATTACTCATAAAACGAATCCCAGCAACTTGAATCAGACCTTATATGTGAGAAAATGAGCATTTTCAAATACTTTCTGGAGTGGGCCCTAATTATTCTTTTTTTTTTATGTCTAGAAATTTTTGGTGTATATCACTGGATAAACCTTGATCCTGTGTCTCCTGCTCTACAAGAAGGAGAGACATTTTTAAGCAAAAAGAGTACAGCAGTATCTATAATAAGGTAATTGGCTGACGTATCTTGTTATTGGACAGCAACCTTGCCAAATATATATGCACTGGGTGGAAAATATGCTTTCTTCCTAATTAAGAAATTAGAGAGCAAAGATAAAAGTAGAGCATCTCCACTTCTGGACAACAGAGACATAACTCATGTCAGATGCTGCAATTCTTATCACTTCCTCATTATGCACATTTATCATGGTCATTCATCGACTTATCAGGTCTGCATGATGGTACAAACATCAAAAAAGCACAAACAGCCATAAGGCCTCTAAAGCAGCATGACTTTGTGCCTGACCTTTGAAAATATATCAAAAACACTTAATGTTCTGGCTCAGAGACAGCAAATTATGTAAATTTTAAAGATTAAAGACAAGCCTGCAGAATATATATATAAAACTCTATTATCAACATATTTTAATGGTCTATGTCTCTTTTTTCATTGCTTTACTTGGTAAGCTATCCTCTCAAATGTTTTTATTTGCCACTAAGTTCCCTACAAAAGCAAGTTGCAGCTGTGCCAGTTTACACAAACCAAGGATCAAACCCATGCTCATTTCTGAAAAATGATCTGGTCTGGATCCTGTTGTTCTAGGGCTTTAAAAGAACCTAACTACACTCTGGGAACGGCACAATTCCACCAGTGAGAAGGTAGGAGCAGGTCCTCTTCACATCACCTCAATACTGCTGTGTGTGGAACCACAACAGCCCTTTTCTGTGTGTGCTGCATGGTCTTCACGCAGAGGCTCGGAGCCTGGCTACATGGATGACCAGATAGAAACAAAGGTTTCTCTCTGTTAACTTTGTCAAGTGATCAGCAGGTTCAATAAATCAGAACCATATTGTCTAAGAAAACCTAACTCCACTCCCTGAGCCCACTGAGAAGCAGTTTTTTTCGTAGCTGTTCTTTGTAAGGATGGCTGTCAGAAGAGCACTGCACAGAGTATAATTAGGAAATACTGGTCTGAGACCTGTCGGTTGCTGCTACTGGAAGCTGGTGGGAAGCAGAGGAAATGGCTGAGCCTCAGCAAGCTGGTGTCCTTGTATCCATCTCATATATCCTTCTATCAGCTGCTGGGGGAAATGGAAGTTCAGTAAGGGCATCCTGCCACCTTACCCAGTAAGGCACAGGAAAAGTAACACGGAATGGTAGAAATTACTGTAGCAGACAACTGCCCACCCTCTCTGGATTGCTCCTCACACCTCCTCAGGGGCTCACCTTGGGAGCTGGCAGCCAACAGAGTGTGCTAGGTACAGGGAGTTCACATGGACACTCAGAAACTTTCTGATACATTGCTTCTGAGTACCTATGTACAAGTTTGTCTGAATGAGAAAGAAGGAACAGTCCAAGCATTCTTCTTACAATGAAATTAAACAAATATGAGGGAGGCACTCGACATGCAGCTCTTTTCTATTTTCAGTACAAAGACACACACTGGTTATGAGACCTCAGACATCATTTTAGATTTCTAGGTGTGAATTACAGAGAATTAAGCTGAGTGTTGAAAACAATCTAACAAATGTAGCAATTTGTGAGATGTTGAAGAATAGATAGCAATTTTTCAAAATAATAAGTAATTTAAATTATGTGATGAATAATTAATTCAGTTGATTTAAAATACAAGTACATGTTGCCTACTTACAGCTTTTACTGTAAACGTCACATCACTTGACATGCTGTGTGACACCTTCACTGAATGGCTTCAGCATCATACTCATAATGAGCACCTAAAAAATCATGAGGATTTGGAAGGGGATCAGACACGAGCAGGGAAGGTCTCTTGACTTAGGAACCGCTTTAACTTCCAGGCACTGCAAAAATACATGTACACTGGCTGATTTAGTGTTAAAAGATGTTGTGCCACAGGTACTTAGCTAAATGGATAGCGGTGTTTGTGGTCCTAAAAGAAATAATTTCAGATGGGAACAATGTCACTGGGAGCTCCGGCTTAGACCCCTTTGATATGGTCTTCTGAAGACATGGTGTGACACCAAATACAGCTGCTCTTAGCACTTCCCCAGTGAGGGTCATTAAAAGATATGGGATGTGTGACCCATAATGGAGAGATGAGGATGAAACAATAAACATGAAGAAAGAAAGATGGTAGAGTAGTGGTCTTAGAAATCACAAAGGAAGGGTAGAGAAAGCCTTTCCCCTTGATCCAAGAATCACAGAACAGGACTTGTCAACATCTCCAGCCTAACAAGGCTTTCCTGCAGGAACAGCCTTTGTAAGAAAGGCCATAACCTGTAGAGTTATTAAAATGCAGATTTTACTTTCCTGAGAATGATAGCAAAAGTCTAAATAAAAATGGTCATACTCTTCCTATAGGAACGATTGACTATTACAGTGAGGATGCCATTATAATGACATGTAAAATAGGTCACCAAAAACGTACCCTTTGGTGCATATCACTGCATGAACCTAGATCTTGTAGAATAAGACTATCGGTAGCAAGAGAAGGCATACCACAAAAAACCCTTATGAAGGAAAATCTGTGTTTCTGTTACTGATCCCGTGAGACCACACAGCCCATTGTTTCTGTTTTCACTGAACTCTTGCTGGGGCTCTGCAAGGATTTACAACTTTAACACAGGATAATCAATTCAAATACTCTGAAAGCACAGCTCTGAAACTATCCAATCAAAACCAAACTGACAGTGACAAAGAGATAAAGTGTGTGTTTGGATGCTGAACACTGACATTACCAGAACTAGGGAGTGTAGTGGCGCTGCTTCACCAGGCAGAATCAAAATGTATGGGCAGAAGACAGACTACTAATGTGCACAGCAGAAAGAGATTAAAACTGAAAGATGACAGGCTAAACATCACTGTTTACAGACTGAAGGCTGTGCAGATGGTTAATGATGCTGATGCTTTTACCTCACTTCCCACATGCCTATAATGAGCCTGAAGCCTAGGGGGGAAAAGGAAACACCTCTAAATTGCTGAGATTGTCATATAGCAATAAGTTTTCCTCTTTGCCCATGTTTGTTGGGTTTTGGTTGTACTGACAGAGTGTATCACATACAACCATTAGCACTTTACAGAAAGCACTGACCTAAAGGTTTTAGGTTGACCTAAAGGTCCAATAAATTATACACAGAATATTCTGAGAGGGTTTAATGAAGAAAAATACACTTTAAAGTTTAATTCACAACAGTTCATTGGTTTGTTGGTTTGCTTGTTTGTTTTTTAAGAGAGACTTACAGTCCCAGATGCCTCTGGCAGATCATTCAAGCCCCAGAACGGAAAATGCAATGTAATTGCTTAATTGGAAATGCATGTAATTGTATAATCTTACTTCAGTGATGGTATTAAGATGACCTGCTGGTATTAAGTACAAAATCTTTTGTGAATCTCAAGCCTACTTTGGGGGGATTCATTTACTACGATTTTTGCACTGCTGTAAGGCATAGGCTGCATTTCTTAGTTTTCTGCTCCTGAAATATTTGCCTTTCTGGAAGGTTAGCTCTCAGGGTAAAATAACTCGTAATTAAGAAGATGGTTTTGTAAGTAATAAATTTAAAAAGAAAGGGAGTGACAGCTGTCATCTAACAGACCTGCTTCATAGATATGCAAATCAGAACAATTGAAATAAATGAGTAATTCCTGCAGCTTTGTACGGCTACCAGCTAACAACAGCAGATGCACACACTGAGATAAGATTCACAGTTCTTCTAGGCAGATCACTGGCAACATTTATTCAATCAGAACAAGATCTGTTTAAGTATGAAATTTTAAACACACAAAATTAAACCTGGAGATCCCTATAGGAATATATAAAACATAGGATTTAAAAATAAGTGCTATCTTGGTCAGTGACAGAAGCCCTCAGTTGTGTTGCGGGCTGCAAAATGGTATAAGCAGTATAGACAAAGCATGATGGGGCAATAGATCACAGTAATAACATTTGCAATAAACAATAACAGAACAAAGCAGACATCCATAAAAATCCCATGAGGAATTTGCCTTATCCATAATTTTTCTTTACATTTGAGAAACTGTGTCAGGAAAGGCCATTACAGCCAATGGCGCCAATTAATTTCTGCAACTTTTAATGACATGTTTCTGAGTAAAAACCTCAGATAATACCCCAGGCTCATGATTGATAGAAGCCTGTGTTTGATTTGTACCAGACTGTTGATTTTTTTAGTATTTTTAAAGAGTCCCAGTGCAGCCAATCAAGCAATCAACATGAAATACTCAGATCTTCTCTTGTAAAGTACAAGAAAACAGAAAGACAATGGGACTTCCTTCACAGCGTTGACAGAATATTGGTGATTTTATTCTGGTAGCTCTCCAGATGATGGATGACCCAAATTTTTATTTCAGAAGCAAATGATAGCCAAAAAAGAAATCTTTGATTCTCTTGCCATTCTGTATATTATTTTACCCATAGAAGGGCTGTTGAAATGCAGAGGAGATAAAAATAATTTATTTTGAGTGGTGAAACATCAGAATAAACTGATTTCATGTTTGGTTTTCTGGTTTTCAGGTAACCAACGGGTTTCAAGTGTATAAAAAAAATTTCCAGCCTGGATTTTTAGTTTCTCTCTCACACATAAATATGTGGAGTTTTTAGAATACACAAACACAATTCCCTATTATTTTCCGGAAGCGTTCATCAACATCATCCTTTTATACTTTGAGATCAGTTATAGAATTAAACTGCCTGAAAACAGAGGTAGGTACATCTTTGCCGTCTGGTGAGCTTCTTACACCCTTTGCAATGGATTTTGATATCCCCATCTCAGATATATACAGTAGGATGTATATAACCACTGTGATATTTAAATTAATTACTTAATTAAATCTCTCAGTGAAAACACGGAAAATCATGTGTTTGTGAAATGAATCCACGGGGCAGCTGAGCACACAGGAAAAGTGTTCGTACATGTAGCGCTCTCTCTGTGTATGAGTGCTGGGGGTGATGCCTGGATACCAGAGCTTTCAGCATGAACAAAAACAGAGAGAAAGTGACAGGGGCTGGTTTTCTTAGCTACCTGCTCAGCAGTGAGTGCTGTAATCACCCCTTGCTGTTCTCATGGATAGCCGGCCAGGCCTACAAGCAGCGCAGAGATACGGCCGACAGTCCCTTGAAATCTGGTTTATTGCACGGCGTAACCATGTCACCCTGGGTCACGGGGAGAGGCAAACCCACAGCCCATACCTGGTCAGAGTGCCCGTGGAAGTCAGACTGCCCATGTCCACGGCTTGTGATGGAGGCTTGGGTGCGTGTCCCGCAGAACTGCTCAGGCGCTTCCCAGCGTGTCCGCGGTGACCTGTCTGTAACTGCTGGTGCCTGGCTCCACACGCCTTCCAAAGTGCTGCAGATGGGATGTGTGTCCTCATGGAGAGTACGCCACTGCATGATCCCTCTGACACTTAGCTCCTAGGACAGCCTCACAGCAACTTTTCGAGTTAGGAACTCAGTTTAATTTCTGAGATCTGTGGCTTTGACATTTGGTGATTGCTAGCTGCATGTGAACATGCAACAGGAGCATGGATCTCATTCATGAAACTGCCTTGAAGGGTGCCAATAACACATATTTAATTGATTTATTTGGAATATTTTCTGAATGCCAGAAAGTTTTGAAATGCTATAAGTAAGAAGACATGCAGCATGACCAGCAAATAACAGATCACAGTAATGATCCTTGGTGCATTGTACTTTTCAAGATTAGTACTTTACTAAGGTTACTTTACTACTGAGGCAGTATCTATTTTACTCCCCTCTCACTGCTGATTAAGATCTCGAACTTCAGGTACAAATGGTAACAAGCTGTTTAGCTAAGCCCTCTCATCTGGACTGCCAGGAAGGATCATACCAGCTCATAGAAAGAGGCTAATTCTACCAAATTTAGTACACGATAGAGAGTTCAGGACAGTAAATCCTATGAAATGAATATATCTTATTCTCTCCAAGCCTTGCATGCACGGTAGTAGAATAACTCTTTTTAAAAAGACCTCTCTGTCACATTAAATTGATTTTAATCAGTACTCCCAAGCTTTTGGAAACCAAAATAACTGTCCCTAAAAACAGTAATTTTCTTTTACTGTGCTTGTTCATATATAGAAAAAAAAATCTTGTCTATCAGTCCCTCCCTGGTTTAAAAAGTTACAGTCATCTCTCTGAAAACAAGGAGGTTTTCTTATTTCCTTTGGATAAAAACATTTTCCATTAAAGTCTTTATTTAATACTTCTTTCATTACAGGAAATCCTTGTTGTATTACCCATTACAGGGGTCACATCTGCTATCAGTGCCTAAAATAAAGCTGTCATATAACTATGATTGCACTAGAGGTTAAAATTTGACTTTCATAATGTCTTCTACAAGAATATTTAAGTTCTTCTTGTCCCAAGCATTGCCCCTTTCAATTCCTTAGTGCTTTGTCTTTGAAGAGTAATTATCTATCATAGAAAAACAGTATCTGCTCTCATGTATATCAGATATGACAAATTCAAAGGCTATGAGTATTAATAAATAACCATGTTTAATTTTATTGCCAGAGCTAAGCAGAAGAATACCCCAGGAACGGCAGTTCAGATATTAATGGTCATGTGCAATGACCAGGAAAAAGATTTTGGAAAAAATGCCACTAAATTTTGGATACAGGCATCCTATTTTTCTTTCTTGTTGCCTTTGTGGCAAGTACTGGGAATACTCAAACTGAAAAATGAAATATGTCACAGATGACTCAAGCAAACCTGCATTTATTTTGTGAAAAGACGGGTGTTTCATCCCAGAGGCTAATTCAGTAGATTTATCTGCTACAATTACAGTGCTTTGATCACTCCAGAATAGGTGGTGTAGTGTGGGGTGTAGCTGTCCTTTTCCAATTCACTCTCCTTATCAGGATACATGTCTGTTGATTTGTGGGAAGCTGGCTGTTTTTCGTTCCTGACAAACTCCAGTGATTAAAATGTAGTGGCTTGCTCTTGTTCCCCTGATAAAGGTGACAGCTGCAGAGTTTCCAGTGTTAGTGGATATGGTCCATGCAGATTGCTTTTTAATGAAAGCAATATATTATCTTACCTAGAGACCCTGCAGCCTTACCTTGTTAATGTATTCTAGCTTGGCACCACATTCATCTATAAATTAGTTGTATTAAACATGCTTCTTACTATTTATCCAGTCTCTAAAGAGTTGTGGTTCTTTTGGTTGGTGTTTTTGGTTGTTTGGTTGTTTTTTTCAGTTTATTTTGTTCTAACTTTGCTTCATACCTCCTCCAGCAGCACCATCATACACACAATGAACAGTGGTGTAGAGTTTTCAGAAAGATATCTGACATTAAATAATGCAGTCACAGACACCTCTGTACTCGATGACTTGATAATCCTTTACATTTAACCATTAAAATATGCACTAAAGGATGTGGAATCAACAAGACTTGATTACACAAGTAATATCTAGAAAGGTTTTCCTCTTCAATTTTAAAATTAAGATGATTGGGGTAATTTATAAAATGAAACAAAACACAAGGTTAAGCTAAACAAAGTTGTGTTTCAATTTTGTAGTCATATCTCTTTTGAACTGTCTGAAACACAGCAGATTGAAAATTCCAGTTGCATTGTATCCTTTAAGAAAATTTTGCAGGTCTCTGGAACACTCAAATGCCAAATTCTTTATCACCAATAATAGTCTGTTCTTCAGATGTAAGCAGTTTCACTGCCAATAATTTGTATTATTTTCAACTACCTTCATCTTGAACTAAATTTGAAAAAAGAACTGGAATATTACTCAGGGACCAACTTCTGTTCTCATACTAGAAGTGCTTTTCTAGCAAAAGATAAATATATTAATTGAATTTGTCTCCTAAAATACACATAAAAATAAAGCATTTGAATTACATTTCTGTTACATATTACTAAATTATAAAGAGAATCTAGTACATTGGTATAATCCAAAGGTGATCTTTACAGTATCTTTATAAATCTTTTGTATTTATCATAATTAAAAAAAAGAAGTGGTTCAATAATTCAAAAACATGCTAACTACTGTGAGAATGTTTTATAAATCTTAAAAACTAACTATACCTGGGTCAGTACAAAGACTTTTTCAGTGGTGGTCATTCTGCATTTTGCATTTGAAATATTGGAATTTAACTCCTTTGGCATGTCTGTGTGTCTTTGCTCTGTTTGTATCTTTGTTAACAATGCATGTACAGTAGGCAAGATAAGTGAGGGATTAGTAAAGGATTAAAGGAAAGCTTTTGATTTATATACACTCTGAACACTACCTCAACAGTTAATTTTTTGAATTTTTGCATTTTGTTGGAAAGATAACAAAATACAGTACCTGTTTATCTCCTCCATCTAAACCAGCACCCCTCTTATCTTCTAATTTACTTAAAAAATGCCCTTTCTAGAAATTTTATAAAAATAAGGATAGTCTCAGCAGCAGCTTTGATGTGAAGTATTTATTTATTTTCTGTCTTGCTTTTGTTTATGTTGTAAATTTTAAAGTCATCTGGACCTGTCAAGTTTTCTTGTTTCAAGTGAATAAATTGTCATCTTTTCGTTAAATACCTAGCATCCACTGAGCCTGTGAATGCAGAGATAAAGACAGAGAAAGAAAGCATGTAAACCTGTAATTCTGAGAAGGGCCATAAAGCCTTCTGGTCACTTAACCCGGAAATACCAAGTGGCAGCTGGGGTGGGAACTGCACTTTCTCCTTCTCCCTTTTTTTTTTTTTTTTCCGGCAAGGTTTCTTTCTAAAAACAGATTCACTTTTCCCCCATGACAAATATGTGAGAGGTATTAAAGATATGGGTACACCTCATGCAACATTGCACTCTTTTACATTCCCTTTGAAATCAACAAACGTCTCCACCTTCCTAAGCTACTTCAGGCATGTTTGCTCTTTCTCAATAAATACAATTTAATTTTTGTCTTCTTTGTAACCATCTAAAGTCCTGATTATACTATGCTGACGCCTAAATCATATGTAAATAACTGAGGTCATAGTCAGGGATTTAACGCTTAAGCTGGTAAATTAATAGCATGGGTGAATTTGAGTCTTCGGAAGCCAATTTGATTTTTGCTTTTGCTGGGAACAGGGTCATGAATTCATACAAGTACAAACCTGAGTAGCACTAATTTAACACTTTATGCCCTCTGCAGTGATCTAAGACGGCTGCTTGCAGGTACTATGCAGCATCATTCAACTGCTTAGTACTCAAGCTGATTTGCTGAATGAGTGCTTGTCTTAGTAGAATTGGTTCTCACAAAATGCAAAACACTAATTGAAAATTTCTTTTGAGCGTTAGCTTACAGATTGCTCTATTTTGTATGATAGTATTAGTATTGCTGTCACTCCACTGCCATATTTTGTGGAGAGTTCATGGTAAACCATGTGTTTCACAAGTCTAAAGGGCATTTTATTTCATTTCAGTAAATTCTTGCATTTCCTTCTCACAAATAAAGTACTCAGTAAACTATTAGTAAAGACCTTGTAAAATTGTGTATTTTGAACCAAGAAGTTTGATAATTGTGTAGAAAGCAATCAAAAGGAGCACCAGCACTCTCATCCCACTAGGAGATATTAAGGACCACAGTTAATGTATTTCTCTACATCTTGCCTTTGGCTTGCATACACAGCCTCTTGAGCACACAGCCTTGAACCCTTAGGATATATTCCATCCTCTTTTTGCTTATCATCTGTGCCTCAGGGGCACACAGCCACCAAACCAGACAAAACCCTCTGTGCCCCCCCACAGCCTTCAGCAGGGAAAGGCAAGAGCCAGGCCCTGTATTCCTTCTGTGCTTGGTCCCAGAGAAGGCTGGGAAGGCGAGGAGATGTTACGCAGCAAAGACAGAGGATATGACTCCACCATCAGGAAAAAGAAGGGAAAAGTACAAAGGCTCAAAACGGAAAAAAAGAGTTTTCATTTTGTCCCCATTAATCATATAGCTAACTGTACGGATCCACAAAACATACACAAGCAAACCCACAGAGTGCTGATTGCAGCATTTGTTCTTTACATATAACCAAGCATTGCTTTGCAAATTGGTTCCTCTGATATATTTTGCCATAAATAATCTGTTTAAAGTAAACATTAGATACACTATATGGGCTGTTCTCCACTATCTTTTTTTATATTGCTGTTGCACAAAGAGATTTTGATTGACAAAATAACACACTGGTATAAAACAAGCAGAAATGCCATGTCATAAATCACAACAGAAAGAAAAGAGATTATCAAACAACTAAATAATGCAGCCCACAGCAAAACATACCAGTAAATCATACAAAGCAGGGTAAATTAGATAACACTGTCCATATACAATTACACCAGTTGGCTCCCACAACAGCCTTTAAATGTGACATGTTATTTGACATGTATGCAATTAGGGCTTAAAATCAATTTTTTTCTATTCCATTTAAAATAAAAAATGTACTATTTCCAAATCAAATGCTACCTTTTTAGTCAAGATGGACAAGAAATAGTATCAGGTTAGCAGCAGCATTTCAGCAGCATAATGCAAGCCAGAAAAGGATGGCTTCCCCGAATGCTGTGAAAGACCAGATCTCAGATCATTATTCATGCACCCTATCCACGCTTATTTATTATTCGAACATTTCCCACCCCTACTCAGGGCTTATTGTAAAACCAGGACCCATTGAAAAGTAAAAACTCTAAAGCATGACTATATGGATGACACATAAAGTATCAAGGAAGGTTTAGCTCTTTCCAGGTAGATATGCATTGTAACAGAGCCATAGCATCTCTAGTGTTCAGCCCACGGGAAAGTGACAGAAGTGACGCCTTGGTACAGCACTGAGCATGGAGCTGGGAGGAGGAACATTGTTTATGTGATGTTTCAAGGCTATCGGATACCTTCTCTGCCACTGTACTTTTATCAGAAAACTCAGAGCAGCAGTGCTTTGCTTCCTTACCCAGTTTAGAGAAGCATTAGAAACATTGACAGGTGAAAGTTCAAGCATGAAGGTCACTAGAAACATGTTCAGTGTTCAGCATCAGTGGGTGATAATTGCCAGCCCAGTCCCAGCCTCCTTGTGCTTTTTGGCTATCCACTGACACATGGGCACATCAAATGGCTCCATGGCTCCAGGCTGACAGACGGGCGACATGATGTCACCCAAAGGTCGCAGAGACATGTGGGTGCAAGTAAATGGTTTAGGTTTCTGGCTTTTCCTTGCTTTCACCTGTTGTCTTTCCAGCCAGACAGAGAACCTTCCACTCTCCATGTTCACAGTCTGCTTGCATGGCTCTTCCAAAAGTAGTCCATTCCCTCCCCAATGGCTGCTCTGTCTCCTTGTGACTCCACTTCTGCCACGACTGCTCAGACACTCTCTGCCTAAGGAGAGGAAGGTGGACAAACATGCTTACACAAGGACTTGACAATAGGTAGAGGAACATGCAGAAAACAGAGACCTGCAAAGGTTCATGAGCCAGTTTCAGATCCCAATTTCTGTGGAGCTGATGTTGTAGGGGCACATGGGCATATCCATGCTGTGCTGTGGTGTGCAGCACACTGATGCCCCAGCTGGTCGTGAACAAGTTCAACTTGGTGCTACCTTCTCATGCTTTCCCAGAGATGGATTTGCTGCACAACTCTGGAGAAGATAGGTAACTTTGATCTCAGATTCTTGAGTTGTGTTTTTCCTCATTTTTACCTCCCTAGCAGTCATCTTCCTATTGTCTTCTTGCTGTTTATCCAACACAGGTTGTGCTGACAAAACAACAATTCTGAGAGTTTGAGGACTCCATTTGAATCATTAGCGTAAAGTCAGCATCATTCTCTTTGTCTAACCTGTGTTTGGCAAAGAAAACAAACCTTTTTAATCCCCAAAAGAGCAAGATGACAAAAGTACTCACACAAAAAATTATTTTAAAAATATAGAGATATTTCCCTTGTACTTAAAAAGATGTACTCCATAAAGATCAACTGTGCACTAACTTTGACATTTCTTGTACATTTTCCTACAGAGAAAAAATTCTTCAGAAATGCACATTATACGTAACTTTTAAATAATCCAATGACTACTTCAAAACTCCCAAAACCAGTATCAGCTGCTTTATGCATAAAAATTATTGTTATTTGAATAGGATTATATATGTCCTGGGGCTTTTATCTCTTTTTTTCTGCAGTCTGTTTATCGCCCTGACACTTTTCAAAAAGGTAAAAAAGGAAGTACTTTACAATTTCCTTACAAATTCTTTTCCAGGTCATTACGAAACTTTCGGCTCATTTGAAGAATCAAGTATAACGTATTGCACCTGAAGACAGCCCCCAAAAGTGAGATGGTTGCACAAAGTAGAAACCCAGGGGAAGGTTAAACATCATAAGTAAATAAAACTAAGGGGGTTTATCATTCATTGTTCCTTCCCTTTCTGTTTCTGTCTTGTCTCTGAATAGTAGGGCTGTTGCATCAGGAATTGGTTTAATTTTATGATCAGGTATATATTTCTTGCTTATTAAATACAAATGGAACAGGTTTGAATTATACACAACTACTCTTCACTCTTTTATTCCTGTGGAGAACATGAAATCTCAGGAAATGATAATTACTAAAACAAACTGTTCTGCAGTGATGGCTGTAATCATGATCATACTTTAAAACTAGGTATTACAGTGGTTTCCTCTCGAATACCTCTGTGCACTGTCCTGTTGGCATTAATGCTGTGCTGTGGAATCAGATTCAGAGATAAAATGAATTCTAGTGATGAGCGACAAATCAATTCTTCAGTACCTTTCCTTTGATTCTATGTATAATTTAAAAAAAAATGCTGCCTTTTTAGAGAAAACTCTTTCTGTGTTTATTTTTTTAATCATTTTCATCCAATACACTTCATAAGCAAAGGACAAATATTCTGGAGAGTCCTCATTTCAGACTCTCGATTTATGATGGTTGCAAACAAATTACTTTCCTGGAAAATCAGACAAGACTGAGAAAATTACACCCTTTGAGGATGGTTTTCCTGAATAGACAGGAAGCAATTAAATCTCACTGAATTTCTCTTATTTTCTCTTTGAGGCCTGCCCATTCCAAAAACATGCAAGACCAAACTGTGCCTTAGTAGAAGCGGCGAAACCATCAGATGTGCTTGCACAAGTCACTGGGGCGTGATGGGGAGAGGCGTTTTCTCGGACTGCCTGCTGCAGGGAAGGGGGATTGAGGGGAGAGCCGGAAAAAGACGGCTTCCCACAGTGACGCGCCTCCTGGGTTGCTGAGCTTAATTTTATTTTCGCAGAGGGCGAGCGCGCTACCTCCGACGGCAGAAACCTTCCAGCGCACCCTTCAACTCAGGGCCGGCACCTGAAAATTTTATTTCCTTCCTCCGCTTCCCTCCGTCCCCGCTGGCAGGTGGGCAAAGGGTGCCGGCGAGCAGAAGGGTTCGGGCGGCAGCGCTGAGGCGCCGAGGGGCGGCCTGAGGGGAGGCCGGGCTCGCTGAGGGGAGAGGGACACCCCGCCACTGCCGCCACTGCCGCCTCGCCTCTCCGCGGGGCGAGGGCCCCCTCTGCTGCTTTCCTGGAGGAAACCAGCTTCCCGGGAAATCCTCGCTCCTGCACACGGCCGGCGGCGCTGCTCTAGGACAGAGGGTGAGGCCTCGCGTCCCACCTGCTGGGGGGATGCCCGAAGGAAGGTTTGGCATCTCTTTTTTCCAGCGTGGCTGAGTGGGAAGAAAAAGGTGATTAGGTCACCTCACACTGGGTTTTCACCTCCTGTGTCCGCAGCTGCCTACCTGGCCGTGCCTCAGTCTGATGCTCTGTCATATGAGACATCTGGGCATTTTTTCTCCCACTTCGTAGCTGCTGCTGTCAAAGCCTGGATGTGAAAACACGGCAGAACACTCCTCACGTGCAGGCAGTCCCTCATCTTAGCTATGAAAAAGCAGGCAGATTTACAGTCCTTATTTATGATGTTAGCAGTAAGTCAATATACCATACAATCAATACACAATCAATTTTCATAACTGGAGGCAGACAGAAGGGCAGAACTCAGCAGTCGTCTTCCCAGTCCTGCAGTGACAAATGACTACGTGGCAGTTCTGCTTATAAAACACTCCTGGTGGATCACGTAAAAGATCAGGTCACCTACTCAATGCATGAGAAGGGGCACTGATCTCACTACAGTAAACGAATTCTGGGCCAATCTGCCTTCAGTGTTGTGATGGCAGCTGTATTTACTCAATGAGCAACACAGCTTCTTATTGAACCTCCTTGCTTTGTTACTGTCCTTTGATGAGTTTATCTCCTTCCAGTCTCTGCCTGGGCATCTCATTGCTCATGGCTACAGTCAGGAAACCAACAGAAAGTGTTCAGATGAGCTCTTACCAAATATTAGAAATGCACCCACTTCTCACTTTGACTCTTTGATCTAGAAGCCTGATCAGCAGCTGCAGACAGCCTGTGCTGTAGGAAGCTCAGAGACTGACAGGAATTGAAAGTCCATCATACCAAATAGCAAAAGAGCAAAAGCAGAGAGAATCCAAACTCGTATATAGTAGAAATCATCACATTACAGAATACCCTCACCTTTCTATCTCCTAGACCCTATTCGAGATGTTGTCTGCGTTTTTACCAAGTGTGTAATTTGAGCTTGATACATTCATAGAAGTACAGCAAGTGTAACTGGAGAGAGAGCCCCATCTGACTAAAAGTATGACAAGCAAGCTCATGAAGGTTTGTGGTCAGTGCAGAAGCAGAGCCGAGAAACTGTTGTGAGAGAAATGTTGCTATCCTTGTGTCTTTTGTAGGTAGCAATGAAAAAGAAAACATGTTTTAGATTGAGTCAGCTGTAATAAATGCCTGGGTTGTCATGTACTGGTGTAAAAAACAGCCTTTAGAACATTGTGGTCCTCCAAGGTCCTCCCCTATAAGAAGTGGACATGCACCAATTCTTCTGGCTAGCAGAAGAAATCAAACCAGGACACTACCTTTCCCTCCACAGCAAAAAAGGCTGCCTTTCTCCCTGAGAAAGAAGAGGGTTTTTTTCCAAAACACTTTTTTTTTTTCTGTCATAGGCAATAAAAATATTTTGCTTCTACTGAGTTCCTTTGTGGTTTTCATTTTGTAAAAGGTTTGGTTCCATACTTTAAAATGCTCTGATAAAGGTGATAAATTTGGGTGTCATTTATCTCTGAACCAGACTGAAAGCAGAAAAGCAAGTTCATCTCCAGCAGAGGCCAGTGCATATTTCAAAATAAAGCATCTTGCCAAAGGGTGTTTTAGAGACCTGTACAAGCATGTTTCTAGATGTGCTCTCAGCACTCACACCAGGCACAGTACTAACGTGTGGCACCACCCCTCAGTGCCTTGTTCATCGTTTCATAGTCCTTTCTGCCAATTCCTTTATTTTTCTGCAGCTCTGCTTCACAGTTTCTTTTCTGACACCAAGTTTTGTATTTGTCAGTGCATAAATAGAACCAGGATTGTAAAAATATTCTGCTTGGCAGCCAGGCTTGGCAGTTCCAATCAATTAGGGCTGGAAGTCATGATGGGATGGAGAAGGCAGCCCGGGCCCAGGGTGTACAAATGTTCTCATGGCCCAAAAATTCTCTTGGCAACCCCAGGCCCAAGCGATTCAGTCTGCTTAAATTACTGAGTTTTCCAGTGTGCCTGTGCTGGTCTACTTTGTTTGCCTCATACTTCTCGGATTAGTGGTACCTCAAGGATTGTTTCTGGGGTGCTGACAAAGCATCTACTTACCCTGGGGCCTAAGGGTGAGCAACAGGCAGATCTCTGGTGAACATTGCCTGCGGATGTGTATGGGCATCCTGAGGCGTAAGATAGGAGAGGGGCTGCAGAAGTGCATGACTTTCTGGACAGCTTTCTGTTGTTATGGTCAGTCTTCACAAAAATGGTGAAGGTGGCACTTCTAGCTAAGCTTCACCTGCAATCTGTTCAGCCTCTACAGTGAATCATGGTGCAGCCCAGACAAGCCATGGAGAAAAGCTCAACAGGATTTACATCAAAAGTAAGAAACAGTGATGGCAGTCCAGCCAACAGCTCACTCTTTCCCTCTGACTAGTCTCTGAACAATTCCTAGCAGGGATTTTAGTGCCGTGTAGTGCAATACTTGATAAAATAACATTAGCTGTTCCTCAGAATTGTGCTGGTATCTACTGCACAAGTGACTTACAATCAAGATAACTTATCTATATATTTACTTTCATGCCTTCTACAGATTCAACCACAGGGATAAAAGGTGTTTGCAACAGCTACCTGTCTCTCCACAGCTGGGTACATGCATTGCAGCCCTGTGTTCTGTCAGTTCCTCTCAGCTGTCGGGCAGAGCAACAGGGAGAAGCCAGGACCGAAACCAATTACATTTATCACTGCAGCTATGGATTCCTTTGTTTCACTGATGCAGTGATGCACCTTGTTAAATATAGGTTCAGTTTCTCCCATGGGGGCTGCCTTACCTGATACCAGCTCTTGCTGGGTAAAGCAGAATGTAGCAGTGATTAAGTCAAGAACAGAAGAACTCAAACTCATCATCAGGCTCAACACAGAGTTTAGTTTTGTATTTAACGTGGTCTGTGCCCAGAAGAAAGCATTCTTTGTCAAAGCTCTGTACTGCAGCCAGTGGGTACCTGTGTGCAGCATTGACTGCAGGCTGCATACACAGAGCTCTGTGTGTTACATACACTTGGTAATAGCTGCTTCTTTCTATCAGATCCTAAAATGTTAGTTTTGGAAAACCATTCTGCTGGAAAAGGTGCTCTGGTTTCAGCAGCAATCATGCTTTGCTGAACTGATGGTTCAGATGCTGTTCTTGTGGGCAGATTAGTCTCAAGTTACGGGAATGTCCAGACGTGACTGCATCCTGATCTTCAGCTCCCTTTCTCAATCTGGTAATTTCAGGAAGCCCTCCTCTGTTCTCAGTACAGCTCCTAGAGTTTCCACCTCCAAACAAGCCCAAGACCCAAATTATAATCACAGGATCCAGGCAACAAATTCTGATCATCTCTCAGATTAATCACAATGGGAGCTCAACCTCTTGGTTACTAACTGCAGGTTACCTTGTAGCCCTCCTGTTAAAATTCATAACAGACTTGTTCAGTGGAGTGAGGTATTTTCCCAGTTTTGTTTCTTGCCCTCAGAAAACATGCTTGAAATTTGCTTTTTTTTTCTTTTTTTTTTACTCTGGCCCCTGGGACTCTAAGACCTTTTTGGCCTACTCTTCTTTTCTCCCATAAAGGAAGTCTACCTTGTGTCCTTGTCCTATGAGTGTTCAAGTTCTCTCTTAGGCCCTGCATAAGCTTTGCTAAACCCTATATTGCTTACTTGCCCAACAAATATACAGGCCTCATTTACCTTTTACAGTAACCAAAACTGAAATTATTGATTACCTGTTTCCTTCAGGACACGGTGTTAAACTGCTTCACTTCCAAACCAGAGAAACTGCACACAGCAGAAAATCCCCCTGAAAATGTAAAAAGGTCAGTGGTGCATTTGATGACATGAGTGCTTATGAAGCTACATAATTCATCATTTGTTACTACAGAACTTGTTCCTAGGGGGATTAACATTTGCCAATAAATATACCATACGCTGGATTCTGTATGGAGATTTTTTTAAGCTACTTTACTAAGTCATTAAGGATCTCCCATGACAACTATGACTAAAATGGGCCAAACCCACCAGGGTTCCCTAGACCAGTGAAGCATGTAGGTTAAAGGATGAAGTCATGTCTCATTCGTGTACCAATTCTTCAGTGAGACGTTTACAATTAAATAGTTTGGTTGTGACTTGTCTTTTGGGGAGAACTATTACTCCTCTGTGAGGATGTGGACTTAACCCTTCCTTCTCTCCAGAAGAAAGAACACAGATGAAAGTAAAGAAGAATTTGAGCAGCTATTAATGGCTGGTGAGGTTTAGCTTCCAAAAAGAATCATGGATATTGAGGAAAGGTTATTAGTAGTTTGTTCTTACAATTGAATTGTAACTTATTTCCTAAGTCAAAGGACTAAATAAAAGGAATAAAACTAGTTTTTGGAAGCTGGTCTCTCAAAGGAAGCTCTTAAATGTTCCACTTTCATGCTGTCATGGTCCTTCCTTAGCAAAGTTGCCTGAAAGTGCAGAGAGAGAAAATGGGCTTTCCAGCAACTGCAGCAGGAAGCTGTATGAGACAGACACAGGCATGAGCTCACTCGCGGTCTGTAGCTGCCTGTACCAACCAGCTGAGAAAAATCCTTTTGCAGATGGTGAAAAAGCATCAAATTTCTTCTTTGGATCTCAGCTATCTTCCTGACTCTCATGCCAAAATAGTTAATATTTCCGTTGCCTCCTGTCAGCCTCTCCCGTGTTACGCTCTGCCAGTAAATGAAACAATGGCTCTTTAAAACACACAACCTGCCTTTGTGCATGTACAGGCTCAAGCACTCACACAAAATGTGTTTGCTTTTGATATAAAACCACTATATATACACACCCAACACTGCATGTGTTGGACTAAAACCTAAATCCCATCACTGCAGCCAAATTCTTTGAAGAATTAAGTATGACTGGGGGCAGGTCCACAGCATGTGAGAAACTCTAAGGATCTCTGGAGATGAAAGACATTACTTAATTTTAAACACTGGGAAAAATTCCCAGTATAGCTGGAAATTAATGACAATATTCCCAAGGAACTTCATTAGAAGGAATATTTGGCTCGTGTGACATAGTACAGATGGTTAAATTTTATCATGATGGATACTGTGTAAATGACTTAATAGAGGAGGAAAAGCCATGATGAAATAAAAACAATAGCAGTATATCTTTTCTAAAGTGATCTTAAAATGGGTGCTCAAAATAGGTGTAACTCTAGGCTTTTGCCTTGTTGAAAAAGTCTTTCCCCTGTTTTAAGTTTCTGTTTGCACTAATAGAGAGATTTCCTAAAGCAAACCATGCACTAGCAGAGGAAATTCCAGTTCACTTAATACTCGTGTGAGTACATGTCCTACCTTCAGAAATATATATGGCTTCTTTTCTCTACCCACTATATAAGATTCACTGTGCTAGTAAGAACAGCACAAACTTGACAAATCTGAGAGGAAATAGAATAAGAGAACAGTATGTGTCTGCTTATCTACTTGAGCTTATTTTTAAATGTGAAAAACTTTCAGTAAAGCCAAACCCAAACAATTAACAACCAGGTAATCCTGTTGGCCTGACTGACCAAGAAATGGCATTATTTCAGTGCTGCAAAAGAACTGGCATGTGGGACACTTTTTCCACACTAAATTTAAAACACTTGCAATAGCCAAAATGAGCCAAGGCCAGAGCCATATATGAAGGTGCTATTTTGAACACACAAAATAAGCTATCTGATTAAAAGAATTATTTTTTCCCTTGCCATTCTTAGGAAACTTCAGTGTCTTTCCTTTTTCTCCCCTATACTTTAAATAACTTTTCATGTCACTGTGTTTGAACAGATAAAAGCTGTTTGTACCTGGTAACTTAAATGAGTGCTGTGTAAGCAATCTATTCCTCCTGCAATCATGGGAGGTACACAGAAAAAATGATAGATTTTCTGTGTGTGTGTTTTGGAATACAGAATACTTGAGAGTCCACATTATCCTGACCATTATAGAATGGTTTTGCTCCAAGACATGTCAGGGAAATGACACTGAATGGGCTTTCAGGGAAAAACTGTCTGACAGCCCAACTACTTGCAAATCATTAAGTTGCCAGTTTTTCCTTTCCTATCAATAAAGTAAGATAGAAAGCAGAACAAAGTCATTTAGCCAGATAGGCAGTTAGCAAATGCAAGTTCTTGAGAGCAGAGGATGTTGATTAGCTATGGGACCTGTGAGAAGCCATCTCATCCAGGTAATTATGAGGCCTCTGAGACCTGCTGGTCTATTGCCTGGAGCAGTACCATGATTTTTGGCTGCTAGATTTTTTTCCAACAGTCATTGCTACAGCCACTGTAGACTTCTAAATCATTATTTTGGCTGATGAAACAGTAAAGGCTTGAGTTCATCATCCACAGGATGATCTCACTGCTCTGCAGGTGTCAGGCAGAGATCATCTCTGCTGTCTTTTCACCCTTGTTGTAACACAGGTTAATTACAAGCACTGTGGTTATGAAAGAGAATGTACTTTTCTTCTCAGTATTCTCACCACCAAAATTTACATCATATTAAGAAGTTTAAAAGTAACTAAATTTCATTGTGGATGTACTTTTTAACAACAACAGGTTCCCTCTGGTGTGAAGACAGGGTCTCAAACACTCCTTTTGTTCTCTCTCAACAAGGCAGCACCCCAAAAAGCATATATGCACATGCTTCTCTGCTGATTTTGTCAAACCATTTGTGTTTACATATGTATTTCATTAACTTAGAATAAAACAAAATGGTTACTAGTAAATCAGTCAATATTCAGAAATATTTTGTCCTGTGCTGGTATGAAGTTACTAATCTATCTCCTGTGATATGCACGTCCACCTGAAAGAAAACAGAGGAGAGCAGTGAAATCTCATTATTTTTCATATCTGTCACTGTTTTGGAAACTTGCATAATCCCATGCTGTCTTTACCTTGAGCATTGCTTGACACTTTCAGCACTATCTTAAAATGTTACACGCTCTGTCTCCCTCTGGTGATCAGCGAGGCCACAGGGCAGCCAGCATGCCCACGATGTATTTCTGTCACAAAATCCAAACGATTGTATGCAAAGAATACCTGCATTCTTACCCTCATACCTTATATTTTAACAGCTTAGCCCCTGCATCTTGTCAGCAGTTTGCTGAAAAATGTTCCTGTAATACTTTGATGCCTGCAGCTAGAGAAAATTTGAGAGACTTATGCTTTAAAACCTGGAGCATGCTGCACTCAGTGTCGCAAAAAAAAAAAAAAGCATCTGGAATACAGAAACTAATACTCTGAAGCAGTTGCTAATTGGATAATCATACTACTGAGATATGATTTTGCAGTTACTGAGTTTCAAATAGAATTCCAGTGCAAATGGTTTGAACTAGTCTTCTTTTTATGTAAAACCTTTCCAAACCATGTTGAATCAAGTTCTAAATATATCATTAGGAGAATTGTGGCTCCTAAGGAGGCTTTTATGTGAACTATTTCTTAAATAGCTCCCTGTTGCCTTGCACAACCTACTTTCAGTGCTTTGAAGTTACTATTATTCTGAATAGGCAGTGTTTGACAGACGTATGTTCTGCTCCATAAATCTAGATGAAGAACATAAAATGCCAGAGAAAACTTGTTAGTTTAACAGTAGCTGCCAAGTTATGTTTTGTGTTATATCTGTGTGACATCTTAAATTCTTCTGATGTGTATCTATACATTTATATATAAATATACATATAAAAGAATGTACACCTATCCACATCCATCCATAGACTTAGAGGACAAGGGTAGAAATGAAAAATCAATCCCTGTAGAAATGGATTTCTCCTGTTTCTGGAATTCTGTACATTCTTTCCTTTCAGAACAAATTCATTCTGTTCCCCTACCTGACTTAATAGTCCTAAAGATGGTGACTTCCAACTGCTTCAAAAGGTGCAGTTACAGGAGAAGCATGAAGTGGCTTCTTGAGTGCCAAGCACTTATCTAAGAGACAGCAATGGAAATCTCCAAGTGGCTTAGCTGCTTTGGTTTTAATCAACACCAACCTCTCTTTTCCTTTGTCTCTGCTGGATACGGTCCAGTCTTTGTTTTAAAGGCTGTTCAGAACAGATAACAGACATGCTAAGCACACAGACTCTGGTCTAAAAATTTCATGTGGAAGTACAAATCTCTTCTGTCTTTCAGGAGAAAGGCTGAAATAGGCATTGAAACAACTCCCTATAGATGTCTACTATTTTTCATGTGGCAAATTTCTTTACCCAACAAAACTAGAAATTCCAAAAGAGCATGTTCATTTTTCCAGTAGAGGACTTTCACAAATACAACCTCAAATTAAATTGGAACACACATATGCATTTGATGTCCAGATGAATATTTTGTCTATTTAACACTGTCTAATGAAATATGTGCCTATTTCATGTTTGTTTTAAAAGTATAATAAAAAAAAGAAAAACTAGAAGAATGCCTGGGCTTCTTTTATTGCCACAGCATAAAAAGGTTTTTATCCCTGCTTTTTTACTGTGGTCTGTTTCAGCATATACTTAGGCTGTTCATACAGCAAAGACAGCAAAGGCTTTCAATGTGAATATCTACCATGGGATTTCTTTGTAGTAATCTTTGGTCTTAATTTCTTTTAATGCTTTGAAGTACACTTTAAAGCACTTACCTTCCATACCATAAGGTTTGTGAAGACACATTGCTATTCTACTGAAAACTGGCAAAAATTATCCTCAGTGCTGACACTGGATGTCACTGGATGGCAATTTTCTACCACAGAATTAGAGTTGCTCATGAATATGTTTGACTGCTTTCTAACTACTTCATACTGTAGAGGGAAAACAGCTTCAGAAAAGCCACTTAGGAGAGTATGCCCAGGAACACATCAGGCAAACACATTTAAGACAGTGAGACATCCAAGTGACTTTTAGGTGAGACCAGTCAACACTTTGCCCACACTGCTGTTTGTACTATTTTAAAAGCAATGCATATAAAATTACTTCTTGCAAATGCATTCCCAGTGGATCCAGAAATTATAAGCTCAAGCTTTTGAGGATATTTCTTTCTTTGGTTAAGATTTCAGGAAATCCAAGTACAATTATGATCTGTAACATCATCTGTAAGGGGTGCACAAAGGATTTTCTCATTATCAAGTGTCTCAGAAAGTAGTTCACACAAATACAGCTGCCTCAGCCATGTTTTTGGAATGTAAATCTTCATAGTAAGAGGAAGTTTATTGTCTCCTCTAGGTGAACTGTCAGATGTTATGCTCCAGGAAACAAAAGAGCTTATCTGATTTCTTTACTTTTTCTCTTGGTAACTAAAGGACCTGGAATAACACAGATCTAATCAGCATCCTATGGTGTATTGCCAAGTGAGCTCTTCTTGAGCAACATCAGGGAATCAGCCCCTGACACCAGCAGGAAACAGTGAGCACTGCACCATGTGGTTGCACTGCAGAATGAGGTACCCAAGAGAGCTAGTAGTACCTGTAGCAAATTCACCCAGTGGCATATTACAGACAATTCCCTCTGAAAGACAGGGAAAAGTTGCCCAACATCTTGTTTTACACATATGCTTTTACAGTGCAATTCTTTTCTGCACTGGCCTTGCTCCCATTGCTAGTAAAGCAGAGAGTTTGTGGGGCACCAGCACTCCTGTCACTTTGCAGGTGTTAGGGCAGTGCAAATCATAGTGGCTGTTGCTCAGTGAGAGGCCTGAGTACTTCTGGAAGTAGCTGATGATGAAGATACAACTCTTCCGTCCTCTTTTCCTCCCAGAACATGCCATTACCAGAAGCAAGTCTGGCTTTAAACAGCAATTCACCAATGTACTCTTTTAATGTCAAAGAACTGAACTCTATTACTGGAATGGCAAATCTTTTTTCTGTATTGCTAGAAGAAGACACATTTCTCTTGTTGGTATATGTAAGATGCTTTTTTGTGCATATGTCCAGCAAGGGAATGAGAGAATTCATGTTTGAACAACAGGGAAGGGAAATAAGAGTGCTAAGTACAGGTCAGCATCACTCTCAGGATCTCCATTCTCTTGTTCCACACTTGCTCTACTAACACTCTTGGGCAGTGGTGAACTTCTCTTCACCAAAAGGTGTACCTTTAGTTGCTGCTAAAGATTCTTCCATTTAATTAAAGCTGGACTGTTCAATTACCCTCAGTAAGCCATCACAGAATCTGAGAATATTTAGTTCTGGAAGGCATCACTAAAGGTGAGCTAATCCAAGCTCCCTGCTCAAGCAGGGGTCCTTAGAAAACATTGTTCAGGTCCCTACAGAACATCACTCAGAACACTTCAGATGTGTTTTGAAGATCTCCACAGAGAAGACTCCACAACCTCTCTGAACAGCCTGTTCCAGTGCTCACGATATCCTCAAAGTAAAGGTATTCCACGTTATTCAGGCAGAGCTTCCTGTGCTCCAGTCCCTGCCCGGTGTCCCTTGTCCTTGCTTGTCCTTGTCAGTTGCTTGGCACCACTGAGAAGAGCCTGGTCCATCCTCTAGACATCGTCCCTTCAGACACTCATAGACACTGATAAGAACCTCTCTCAGTTGTGTCTTCTCCAGGCTAAAGAGCTCCCTCAGCCTTTCCTCGTATGAGAGGGGTGTCAGTTGCCTTCTGTAGCCCTCTGCTGGACCCATGGATCTCCATGTCTCTCTTGTCCTGAGGAGCCCAGAGCTGGACAGAGCACTCCAGGTGAGGCCTCACCAAGGCTGAGTAGAGGAGCAGGATCGCCTCCCTCGACCTGCTGGCAATGCTCTTCTGAATGCAGTCCAGGATTCCATTGGCCTGCTTGGCCACATTGGCTTTATTTTCTCCTGTGCCACTACTGCGTGTACAGTCAAACCTGAAATTCCTGTAAACAAACCTTTGCTTATAGCTCCTGGTGGCCAGTGGAAACTGGCATTGCACTGAACAAAATGATTTTATCTTAGAAGACCAGAAGCATATTTTAGAAGCTGTCACATTTGGGTAGACATTTTCAAGAATGCTTAAAATGAAGTCACTTATTTGATTCCTTACCAAACCTGTAGGTGAATCTTATTTGACCAGTGTTATCAGACAATAAATGACTGCTGGCAGAATTGTTGGTTGTCTTGATGGTGCTATAAAAGCCACAAGGTGTAAAGACCTCACAGTTTTCCCTTTTAAGTTGATTCTGTTACAATAGAATTACAGACCCATTAAAGGAGAAGTGCCTGGAAGGGATCACAGGAGGTCATCCAAGTCCAGCTGCCTGTCCCATGGCATTTCTGATAGTTGTTGCTGGCATGTCATTTCTGACAGCTGCTTCTCCCCCCTGTTCTTAAAAACCTCCAATTATGACTCTCTCACATCTTCCCCCTGGCTATTGTTTCCAGTGCTATCATTACTTGTGGGAAGTTTTGTTAACACATGACCTCCATACCCTTTGCTACAGTTCTGTATTTACTGCTTCTTGTTCTGCCCCTAGTAGACAGTGTGCAGACCAACAAGGAGGGGCTTTATTTCTATGCTCCTTTTTAGCTGTGTACTGGAAGACAATTGTCGTGTTTTTAACATTTGCATGCATATGCAAACACATAGGTATATGGCCAGGCCACACCTTTTTGAACTGCAAAGCCCCATAATTGGTCCCTAAGCTGCAGTTTTTCCAAACGCTATCTACATGTAAGGTTATGTTCATGTCTGTACAGGGAAGAGAGCAAACTCCTTTCAGGCCTTTTCCCTTCACTTCCAGACCCACATAATTGACCCACATAATTTTCTTTTCTTTTCTCAGAGCAGTATTGCCTTCTGAAAACAGAGATAAAAAGCAAGCTCTGTGTTTTAACAGCACCAGGATTTCTTATCAGTTTCCCAAATATACCCTGAATAATTATTTTCCTTCTTCCTGTACACTGCTTGCCAGTAAGCACACTGGCAAAACACCTAACTGTTAGAGTGGGAAAGGAAGTGAGTCTGCAGCTGTCAAAGAAATGTTCTCCAGGAAACAGATGGCTAGAGCTATTATTTACAGCTGACCATGTATGTTAGAAAAAAGCAGTTCATACTACAGAATCTGGAGGATCTGGAAAACTGGTGATGCATTATTAAATGTGTGCAGAGGATGGGTGGTTGGTGCTGGTACGTAGCACCCTTCTTTACTTGGAAGGAGTTGTGTGGCATTTTAAGAACCTATCTGATTTCTCCTGACTAAAGTCTCTGATACTTGGAGCAAAGTTACTTGTAGAGTGGCCATTATAATGAAGAAGAGATGGGTACAGACAGTGAGTAGTATATCTGGTGTACACAAGGTGATAGGGCAGTGATATTCGACAGAGACAGAGGATGAACCAGAGGTAATCCCCTGTCTGGGCTTTTACACTTGGGCATGCAGTGCTCAGCATAGTTCTGTGTCTGAAAGACGTTGTGGTTGCAGGGCATGTGCTGTACTTCTCCTGCACTACTGTTTGCTTACTTCCAACCTCAAAATGCGGAGAAACAAGGTTATACAAAAGCTAATAGCCCAAACTTGGGCACAGCTGATGTGCAGCTGGAAAGACATTTTGGGACCTACCATAGGAAATGAAATATATTTTGAGAAATCATTCCTCCTATAGCATTGAAAAACCATTCCATGAGAGACAATTAAGCCTTGCAGTTTGATGCAACAAATGAAGGGACTACATTTTAAACAAATCTTTCTGTTGATTTTTCATCAAGTAGGTTTTTGAAAAGCTAAGAAATATTTTAAGCATATGAGGAAGTGAATCTTAGTCTACATGCAGACAACGTTGTCTCACCTTGAGATCCATTCACTAGTCCATTAATTCATACCTGGCATATGATGTGCTGACATTTTTACTTTAGTTTTGACTGTGTTGCATGACCATATTCTGACATTGCTTGTGATGGTAGGTGATGAAACGTGCAACAAATCAAGTCAGAGAGCATGATTCTGAGACAGTTACCATTTTGTTATAAATAAGTGGATGTTGGAGTATTTTTTTTACTGTTACTCTGTCAATCATATTTTGTTATGCCATTGATCTTATGCCAGCTTGATGTTACAAAAAGGTTTCTGAATGACAGTTACAGTGAAATGAATATTAAATCTAAACTGTTTGTCTAAATAGTCTCTTTCATCCACTTCATACAACTATGCTGACTATAGTTATTTTATTCATTAATACCTTAATTAACTAATGTATTTGACCTCTAATCTGGAGACTGAAGGGCAAATAAATAGAATATTATGAAAATGCTGCTCTACTAATTCTGGACAAAGCACATAGCACCATTCTGGTGATGAAATTAAAGCACCTTTCTTGCAGTTTTTATGCTGTCTGTGTATCCATATGCTGCTTGTCTCAAATACCAGAACCAAAAAAATCAGTCAACCATGAAAAAATCACAAGGCTCTTAGCAAAATTATTTTCGTTCTTCGAAAAAGGAGAGTCAGAGGTTACCTGAAACTGGGAATTCATTACTGCTTTCTGGCACCCTGTTTAACACCTTTGGTACAGAACTGCAGGCTAAACACAGAGCGGCCTTATTCTGACATCTTCTGGAGGACAGATCATGAAAAGTTATTCTTTGTCTCTGTGGGGTCCACAGATACAGTTTTACTAGGACACACATTGGTTCATTAGCAAATCACTGACTTCTTTGATCAAAAATTTCTGAGTGAACAAAGGAGGATCTTTTATGCAAGAGCTATAATCATAAGGGGTTTATGTTCCTGTTGAAAGCTGTGGGCAAGTGGTATTTTCTGAAGATGTTTGGTGGAAATCCCTGATCATCTCTTCTGCCTCTGGGAAATGCTTATGCTTTGCTGACAGAAGCCTGACTAAGACTCATGCCAGAAGGGATATGCTTGGAGGATTATAAACTAAACAGAAGGAGTAATGGCACCTGGATTTTATAGCTACTAAGGATACAAATATGCAGAGCACACAGGCATCAGCCAGCTGAAGATCACAGAATCAGCATTTCTCTAATAGGCATGACATCACAGTGTACCATGTGCAGGCTTTGGGGCCCTGGGTAGGAAAGAGACTACAAATTAGGAACAATAAAATCAGCAGTTTATACAACATGAGTTCACCTTAAGCCTTCCAGACATTACTTTTCATGCTTACATCAAGCTGGCCACTCTTCTGCACTAGCTTGCCCCGAAAGATCTTTCTGTTGCAATGTGCTCAGGACCCATGCACATCTTTAACCACAGACCCCAAACATCTTCTGGTATCATCTTATCTCATGTAGTAATCTGCATTGCCCTAGGATACTTGCATAATTTGACTTTCCACATGCTGTATAAGAATATACTTTGGAAACTGCTACATTGCAGAGAGCAAGTAACTTCTAAATCCTCAGTCTTTAGAGTAGGCAGTTTCTTACTTCCAGGGTTTGACAATATTTATGTCTTGGTCTGCCTCAAATCCTCTCAGTGAAATTCAGTTTTATCCCCTGCTTCGGCTAGATACTACAGACTGTGGCAGACTTTACACATCTCCAGTCTGTCAAGACCACTTAGCAGGATTGCTGCTTCTGCCATTCACATGAACACAGTCAACTCTATCCACATTCTCAAAAATGCAAATTTTCAGTTTGTTTCAAGCCCATCTACCAGACACAGAATCTCTCCTTTTTAGCTCTCTTTCACCACTCCGGCAATTGCAGCACGTGTCTCTTCTCATCTTGCATTCAGATTTTTCATATGCACAGAGATGACAGGAGGCCCAGTTAGAGGTATTGCTGTTCCTGGCTCACAGATATTTTTGGAGGTTTGGTTGTTTCTTTAAACAGGTCAGCTAGAGTGCTAGGTTTATCACTTTAGCTAAAAAATCAGAGTGTTGCCAAGTGGCAGATAAGAACTGTGGAAAGAATTTCTGAATTTCATTTCTGCAAGTACAGGCTTTTATTTTTTAATGTTGTTTGGGCTTTGGGGTGGGGGTTTTTTTTGTGTGTGTGTATGTGTGTGTATGTTTTTGTTGTTGTTTTTTGTTTGTTTGTTTGGTTGGTTTTTGTTGGTTTGTTTGTTTGTTTTTTAATTTTTGTTTTTGTTTAGTTTTGGGGTTTTTTTTTGTTTTTCTGTTGTCCCTGTTGGCCCATATCATCCAGTAGTACTCTGTGCTTACCCAAAGCCTACAAACATGGTGCCTGGGGCATTCAGACATCTTGGTCCATGCAAGCTGTGAGGCCAAATGTAACATCACTCTGAACACTGACATAAAGAATTAAAGGCATCCAAATACTAAGCAACTATTCCAACAGCTTTACTATCTCAGCTCCCCTGTAGTAAGTAGGAAGGGATGAGCTTTGCCAGGGTTGTCCTGGCAAGTAAGATATATTTGATAGGTAGAAGGAATGATATTCAGGATGTTTCTCCCTCCTCACTGACCATAAATGAAGCTCAACAGTCAAGATAAATGCAGCAAAAAAAAGGCAAGAGAAACTGCATAGAAAGCAACTCCATTATAGTTAATCAAAATCCTCATGTGTTCACAATTTTTTAGTTACTAGTTCTGCATTTGCAGGAATTTAATTATCACAATATCATAATTTTTATGTTCCTGCCCACTACAGGGAGGCTGGAAGTCAATGATCTATTAAAGGTCCTGTCCAGCCCAAACCACTTCATGATTCTATGACTGTCTTTGTGACAAATAAAAAATTTCCTTGGCAAACTTCCTTTGACTTCCCTATGTTCTATTAGAACAGTCAGCAAAATAAATCCTCATGAATTTGGAGCTTTCTCAACAAACTGTAGCAGTCTTCAAATGGAAATAAATCAATATAATCAAAATAAAGCAAATATATACACCCATATTTGCTATAAATAAATGTGACAAGTAAAGATTGCCTAGTAGTCTGCTTTTGGATGTTGTGCTGTAGGACACATTTGAAGAATGTGCTCATAGTTTACCAGAAACAAAGTGAATTAATTAATTTTCTCTGAAAAGTTATAAGATCATTCAATAAAGGGATCATGACAGCTTTGAGAGAATGTGGACTAGATCTTCGGCAGATTGTGCAGTAATTTCAAGAAAGCTGAGCACACTGCCAGTGTTTGGCAAGTAGCAGTAATTGGTAACTTAAAATTGCATTTAGACTTTTTATTTCTAAATGTTTTAAAGCTGATAAAGGACCACTAAACATTACAGTGACTCCTGACACAACCAATTGAACTGAAATCCGGAAACTGGATGTTGTCTAATTATCAAATGAACACCAAAAAGAACAATAAAAAACTTAAAGCTCAAAAGAGGAAATGAAGTATAGGAAGTATCTGCACTCAGTGTGTCCTATTAACACAGTCTTTATTTCCTTTTTACAAAAAATAGAAATAACAACAGACAAAACATACTCAAAAAAAAAATCAATGCTTTTGCCTTGGTCTCACTGAGGAGCTGCTCAGGCAGAGTCCTGGCTGAGATTTTGACAGTATATGCCGTTGACAAAGGGAAATAAAGATATATGACAATATATCCATGCAAGACACAAAGTACAAAACGTGGTCTGTGGCCTAACAAACATTTTGGAGGTTGCAAGTGTCATAACAATTTGCAAATTGTTACTTCTGCTCACCCATGCCTTTACACAGCACAGCTTACAAACAAGTTACATATACACATATATCATAAAAAAGATTTGTATATGGTCTAACTGATACAAATTAAGGCATCCTAACAGCTGCTGTTTTGCTGGTGAGGGGTATGTCTCATATAAGTGTTTCAAAAGGCTATATTTCAGGTATTTCAAACTAAGTGAGACATCATGATGTGGTTTAGAGGAAGAATTCCTGCAGCTCTGGCTCTTCAGCACTCCTTTGACTGTCACATTTCTGGATTTTCCAGTTGATGTCATCATGCCTGGAGAAAAAAAAGAAGAAAATTACTCAATGGTAACACTAAAAATATGGAGGGGTTGGCACTGTGGTTTTTTACCCTTTTTTGTTCCATTTGCATGTATTGAAACCTGAAATCATCTTTCTCTCTGGGCTTATTTTTCCCGACATGTACTACACAAAATACTTTTTAATATTGCAGATTTTTTCTGCGTTGTAACTTCCATTTTGAAATCAAACCTGGAAACCAATGGGATGATGAGGAGCTTTTTAAGTTACATCACTAAACAGTGTGTTGTTGTAATGTTCTGGTAATAATGCACAGAATATCTAAAGATTCCTCGTACTTTAGAGAAAAGTATCACAGTGACAAAAAGGTCCACTGTAATCAACGTAAGATATATCCTATCGGTTTCTGACTCTGCCTGTAATAGAATTATCTTGTCCCCATTAATAATCATCAGAGAGAAATGAATCTTTCTATCTATTGTGCAGGAGATTTGAATGACAGCTTGCCAGTTAGAGCAGAAAAATTAGGCACAACATATTTGTAACATGCATTTTCTTCAATTTCTTTCATATGTTCTTGTTCTGAATTCCCAGTATGTCCCCCCTCTCTTCAATTAACCTTCCAACTGATTGTTGACTAAACATCCAGTCCACAACAGCTTTCAAACCAGTTAAGAGCCTCACTTTTAGTTATTACTACTGAAGAGCAAAACTCCTACAATCCAATAATGACTAGATGGTTTGCTGCTGCAAAGGACAGACACAAGAGTGAGAGCAAGAGTATGTGTATGAAGAAGTTTGCCTTTAACTCACATATTGGTGAGCCTGATTCTTGTAAGCCAGGATAGCTTTATTTCAGTCTCTAACCATCACAAAAAACCACATATTCCCAAGAAACTTATACTTAGGATGGTTAGATAAGGCGGTGGTTACTCCAGGGCTTAACAGAAGCTGACCTCACAGATCATAGTTTTGGGTCCTAGTAAGAAGGGCATGAGTGATCATTTCGTTTTAAATTCATTCATCTAAATTCTTCATTCATCTAAATTGCAGTTGTTACATATCCAAAGCAAGAGCAAAAGGCACAGAATTGAGCCAGGTGAGACAGATTTTGCAGAAATGAGTCTGAGGAGGTAAAAGAAGAGCACTTTGCTATACCTACGTTTCAGCATTTAACATGCAGTGCTGTTATCATAGCGTTACCCATGTAGCTTTACTAAAGGATGCTTTCTAGGGCTAAGATTTACCTGCTGCATTGGCTTAGGCTTGCAGTGATGAAAGATCCTGTGGGTGAGTCTCGCATGTAGAGGCTCACTAGGCACACCAAAGACCCCCTTTGGCAGCTCTACAGTTGCAATGAGACCCCGAAGAGGAAAATTTTTAGCTAATGCAGATGTCTCTAGGTGACAATACTGAACAGACATGCCTTTTACAACTGTGCTTCCTGACCTGGAAAAAATGTATTACCAATCTTCCTAATTAGTAACCAAATTCCTAATTAAATTTCTAACATCTTCTAGTGCCTGTTTCACCATTAACACATCCTCTCATGCAACAAGCAGCAGTGCATGATCGTAACAGTTCACAAGAGAACAAATGTAAATTTTCTGAGACGAAGTTACTTTCGTATTGATGTTGTACTCTACTAGAGCGAATTGTTACTATTTTGTTACACATATAGATAAGCATTCCTTTTCTGGAGGATATATTTGAAGTTGTAATTTATCCAGCATTAGGCCTGGCAGTGGAATACGGATTAGGTTAGATCCACTTGCTGTTTTAGAAGCATGCCCAGTTTACTGTCTGACAGACATTTGATGGTGGATTCTGCTGAGTGTCCCCACATAGGAAACAATTTTTGCTGTTGATAGATGTACCTAATACAGCGTTTTATACTAATCTGGTGAGTTACTGCTTATTTTAATGTAATGCAGATCTCAGATGATTTAAAGTGTGGGAAAGAACTGTTCATTGGCATACATGTAAGATGGAAAAAAAAACCTACAAGTATTCGCTTCAAGTTGTAATATGCAAAAACCAGCTAATCCTTCCAAAAGAGGAAAAATATCCCAAACCATCTTGCACATCCAAAATTTCCTCCAAGACTTTAAGAAAAATAGGGTGTATTAAATTTCAAAAGGCCACTAAAAAATTTATCACGGTCCTCTACTATTAAGCTGAAAACTTGAAAAAGTAAACTACAAAGCCTTAAAGTACTTGGGTATTTTGAATGAAAAGGAAAAAAAAAAAACACCAAATGAAAAGAACAGAAGCTGAACAAAAAGATGCTGGAAACTAGTTGACAGGAATGTCATCTCGCTGAAGGTAGATTTATTTTGTATAATGACTTCAGATTCCAGAAAATGCTAATAAAATCCGCTATTATAAGGGTGTAGTGTCAAAATGGGCTTGGGACAGTGTTCAGAAATATAAGTGCCCAATATAACAATCTATAAAGGTTTAAACCACCAAAAACCACAGTTTTCCAAAGAAGTATTTTTTTCAAAATAGTTTTGAAATGGTAATTACAGTCTTCCCAGACTATCCAGGGAAAATTCAAACAGTGTCCAGGAGCTTGCAGTGCACACAACGGTGATGTTCTTTTAAGATTTAAATGTCACAGCTACTGGACATCATGCAGCTGACTAATGACAGGCATCCATTTTGCCGGTCAAAAATCACAACAGATGCTAAAGGTCATTACAGAGGCTGGCTTAGAAGCTCCGAGAACCTTCATATCTGTGTCCTGATTTCTGAAAAGCACAATACAACTTCTGTTCTTATGTGATATTTGGAAATCTCATGCCACAGACTTTGGTGCATTGTTTGCCCACTTCCTAATTTGTGGGTATTTCAGCAGCCTCCTCAAGCTGTGCCCTCCATGCACTCTTCTCCTTGTTTCCTACTCTCGGGTTCTCCATGCATCCATAGTCATTGGACCATGTGTCCAAGGTCATGGGGGCAGCTTTAGGACATGGTGCCTGGACCAGCAGTGCCTGGAGGGATAGCTGGGAGTTCATGCCCAACCATCACCCTCCCAGCAGGTGACTCCACCACCCCGCAGTGGCAGCCAGACTTTCCCTGTTTCTCACTTCTGGGGAAATGCCACACTGCCACATTTCTCACACAAAAGCAGTCACGCAAGGCAAGTGCCAAATTACAGCAACTGCCTACATCTGGGACATGGCTCTAACATCAGGATGAGATTAATCGCTTTAAATTACTCTATGATCTGGACAGAAAGCTGAATGTTTTGACTGGAAGCTGCCTGCTGATGCTCCCCCAGACTGCTGCTATCCAGTTTTCTGCATAGGAGTTTCCCTCTTTGTTTTCAGAAGAGAAGGAAACCTCTTGGAAATCTTACTGTTTCTGGTTTCACATACATTGTGCCAATACCTTCTAAACAAGACTCATATTTCCATTAGAGAAATTCAGTTTTTAAGTATGGGAAGATCCCGGCAACAGAAAACTAGTGAACAGACCCCTCTTCCCCCATGTATTAGATATTTAGAAAACACTAACTTGAAAGTAACTTAGGCTCTTGAACTGCAGAATAACTAACATAAAACTAACTTTACATCTCAGTTTAACAGAAAAAGAAAAAAGGAATTTCTGAGTGTTAAGAGTTAAGTGAAAATGACACGTCAATTTTAGAAAGTGTTTACTTATAAAATAAACAAACATTTTGTCAAGTGTTGCTTTTTCCAACATATCTTTATGGAATTGAGGGACTGGTCTCCATCTGCCTGAATAGTCCTGGTGCAACAGGACTAAATTAAGGAGTTTGAATGCAGTCAGAATTAATCAGACTTTTAAAAAACAGATTTAACTTCAAAGTCTAAGGGAGAGTAAGAAAAATACGTGAAAATAGAAGACCACTTAGACTTAAAGAACAGCATTCTGCTTCATGTTCTCTGTATTCTCTATTTCAAGATTAACTGTGCTCTTTTTGCTCTTCTCATGAGAGGAAATTTAATTTCCATTCTCATCTGGTACTTGACTTTTATTCAACAGAGGCAGAATACTCAGCCAAAGTCTGCTATACACCCTGGTGGATTTACGAGCATGAATACTTTCTGTACTTGCTTGGAACTGAAATCCTGTAGCCAGTTCAATGGTGACATCAGCAGAAATCCATCACAAATTTCTGCTTTTCTAGGAATTTTGATGTTCATCTACTTCCCTTCTTGTGAATCAATTGATTCCAGTGTTTCAGTTACAAACAATGTTAACAAGCACATACAATTTGAGAAAGGAAGGCAACAGAGATGCTAAACATTACCATGCATAAGCACATACCAAGCATAGTTACACAGAAGTTCTTCATTCAACGTGCAAGAAGAAAGACTGGTGTAGCTGAAGTAAGGATCCTAAGGAAGTACAATATCATATGAGTTAAGAGCATGCACAGAGCTTCCCACATGCATAACGTGGAAAACACTAAAACATGCACTCAGATAGCCACAGGAATATTTTAGCCAATTTCTTTTTGAGCCTGAATCTGTTACCTCTTTGAGATATGTGCTGTGGTCCTTTGGGTTGGTATGAAAATTTATTCTTTCCACAGTTCTGATGCCGGCAGCAGTGACATGCAAACACGGCCTTTTCACAGAACAAGCATTTTACAGTGCAAGCATCAATACTGTTAGAATTACCTCATACAATCCTTCAAATTTCTTAGGGAACTACAAAACCTGCTCATGACCTTGCAACCTCTCAGAACATCTTTGAAGACAGACTGTCTTTTCCCCTGTCACTAGGAAATCTGAATTACTCATTTGGAAAAAAAAGGCCACTGTGTTATAAAAACACTTTTATGTTAAATTGGCTGTTTGACTAGATGGTGCTTGTCTTTAAAGACTCAAATCAGTAATCCATGTTGTGATTCTGAATAAACTTTAAAAAAATGCAGTCCCACTTCAATTTAGCCCTTTTGATCTCCTTTGAATTTTTCATGTAGTTTCATTTAATTTCATTTCAGTCTGCTATAGCACTACTGGTCTAACAGCACCCACTAATATGGACTATTCACTATTTCCCAGTTGTCTCTTTCCACTGTTTCTTTTGCCTCCTCCTTGCCTAAGATTTTCCTGTGTTTTTCTCCCATTACTTTGTCATACTTTTTACAGTATATGATTCACTATGGCTACTCCTTCTCCTATTGGCTTGCTTTATGGTTTTTTTAATCTTGAAATTATTTTTCACCTCATGTCTTTCCATTCACCACTTTCCTCCCTCCTGGTCTTCCACAGAGGATTAAATCATCTACCATTCCCTCTCATTCACCTCTATTGTATCTCCAGATGTTCACACTTCTTCTCTTCACTTCACAAACATACTGCACCCACAGTATTTCCTACATCTGTCTCTTCTATTCAACAGAGAATCACAGAATTAACAAGGTTGGAAAAGACCTTTGAGATCATTGAGTCCAACCTATGACCTAACACCTTGAAAGANCACTGCAGAGAGGGGAAGATCTGGATCCAGTACGTTTTGTGACAGGCTAATCATATGCTCTGACACAAGAAGACTCTGTGCTATGAGAAGAAGGTGGTCACAGAGGACTTGCTGCTGACAGCTTCAACACCTAGGGTTGGCTGTAGCTCCCACAGAAGCAGGAAGGACAATTTCTGCAAATTTTCCATGTTATAGTTCTTATTCTGTTGGCCTCATCAGTCTTTATAGGACAGGACAGGGCTAGTCCTTCAGTTATTTACTCCTCAGAAACCCCATGGGTTCAAGACTGATATTCTCATTAAATGTTTTTCACTCAGTGCAACACCAAACATCATTTACATGTGAATCACATCTCTGTGGAAAGCTTTCAACACAGAATATGTGAACCATGTACCCTAAGAGTACAGACTCTGTACATAAGCGATACCTGCCACTCCTTGGAAAATTCTTCCAAAACTAAAAAGTGGATGGGCTTTCTATAGGTCAAATAAAATAAAGTATTCATGTGCATCTTTTTGTTATAGAAAGACCCAAGGAAGAAGCTGTCAAACTTATGCATTGCTTAATGAGAAAAGAAAAAAAGCCCCCTCCTTTCAGTGCACTCACTGGCTTGTTTCTTCCTTTTGAGACAACTGCTGGATTTCCCTTGCTTTCTGTCATCTTCCTTCCTAGTGAGGTAAAAGGCAGCGTTGAGGAGGATTTGATGAGGTTTGCTGTTTGACAGTTGTTGTTGTTATTTTGGTTGCCACTCAGTGTCTCCATTATGGACCGAAAGGTTCCAAAAGGCCTTTTCAGCTGATCCCCTGCATGCTCCCCAGAGCTGGCTGGGGCCCGCACAAGTCCTTTGCTCCTGTCTTTATCCTTTTCCTCATTTAGTTCTGACTCTGCTAGCTCCACCTGCACCACAGGCTCCTCGAAAGTTACTCGAAGTTTCAAATTTTGAGAGGTTCTGCGCTTTGAAGATGGAGACTTGAGAGCACTCTTAGGGCTGGTGGCAACCTTCTGGGCAGCGGCACTGTCTGTGCTGGATGGAGGGTTGTCTTCACAAGACTGGTTCTGAGGTACTGTACCCGACTGATACGGGACTTCATTATCTGCGTCGCTGCTCTCCGAAGTAGGGGAAGGACTGTGGCCATCCACAGACTTAGAGACCCTGATCCCAAAAGGGAAGCGCCGTCCTGCTGAGGAAGTGTGTTTCTTAAGCATCATATTCAAACTCTCTGTGCTCTCAACACTCTCCACTATAGGCTGAGGTCTTGGTTTGTCAGTTCTTTTCATAGGGGTGTTCTTGTGGTCCTCAGAATTAGCTGAATCTGTATCAGACTCGCTGAGAGACCGCTGCATCAGTTGCCTCAGTCGGGCTAACTTCAACTCTCTTTTCTCTGGCAAAATCTTCTTCACATTCTTGGAGGATGCATGAGCATCCTGGAATTCCAAAGTCAGCTTTTCCTGCATACAGACATTTTCAGAGATTTCCTTCCCCAACAACTGGCGCAAGATTTTATCTGAGTCCTCATCTTTTATCTTAGCTCGAGCACGACTAGAGGTTCCCAAGCTGCCAAGAATCTGAATACCATCTTGGGTGTTCAATTTACTTTTTGGTGGAGACAATTCATCTGCTTCAGATGGTTTCCACTGGGGTTTGCCAGAAGCAGGAGATGACGGCAAGCTTAAAGATAAAAAGAGGAAATGTCACAGCAAAATTAAGGCACATCTAAAATGCGAAACTGCCATTTCCAGTGTATATGTGTCTCAGTTTATTGTTACTTACCCTTTTCATTGCTACTCACATGGAATTTATTACTGCGATGCCACAGTAAAGATTACACAGAGAAGGATGTAACCCTGCTTCCACTATTTAGAATTTGAGTATCTTTGCTTTCTCTTACACAAAAAACCTCCTTAAAATCAAAACTTAGAATGGTTTTTCAAACACTAAATGTGACTTTAAGAAGAAAACTGTAGAGAAACTACTCCTGTTTGTGTGAGTTGACATGTTAAAAAGTCCCGCAAGGCTAAATGCCTACTATCCAAGTGACATCATAAGACAAAAGTAGCTTATTCTAAGTCCTGTGAAAGTACCACTTCTCTGCATAGCAATGATTTCATAAATCTAAACTGCATCTGCTATTAATAATAACAACCATATAAGACCTCATAAAAAGTCACGGCAATTTGCACTCAAAACCTTTTCGGATATGAAATACTGAAAAGCAAGAGAAAGGTGACATGAATGCATTGAAATACTAATAGAATAATAAATTAAATTTAGAACTCTGACTGTTTTACAGAAGGAAACAGCAATTTCAACAATGCCTGATTTGTGAAGAATGTAAATTGCAGAGACCTTTTCTTTTCCTGTGACATATGCTAGACCTCATAACACTTCACATTCTTACTTTAAACCACTTTTCCTCTAAGCAAGGACAAGGTGACAAAATTTAGATTTGTGTGAGGCAGGCAAGCACCTTCTGCTCTGATGAGTACATAGTTCTCATAGTGTACAAAATTCACATGCCAATACTAAACACCTCATTTGCAATTAATTTTATGACTTTTTCTTTTTCCTGTGGCAAACGTAAACAGACAGTGAAGAACATGCATTTATCTATAGCACACATTCCTAGTAACAGTGGTAAGTTCTCTTAGATCTGCTACTGCCTCCTTGGATGATGAAAATATCTACAAGAGAGTTCCAACTAGAAGGAAAAGTAGTAGCCAACTATGAAATAAAATAAACAGAGTGTAATTTTCAGACTTGCTCACTTAACTAAAATGATGTTGAAGCCTACCCTTTTATAGGAATAATGAATGATGAGGGATCTGCTTTCACCTGATCTTATCTGATATTGAAAGTAAAACAGTTCTGGTGCTCAACAGAACTCAGATAAGAGACCACTTGGAAAGATCAGTCAGCAAAAGTCACAGAAACCAAATGAGCTGGAAAGCTTTGGTCCCATTGCTGCTGTTGAGCTGGCAGACAGGGAAGAAAAAGATTCATTAAAAAAGGCAAAAAACACTCTTTCCAGTATGGTTTTCTACTTCAGCAGGAGTTTGGAGTTTTCAGCCCTTTCCTAGCTGAAGTTCCTTTATGCAAATGCATCTCTAATCCCAATGTCTTTGTTACCTACAGCTGTAACTGTCTGCACTTCTCTGAAATTCACATATGAAATTCAGGGCCATGGAGCACTTGTACAGAAAAATGCTCGAGATTCTGTGAGAATTAAATAAAAGAAGTCATTGACCCTACAAGTTCATACTTGATGACCCAAAGCTCTGATCATCAATGGCTGCAGAAGCTTTTACGCTGGCTTTATAGTTTCACATACATGTATCTCCCTAACAACTTTGAAACAAGAAGCACTGTATACATCTTCTAGAGGGGAAAATGGATTAAAAAATAAGGATAGACTGAGCTCTATTTGTATGTGAGTTACTTTATTTCTTTCAAAGCCATCTTCAGGTTGCTGTGAGAGTGAAGTCATGCTTGCTTCACCTGCTTCCATGCATCACCCTGTCAGAGAGACCCAGTCTTCTGTCTTTACCTTTCTCCTCTTTAATGTTTGAAACTTAACTTGTGTTTCTTTCTTTGACTTCTGACAGGATATGTAAACAACACATAAAGTTTCCAGAGCTTTGACTTTTTATGCAAGCTACAGCAGGTAAAAGATTCAATGAGTAAAAGGAGCCTCATTAATATGGAAGTAGGTTTTTTTTGGTAACTGGCTTTATAACTTACTGCTAAAAGTAATGTATGACAGACCACCAAAACATCGAACTTTACAACTTTCCCAGGGATTTCTAGGATCTTCTCCTGTTCATGTAATTCAAAATATCCTACATGCCTCTACAAAATTAGCCTTCACTCTATTGGGAAGCAGGGACTGCTTGGTTCATACTCAAAAATTTCCAATATTGATCAACATTACTCACTGTCAAATTCTAGAAGCTCAGCTTCGAGTCCATGAGGTAAAACACCTACATTTTCTTTACACAGTATGTCTACTATTTAGCCAGATCACAACTTCTCCTGATAACCAATGTAATATGGAAATGTGCAAATCCAGGCTGCAGTACAGTTCCAGTCACCTTACCTTGGGGACGTGGGCAGTGACTTGCCCTCTGATCGCTGGGCTTCTAAGAGCTGCTGGAGTTGGTTCTGTAAGGTCACACGTTCCACAGTCTGCCTGCAAGAAAATGTAAGACTCTACTTCAAACTGTAAAGCTGACTGCATAAGTAAGTTACAGGAAAACTGATACCACGCTTTCAACTTTGTATTAAAGAAAGAAGTCCTCTTCACCTGTTCTTTATGTAGTGAATAGAGAACTTATAAATAAGAACATAGAGAGTTTGTACTTTTGTCTGAATCTCTGCTGACATTTTGTGATCACTGTACAAGAACAACTGAGAGAAACTCACTTGTCAGATTATTTATTATACTTCATATAAGGACAATCATAAGCAGCAGTGAATTGACACTGAGTGACTCACACACAAAAATATGGTAAACTTAGGGCCATTTGTTTCTTACTTGTTTGTGGAAAAGAATAGGAAGTGCACAGATTAAGCAGTCACTTCCTACATTCTGTGGATTGCCTTTATCAGCTGAACAACAGCTCAGCCAAGTGCTCTCTCCCTTTCTGTTTGCAAATGAACTCAGAGAGGAGTCTCTGCCCACAGGAGAGGATTGGTCCAAACTTCAGCTGCAGGACGGAGTTAGGTACAGGATGTGTGTGTCATATCTGCTTGTTGCCCAACCTTACCAGAAGTCCTACCTGGGCTCTGCATCCACCTTATCCCAGTGCTATAGCTACCCCAGTTTATCACTTTCTGCGTGGTGTTATGATCCACACTGTTTTGCAAATAACTTTAGAGACCAACATTTAAAAAATTGCAATAGTACCTAAAAATTGTTAGTAATATGAGAATGATATCCATAGTAGAAGCTCCATTTACCATTTATCATGTGTAATCACATCTGTTGTCCTACAACATAACCATTTCCCTAGGAAGGATTCAGCTGAGCATTATAACATGCAAACCCTCAAGTAGTTCTACAAGAATGACAGATTAATTTGCCACAAAAAGGTCTTCTTTTCCCTGGTCCCATACAATTCCGACATTCCATTCTCATGTCAAAACACACCTTTTTGTTGACCACCACAGGTAACATTCAATCTTGTTTAGTGATCTGTAATTTTCAGTGCATCTAAACACTAAACAGACAGAATTATTGGAAAACTTCTAGAGAACTAGAGGCTTAGATATTTTTAATACTGCAGATATGCTATCTTTCACCTGAAACAGAACTGTTACATTGGGTTTTATTCCCTGGTCCTGACCAAATGACCATGGGAAAATGACTTTTTATCTGTTTCTCCTAGGCTCTGCTTCTGTTGCTGTCTAAGTAATATGTTTTTAGTACTTTTATTCTTGTTGCATCTGCAGAACTAAGGCAGCTCTCTACCAGTGAACTGGACACTTTCCTAGCTCACATGCCATCAGCAGAAGGTTTAGCTGAGTTCCAAATGCAGTCTTTATAACTGGCAATGTCAAAGCCAGAAAGAAACCAGATCACTTTTTAGACTAGAGGTTGTACTTGAAGGTCTGACAGAAAACAAATGTTTAATTTTAATATATCAAAGTGAGTTTGAAAAGTGCTACAGAAATAAAGGTGTGATCTTGACATACTGCCTTGCATTTTACAATACAGCCATGCTTTGTGTAGATCCTTTCTTCCTTTAATTTTCCATCTTCCTTCCTCTGGCCTACACACTTCTTTAGACTATTTTAAAATTACTCCTACTATCTGTCAACACTAGATTATATTGCAGCTCCCCGGATACTCTCCTATAAGAGCCAGGGAAATTTTCATTTGAGATTAGGTTGTGATTCAATTTATCTGTTTTCTTTTCCTTTTATCATTCCTTCAATTTCTATTTCTAAATATCTAAACGATGCAGCTAACAGATTTTTATATTTTTAGCTTCAGTGGAAATCTCTGACATCTTCCTCTTGAGTTAAGGTTCTCATTCCTCTTAAACAATTTATTGTGCTAGAAGAGTTGAAGTTCACTCCATTTTCACAGTTTAACTAGTGAGTACATAAGTCACAGACACCCACATATCTTGCTGGCACTATCCCTAAAGATAAATAACATACATACATATATTCCAAGATAACATTGGAAACAAGGGATCACAACTTCTTGGAACAGCAATACTGCAAAGTATGAAAGCCAGAGTGATTTAGGAGACAAGATCACTGTGGCTTCAGGAGTAAGAGGGTATACTTGTTTCATTAGAACTGATGGCCAAATTCTGGGCGTCTTAGCTTAGACAACGTTCCCAGTGAGTAATATATAAGGACCCTTCTGTGTCTACTTAGACATCTGGGGACCCCAACTACCTCCTTATGAAATCAGGGAGTTCAGTAACTGCAGAGGGAATAGGCTGAGGCACTGAGGCTATGGAGTATCTCTCATAGCCTGTTTTCTTATTTGTCGATTTCTTTTTTCAAATAACACAAGAATGACTACATCACAAAGCAGAATGTAAAATGGCTTAACTAAGTAATAAAGAGATGAACATTGTAAAGTTTATATTGGGTTTCTTACTATATGTCTATATAACATGTTCTACCCCAAAAAAACTCCAGCTAACCAAAAACCCCATCAACTTGCACATACCTTACCATACCACTAAGAGATTTTTTATTCAGCTATGTTTACAGCTACTTCTAAGAAGTTCCAGGAAAATAATGGATTTTTTTCACAGAACATAGAAAAGTTCCTACAAAAGAGAATATTACATTATTTTTTCAACTTCATATTTTGACTCATGGTTTGTTTTGATGTTTGCCTTGAGAGAGATTTTGGCTTGATAGCATATCAAAAGAATCAGTCGGTATTTCATTCATTAATTGATTTGCCCATCCAGGTCCGTAAATGTAGGACAGTGCAATTTGGAAATGCAGGTCCGTCGTCAGGCAGCATTCCAAAAGAAGTCTATGGAAGCATTCACTCTATGTCATTAATTCTGACATGGTCTCTTCAGACCAGGAAAGCCCAAATAATACAAATCATACTGCATGTAGGAATTTTCTAAGAATTTTCTGGCAACTACGGATTTTTTTAGGCAGGTGAAATCAGTGAGAGAGTAACTAAGATTGTAAGACCTGTGAAGACCTCAGGAAGTAAAATGAAAGCAAATTATTTAGTATAGTCTCTATGGGAAACTTTTGTGACTGTGCTAAGTATTTTGTTTAGTTCAGAAAGTCATACTGGATTGAAAAGACTTCTGTAATTAGAAAGAGATTGAAAGCAAACTTGTGTTTTGAAGCAAATAACAGGAGGTCTTCGTGGGCCACTTTCCTTTCTACCTGTGGAAAGAATTGCTTGGCTTTTTCCCTTTTGAGGGAAACCCTAAGTTAATCCTCTTGTGAAGATTTGACGGAACATTTGCAATTACTACTTATTTCCTTCTTTCAAATATAAAGGCTTTTGTCCCTGAATGGAGACTTAGACCCAGCTCAGAATATTTTTCTATACTTCTCTGTATTTGTCATCTGAGCTGCTTTGTTTCAAAGAGCTGGAAGATGTGAAGACTGGAAAAACGTGATGTTATTGTTTTCATTTTGTGCCTTCTGTTCAGGAATGGCTCCAAACAGTGTGATGGATTGGAATAACTTCTCTCTAGAACTCCTCTGTGTTGCTGATGACTGGAAGAACTCATGAAAAGAGAATGGATGATGATACATCCTTCTTTGGGTTAAAACCTTTGAAGATAAGGTCTTGATAAGTGCTTGTCTAAGACAGTTTCTCCACTGCTTTTCTTCTTGAAGGATATCAACCATCCCAGTCTTCCTGTGGTTGGGGAAATAGTGTTATCAGATAAGGCTCTTACGTTTCATTAATAAGGCACTCAAAATAAAGAAGATTGCATGATCAGCTCATGCTTATGGAAGCTGAGGGAAGGCTGGGAAACACATAAGGGCTTTCAGTGTTGATAGTGACTGTTCAGGTAATCCATCATGATACAATCATACCTCTTCTGTCTCTAGAACAATGTTCATTAACCCTGGGAGAAGTAGGTGGAGAAAATCCAGGAAAGCCAGCTCAACTGCCCAAGCTGGAGTTATTCCTATGTAACAGCTGTTTGAAAGAATTAGATAGCAAACTTGACTTCCATCTCTTCCGATCTGATGTCTTCAGGATCTTCAGAACTGCTTTCAGGATTTTCAGAGGTGTTGCAGCCAGTGGATTCTCCTGCTGTGATAAAGGTCCCCTTGACGAGCTGCTCCACGGATGTACATGGTACCCTCCTTGGATTTTTAAGAAGGATGAGGACTGCGAAACAGGACAAGAGTCTTCTTCCATCATCCCTTCTGGCTCCTTAGCCTGAGCTTTTGAACATGGTCCATTGCTTCTATCAAAACCACTTGTGGCCTGAGGCCTGTAGCCCAAATAGCCATGCAGAAGCTGCTCCTTCAAGCAGAAAATAGATTATTTCACTGCCTCAGTAAACTGCAACAGGGTTGCACAAGAGACTTAGATCTCTTTGTAGAAGAGGGAGAAAAGGCTGCTGTTGCACTTACTGAAACTAATCTGAAGCCTGAAAAACAGGCTGTTGAAGGAAAACAGATTTAACTCCAGCTGAAACAAGCAAAGAAACTCATCAGGAGCCAGATAAGAATCATTTAAATGACTTCCTATGGATGCAGTCTGTGAGGCAACCGTAGGGATACTTGGAAAAGCTTTTGTCATGCAAGTCACAACTAGCCTGTTTCTGTGGGAGTAAGCAGCCTGCTGATTCACATAAAAATTCCTTTTCTTCCATATGAGAGGTAAAACTTTTATCAAGTACTGGGTGAGGACTGAAGAGAACCGAAACATGGGTATTCTGTGCCTGCTGCTTCTACTTCCTGGTGTGTGTATAGTTTTGGGGTTTTTTTCTGCTGAATTACGGGGAAAATATATTTTATGATATATTGATATGAGTCAGATGCTAATGCTGTCTTCTAGGGAAATGCCCTATGTTTATTTTCTTTCCTTTACGTCAGTTGATTGTATTTCTCAGCAAATGGACCAAGATACATTGACATATCCAGGGAACATTGCCAGGCTGTAAAATTACGAAAACTGTAAATGTTATAATGATCCTCAGTTCAGGGTTTGTATTTTTGACAGTATAAATGTAAAAGAATGAAGATATTGCAGAGAGAAAATGTCAAGGTAAAGACAGGGAGATCACTTCCCAGTGACTGTCACGGGCAAAAGAGGTTCAAAGTGGGGAATTTAACTTAATTCATGGTTACTTAGCATAAGTATTTCATTATTGGTTCAGGTATTGGGAGAAAAAAAAAGGACAGACATTTAAAACATCACTTCTCTCCTTTTCCAAGCTCAACTTCTCTCCCAGATTCATCTACACTCCTAGCTCCTCTTCTCCACCATTCTCAGGCTTCACTCCAGACATCCTTGCCCTCTTGTCATTGTTGCAGGCTACCCCCAGTTTTTCAGTAAGACAACATGCAGCACAGGTCAGGGTTCATGTGTAGCAGTTTCTCTCTTGCTCCCTTTTTCCTACTCTTTCCTGTTCTCTAATGTGGGTCTTTGACAGGCTGCATTCCAATCAGGAAATCACTGGCTCTAGGCTTGTGCATGGGCTGCAGCCCTTTCAAGGGATGTACCTGTTCTACCACGGCTACTCCATGGGCCACAGTCCCTTTGGGGGTGTGCTTTCTCCACCATGGTGCACCTCCAGCTCCTCTGACCTTGCTGTTCCCTCTGATTGTCACCCTTCTGTTTTCTTCTCCTCTCAGGCATTTTCTGCTCTTTTTTAGATACGTTTTCACAGAGGTGCTACAAGAATGACAGCTGGGGCTTAGCTGTGTCCTGCAGTGGGTCTATTGCAGAGAGTTCTGTCCAGAAAAGGGAAGCCCCTTGCTTGTTCTCACTGAGCTCCCCTGCTAGCAAAGTATTGTAATTTATACCCAATACAATTAGCTACACATTGCCTGCATAAAATGATATGGTCTCCTCGAAACATGGGGTTATCATAAGTCATTTTCATGGATCATGACAGCTGACATCTTGATCACGTATCTATGCTGGAACATTGTTTGGTCAGTGCTGATTGGTTTCTAAGAGTCTTATGAGAATATTGACATGTTAAGCCACAGTAACTGCATCTACAATTAAAGCAAGCAATTAGAACAATTTGTTTTTCAAAATAATAGGCTCTTTATTTATTTATTTTAATAAAAACCACACTAAAATATTAAAACCAGTTCATATGAAGAAATACAGAACAGAAGATACTTCCTGAGTAGCCATTGTAGGTTTTGGTGACTTTCCAAGTCCAAAAAAAATCCTTCCAACTACTATTTCTACTATTCCTCCCAACATCAACACCCATCACTGTAAATGGGAAGAGCCACTCACTGTATATAAAAGCATGCTGTATGAACAGAAACAATGATCTATAATGATGTGATTGCAAGATATGCAAAGGGAAAAGGGACTGGATTGTTTCATACATACCCTTCTCAGCTGCCACTCCTTTCATGTATGTTCACAGCAAACTGCCACAAAAAGAACAGCTGAAAAACTGAGCTGCTAAAGGTGAAGGGGCAAATACTTGAGAGCAGGAAAGAGTGGAGAAATAAGGTAGAAATACAACTTTAAAATGTCATGTATAAGAAGAAGAAAACAGACACTGCTAATAAACTGAAGATGAAGCAGGGTATTTTTTTAAGACCAATCCCTCTTTCTAACAATGAAACACTTACTCCTTCAGCTGCTTAGTCAGCTTGACAACCTGAGAGGCCAGTGACATACATGTCTCCACAACCACTAAGTAGCGGGAACACATGGTATGCCCATGCCGCTCAGCACTTTGTGAAGGTTTCTCTCCCACGTGGTTTTGCATGGTGACATTTGCTCCATATTCAACCAATGTCTGTAAAAACATAAAAGGGAACAGTGACATCTCTAAGTGCAAGTCTATGCTGTGACTTCTGATCAGTACAAGAATGGTTGGACAAAAAGCACTCCTGAATAAAATGCTTGAAAAATGTTAGTCTAAGCCAGTCATTTTTAAAATTCACTCACTGACAAATCTGTATGCAGCTTGAATTCAAACCACATACCAATAAAATCTACCACTCAGGTGGTAGCATAGAAAAGTGAGCTGCAGTTCAGAAGTGCTATAAAAAGACTATATTTTATATATTATTCCTTCTTCTCCCCCTGAAGTTCTACTCAATTAATTTGTTTTCTGTTCATTCCTTTGTACAGCATAGCATCACTCATAGCATTCATACAGGGAGTGGGACTACCAAATGAAAACAGGACTTTCATTTGGCCACCTATTGATTCTCTCCTGCACCAGAGTAATAAACTTTTGCAGATGCATCTCCCTGTTCATTACAGAACATTGCGATAACTTTACACATGGCAGACCTAGGAAAAAAGACACAGAACATCTGTTCTAGATAACATCAGGGTCCAGAGCAGCGTGAACACATTGCTAGCCAGTTTATAGCGGGTGGTGATGAGCTGTAATGGCTTACCAGGTCTGTTCTTGGGATCTCCACACTGCAAGGTATTGCAACACACCCTCAGAATCTCATTTTAGGGATGTCTTTGCTACAGTATTTGCTGACTCCTTTTGTGGTTTAGCTCTCCATTTTCTACCACAGAAGAATCCCTATGTTTAAAACACTCAATTGGGCAGTCTCAGTGTTCTGATTCCTTTGCTAAGCAATGCTTAGATATGAAAGACAGGGCACATACTTTATGTCAGACAGGCACAAATTCCTTACTGCAGATAAAGAACTGTACAATGACTTTACCAATCTGGTTGGAATTTTTTGGGGGGTTAGGTCATTGGTTTTTTAATGCTGAGAGAAGTCTCATTGTTTTGCACTTGCTTGGTTAGTCACCATTTTCTTTTGAAAACATACTGAAATACGTGTCATCTTTTAGTCTTTAAGAAAAATAATATCTCATAGTCTCATGTATATCCCTATGTTACTCATAGTACCAGCAGAGAACCCTAGCTTGCTGCTGGAGAACCATCCAGGTTGTAAGTATGACATCTGAGTTACTCTGAGACTAGAATGAAGAGTGTTCTATGTGCAAAAGAAGTTCTACCAGGCTGATCTCAAGACATGCAATCACTGAAAGCCAGATTTGAGGCCAAGTCTTCCCTTTTTATGATCTATTTGTGATAATCAGTGTTAGGAGCTCTTTGCATTACTGGATTAGGTAAAATAGGACCTAAATATTCTCAGCAATGCTTTGACACACACTGATACGAGCCCCTTGGAAAGCTTGTGATCCTATACACCCAGAAACTACAGCGTCATTAACTTTATGCACACACATGCAGAAGAGGAAATGCATGGCTGAGCTCTTGGCTGACTTATCCAAGCAGAGCTGGATAAACCACTGAGCATTGGAGTGACTTTGTTGACCACAAACAGCAGACACAGAGACTTCCACATCTGCTGACAGAGAAGTGGAATGGGTGGTCTGTCTGATCTGTTAAATCCATACAGAAAGGAAAGTTAATGAACACTTGCACTACATCTCATATAAATAGATTGGGCTTAATTTGTCAAGAAAGAAACCAAAGGAGAGTTACGACCTTGCAGAAAGTAATCATATAGTTTGAAACATGATAGGAATGTCATCTGCTCATAAACAGTGAATAAGAGGGCCAGAGAATCACTGACAGCCTGTGATTCTTCATTTTTTTATGCTGCTGCTTATAGTTTCCCTGTTTCCTTTATCACTTCTTTCTTCTTACCAGATTATTCACTGTACATTACTTTAAAGTAGACTACAAGCTTACTGGGCACAGGGCTTATTTTGTTTCACAGCACAACAAAATATCAACTACACTTTAGACTGTGAGGTGTTAGTGAAGTGATATTACTAACATTGTGTATTTTTATCATCACTAGATATTTTCATGACATATTTCTCATTGCCTCACTTCAACAGAAAACACTTGTTGAATTGCATATTTACCTTAAATAAAATAATCGTGAGAGTTCTAAGCCATTTATTAAGGTTAATTCTTCACAGAGAAAGCAGGGCTAGTCTCTTTGTTATTTACTTTTATCCATGAAAACAGCCTGCAGATGTCACCACTCTGTTCAAAATCATCTACACTCATTTCTCCTTCGAATGCATTGCACATCTTGGTGAGGCACTGTTGAGATAGCAACCCTAAACACACACTCCATAGCAACCCAAAGCACATTCTCTACCACAACAGTGCTCCCCACCAGTAAATCATAAACGTTTCTTCTATCCATTTTTTTCCAACTGATCACAGCAATTGGCTACAATACAATAATAAACCCACCAGATTCAGTGTGGATGTGATGGTTTGTTTATTTTATTCTCGTATGAGTTTCTACAGGGTCCATTCCTCACATCTTTAAGAAAACAGACATGTCCCCTCAATAAAAAAATGCAGAGCTTGTCATGTTCTCCAAATCTATCTGACTGCCTTTAAGTCTATTCATTCAGCTCAACCTGTTTTTCTCTTTTTATTATGCGATATTCTCAAACTGGCTTTTTTGGAGTTACGTCTTCTTGGTGACCAAATATATAAATAGGTTATAACAATAGTAATAATAATAGTAAGCAGCTCTGCAGCTGCAGATCCAATATAACAATGAGCACAAATATATTTAGCTCTCTGAAGAGGTTAGCTAATGAAAATTCACTATCTGTATTTCTTTTAGGGCTGGACTAATACAAATATCCTGCGTTTGCAGTGGCCTGAAAGGTGACGTGGATCAATTCATGTGTGGTAACAAGAATAACATGTTTACTGATACATATCCGAGTCCTTTGAGAATTTCTGGTCCTTCTTAGACATGTTTTCCTCCCTAACTTGACTTAATCACTTTAATTTTTATTTCTTGCCTTCCTGCCAAGAGGTTTTTTATTCTTTTATCTGTTCTTCTCCAGTGACTAGTTTGTTTATCAGATACCTCTCTGCAATTTCCTGGAATAATTTTATTATTATTTCTTCTCCAAACAGCTTTTGCTCAAAGTGCCGACAATACAAACACTGAAATGTACTCCTGTGACTATACTAATGGTTCTAGCAAATTTGATGGGCAGAGCGTACCTCTGCAATTAACACAAAGTTAAGTTGCTTCACCTTCAATAATTTACCAGAAGCTAGGGAGGTTCCAGTGACTGGAAGTTACCAAATTGGCACCCATCTATAACAAGGGTTTGAAGAAGGATCCAGGGAAGAACAGGCCTGTCAGCCTGATCTCAGTGCCAGGCAAGTTCATAGAGCAGATCATCTTGATTATCCTCATGCAACAAGTACAGGATAACCAGGGGATCTCACCCACAGTATGGCTTTATGAAAGGCAGGTTCTGCTTGAGCAACCTGGCCTCATTCTATGACAAAGTGACCCGCCTAGTGGATGAGGAAAAGGCTGTGGATGTGTTTACCTAGATTTTAGTAAAGCCTTTGACATGGTTTCCCAAAGTATTGTTCTGGAGAAACTGTCTGCCCATGGTGTGGATGTACTGCTCACTGAGTGAAAAACTGGCTGGATGGCAGAACCCTGATAGTGGTGGTGAGTGTATTTACATCCAAATTGTGGCTGGTCATTGGTGATGCTCCCCAGGGCTCAGTGTTGGGGCCAGTCCTGTTTAACATAATCAACAACACGGATGAGTGGATGAAGTGCACTGTCAGTAAGTTCACAGACTACACCAACCTGGGTGGGAGTGTTGATCTACTGGAGAGCAGGAAAGCTCTGCAGAGGGATCTGCACAGACTGGATTGAAGGGCTGAGGCCAACTAGATGAGATTCAACTGCACTTGGACCATCCCAAGCAGCACAACAGGCTTGGAGCAGAGTGGCTGGGAAGCTGCCTGGAAGAAAAGGACCTGGGGGTGCTGGTTGATAGCGGCTGAACGTGAGCCAGTGTGTGCCCAGGTGGCCAAGAAGGCCAATGGCATCCTGGCCTGTATCAGCAATAGTGTGGCCAGTGGGCATTGGTGAGGCCACACCTTAAGCCATGTGACCAGTTCTGGGCCCCTCAGGACAAGAAAGACATTGGAGGTGCTGGAGCAAATCCAGAGAAGGGCAATGGAGCTGGGCAAGCGTCTGGAGCACAAGCCCTGTGAGGTTGAGGGAGCTGGGGGTGTTTAGCCTGGAGAAAAGGACACTGAGGGGTGACATTGCTCTCCACAACTGCCTGACTGGAGGTTGTAGCCAGGTGGGCATTGGCCTCTTCTCTCGGGTAACAAGTTAACAGGA
>VWZT01003941.1:227-28510 GCA_013397055.1 Pachycephala philippinensis | reverse complement strand
CGGGTAACAAGTTAACAGGATGAGAGGAAGTGGCCTCAAGTTGTGCCAGGGGTGGTTTACATCAGATATTAGGAAACAAATTTTCACAGAAAGGGTTGTTAAGCACTGAAACAGATTGACCACTGAAGTGGTGGAGTCATTGTCCCTGCAAGTGTTCAAAACCAGTGTGGATGTGGCACGTGGAGACATGGTTTAATGATGAGCATGGTGGTGGTGCTAGTTTGGTCAGACTTGATGATCTTTGAGGTTTCTTCCAACCTTAATGGTTCTATAACTCTATGACTCTATGACCAGCCATCCAGTCCTACTCCATGACTTTTCTGGTATGTGTGCATTGAACATAGGTACTGGACAGAGGTTTATTCAGATCTGGCTCCCATAAGTACCGTAGATGTGTAAACCTCAGCTGGACAAATTGCCATTTTTAGCACCTCTGTAGAACAGAACTATATTGTTTTCAGTGGCCGAGATGATTCACCAAGGATTAGTTAGAAATCAACATCACTCTTCATTGTATAGCACAGACTCATTCCAGGATGGTAAGTCTGAAAAGGGTGGTTTACTCAAGGTGCAAATCCTTCAACAAACCTATCTTTTATAGTTCCCCTAAGCTGGAGAGCTACAGCTACTCAATGGAAAAAGAAACAGAAGGAAAACTATCAGAGTAATACGAAAAGTATGTATATCTGCACTGGCTGCCCTTTTGTAACACAAAAACATACACCCTAGCTGCTTATGTAAAAACAATATATAATCATGCTTTCGTCTCGCAATACAAGTTAGTTTAGGCTCACAACAGCATAACTGAGAGTAGAATCATAAACACAGAGTTTTTCACTATTTCAGGCTGACTCCTACTGGTTTAAAGTTCTTCCTTCTGATATATTTTAATGTATCAATAATTATTCCCACTTAGATTTCCCATAATAATTTTTTTGTTATTCAAGCTTGAAGTTTAGAGGTTTCTACTATTGCTATCACTCTACCTGTATGCATCCTAGATAGCCATGTTGAGCAGCTATGTGAACAGCAGTATTTCCATCCTGGTCAACTTCATCCAGTGAAATCCCTTGTTCTTGCATAAACTGAAGAAGCCACAGAAGGATTTTCTCCTAGGGGCAAAGAAATGTCACAAAAGATAAGAAATAATGAAAAGTTAAATATACTAAAGGAACACTGGTAGTGTCATCTGTTACTAATATTATCCAATAATTCCTTGTTTTCAGTCTCTCCTAACTTTGTAGGACTTAGTGCATCATGGGACTCTAGTTTGGCTTTTAGGGGGTTTTGGGTTTCTATTTTCCCCCCAAGGACAAAAGCTGAAATACTTTATTTTATAAAAAGACATAATAGGAAAAATACGAGTACTGTAACACATTCTGAGAAATTGTACATAAAAATTGTGCATGCCTCTGTGTTGGTGATGAAACCTGAGGCAGAACAACCCATATATCAATCTAAAAATCTGGTTGCGAAATTTGGTCAAACTTCACAAGTCTCTCTGGAAAATTAAAACAGGATTGTGCTCAGATTACAGCACCGGGCAGTTAGATTCTTCAGATCTATAACCATTCCCCATCTCTGTGCGGTTGGGCTGAAGAAGAAGCAACACAACTAAAACCAGAAAATAATGCTTCCCTAAGATCTGAATGTACTGATTCATGGACCATCTGTATGTCCTGCATTTTAGGGGGGATGGTGAGACTTGGACTGCAAAAACTTGTCATTGAAAGTCTGGAAGCCAAAACTGAGGTAGAAACTTATTTTTTTAACATCACTTTTGGTGTGTGCACATAGGTACAATACACATTTATTTAGGTATTCTTTTCTAACAATGGAGAGTTATATATGTGCACTAAGCTTTTTTGATTTCTTATTTTCTCCAGCAAGTTTATTTGGAACAAATTTCTTCCCACACCTCTCCAGATTAAATTTCATTTTGCCCTACTGAATATGATACATATTGAAAATCTAGAATAAAGCCATAGATTACATAGAAAAGTGGGGTCCATTAAAGGATAGCTGACTACAGCTGCTTTTTCAGTTTTTCTATTTGAATAGGTGAAAAGACTAAATTACTTCCTACCTTAAAACTTTTTTATTTAAACATGTATTTTTTAATATCTTGCATTGATATCTATCATGTGTTGTACTGTCTCAGAGCTCTAGTTCAAAAGGGGATTCTAGTGTGGATTCTAGTGCGCTGAGGCAAACACTGATCCACAGACTTAACTTGCACCATCTCAGTAGCTTCAGTGGCACATAAGTACATAATCACCCAAAATCAGAAACATGGAAAACCAAAGTATACCTAAATAAAACAGTATTGAAAGCACATATAGGACTCTGAGCATTAATTACATAGAAAAGAGTAAGATAAAAATAAAGAAAGAAAATTCTAAAGAGCTTGGATATACATTTTGTGTAAAAGCACCACAGAAATTTTTATCTCAATGAAAAGCAGAGGGACGGTCAGATTCTTCTAGACCTACTCCAGATGATTCTGCCCATTCAAGCATCTGGGTCTCTGCTCACTCCTTCAGAGGGCTACTCTGTCTGATACTTATCTTCTTCATATCCTCACTTTAGCAGCAATTTTGTTCTTATTACAGGGTGAAGACATAGGTATTTTGACTTCTCCTTGGCTGACTGCCCAATACAGCTGACAGCCAGCATGGAGAGATAACTTCAGATCACATATCCCTTTAAAAATACTTTTGAGCAAATTCTCAATATGTTGGTGGTGTTGGCCAGCAATGAAGAAGGATTATACTACTCTTATGAATTTCCCACTATGTTTTAATAACTAAAAGAAAAATATTTTAGCACAACTTATCTGCAGAATTGGAAGACAACTATAGCTTTGAAATCATATATTTCTTTGGAATGTAATAAGTACCAGAATGTTCAGCATGTTCTGTAATTTTATGATCACAATCAGCATGGAACAAATGATGCTTTCTAGTTATTTGTCATATCAACAAGGAAGTCAAGTGGTTGGGTGGCTCTAGTCAATCATCTGTACTTAGGACTATTTGTGCACCAAGTGATCACAGGCACAAAGTCATAGTTCTACTCAAAACAGTTTGTGTTTCAATAAATTTATCCTCGACGGAAAAAACCCAAGAAAATGAGTATTTTTTTTCACTTAAAACTAGGGACAACAAAACCATCATATATCAAAATATACTACATATCACTTTATTAACACTCATATTATGTATTTGCAAGAAAAATGTTTTCAGGAATAAATTTATAGTCTTCAACTCAGTTTATTCAGACAAAATGCAAGATAGTAAGGAAATTCATCAGATGAAGGTAATGAAAAAGAATTGCTTTTTTGTTATGTAATAGGAACTTATAAATATTGATAAATTTTTCAGTATATCTGTTACTTTTAAGACCTACAATGGTCTTAAAATGCTCTAGCAGTCATTAACATCCTATTGGCATATTCTAGACCTACAATAATTCAAACCTCTCTATAAAAAGACTTCAGTAAAATTTGGGACAGGCTGCCGACTTTGGTTCTGCCAGATGACTTTTGGAGAAGGAAGTACAACTAACACAGACCATTTAAATCATTACATGGCCTACAAAGGGAAGGGTTAGCAAGCTGAAGAGTACTGACTCTACAGCTAATCCTAGCCCCACCACTTGATATTAATTAAATAAACAGACCTTCCCAGTATCCCTTCAAAGTAGAGGAGTATGAAGGAGAGAAAACAACACATTACCCTTGTAAAAATGACATTAAACAGGAAGGCAAATACCTGAGGTGTAAATAAAGGTGTTTTGTGAGGTATCTGCATATCTGAATGTCATGCACTCCTTCCCACTGTGCTCTTCGGAACTGTACCATCATCAAGGTGTGCACAAGATCCCTTCTAGGTCCTCAGTTACGCTTTAGGTTGGTTCCCCAAAGTCCCCCTGTATTCTCTGGAGTTCAGAAATCACAAACACTTGGCATTTCCCACCCTCTGCCTCTTACCTGTGCAGTCCATACTACCACAACATCCCTGCTGGAAAACCTTTCCAGCCCTGTGAAGGTCTTAGTCAGGCCTAGGACGATGTGCACCTAGGACTGCACCACCATCTTGCTGTGACACGGTGACTGGGCCAGGCACAGCTGGCATGCCCTGTACTCATGACTTACGCCCAGGTTGGCAGAGGCCTGCCAGCCATCATGGTTTCTCTTGCATAATCTCATGCTTAAAGAAACCTTTCCTAGGAGGTATGCTGACCAGGCTACAGGTTGACTTTGAGCTTTTGTTCTCTTTAATCAGATTAATTTATGTGGTCCCTCTCTCATTGGAAAAATATTATGTTGCTGACATGTCCTTGGAGACAGGCTGTGACTTTAGTTTGATGACCTTTAACATAGGAACTTTGCTATGAACTCCCTTCTGCTGCCCATTCTAAATTATAATTCTTGAAGAAAAATATGGCGTGCATGTCTAATGCCTGGGGACACAATGGATGGACTGACTCTTTTAGAAAAGATTCAATAACAGGTCTTCCTTGTAAAAATATTACTCTTGTAATTCTGCCAAGACCAGTGTTTACATGGATTATCTCTCATGTAAGTAATGGTAAAATAAATTAAAGCTTCATGGGCAGAGCCAAGTAAGCATTTAAATTTCTCAATTTTTTTTTTTTCTGAACACACTCGGGTAAGATATGCTGGCACCCCTTCAGCCTCAACATTCCCTCATGTTTGCAGGTTGTTTATGGATTATAAAAAAAAGATAATTGACATCACATATGAACTTTCTTTGGCATTCAGCTAACTAAGAAAATTTGACAGCAATTTATATATCACCTTTGCAAATTTCATGGGTGGCTGATTGTAGCTGGTGTTTCTCAAGTGGTAGAGCTTCCGTTCTGCTCTGAAAAGAATCTAGATAAAGTGTGCCAGATCTGTTTCTGGCAGTAGACAGCATAGCTCACTGAAAAAACCCCAAAGCTTCACTGGCTTTAGTTTATATAAAGATCTTTAGAGACAAGGACAAAACTAGGTTAATCAAGTGAAGATATGAATTTAAGCTCACATGCAACTTTCTCTTCCAAACTTTTTCTTCCCAGTAGCAAACACTCTTTTCTCTAATCCAGTTCTGGTCTGGCTCATATATTCCCTATCCTCAGTGCTGGGTTTAGAGCAAACTTGCTAACACCATCAATCTGAATATCCAGCAGGGTCCTATCTCGCACCAGTAACGTCTGCATAGTAGGCAAGTGCAAAAAAAGGAGATCTTTGCACAGCATGAAAACAGGGGTGTCTGTGTGCCTGTGGAAACAGCAGGAGAAAGCGTAGATTTCCAGCTCCATAACCTTCCAAACCTGCATCTCTTTCCTTTCCCCTACAGTGCATGCTTGGACAGAAGCAGTTAGCAGCAGAAATATGCCAGAATAATTGTATGGCATTGAATAAGACAACCATGCTTACACAGCAAAGAATGATTTTCTTAGTGGTTATATTTTGTTTGTTCTCTCTTAACAAGAGTAAAAACCATTAGCACAAAAGCAGTGAGGTTTGGTGTCCCTGCCAATGCCTGGGGGGTTGGAACTAGATGATCTTTAAGGTCCTTTCCAACCCAAACCATTCTATGATTCTGCAATTCTACAATTTATCTTTAATGTCTGTCGAAGAAACTGTGGGATAAAATGGTCCATCTGCCAAAGAGATTAGAGAAGAATAACTGTTCACTATTCCTTCCATAGTAGATCCTGGAGAAGGTCCCTTGAAGAGGGGTTATTGCAAGGTCTACTTAGGAATAAACAGATGTTGTGGGAAGAGAATGTAGTGTAATTAAGTGGCATATATGTTACCCCAGATATTAGCCAAGCACTAGAATGCTGTACTTCAGTGGTGTCTCACTGTTATAATAACAGACAAGTTAGGTGTGAAATAGGATTGATTTACAATTACCTCAGTTGGGTAGAGCATGGTATGAATAACACCAAGCTTGTGGGATCAATCCCCATATGGGCCATTTAAGAGNCCTATCCTCAGTGCTGGGTTTAGAGCAAACTTGCTAACACCATCAATCTGAATATCCAGCAGGGTCCTATCTCGCACCAGTAACGTCTGCATAGTAGGCAAGTGCAAAAAAAGGAGATCTTTGCACAGCATGAAAACAGGGGTGTCTGTGTGCCTGTGGAAACAGCAGGAGAAAGCGTAGATTTCCAGCTCCATAACCTTCCAAACCTGCATCTCTTTCCTTTCCCCTACAGTGCATGCTTGGACAGAAGCAGTTAGCAGCAGAAATATGCCAGAATAATTGTATGGCATTGAATAAGACAACCATGCTTACACAGCAAAGAATGATTTTCTTAGTGGTTATATTTTGTTTGTTCTCTCTTAACAAGAGTAAAAACCATTAGCACAAAAGCAGTGAGGTTTGGTGTCCCTGCCAATGCCTGGGGGGTTGGAACTAGATGATCTTTAAGGTCCTTTCCAACCCAAACCATTCTATGATTCTGCAATTCTACAATTTATCTTTAATGTCTGTCGAAGAAACTGTGGGATAAAATGGTCCATCTGCCAAAGAGATTAGAGAAGAATAACTGTTCACTATTCCTTCCATAGTAGATCCTGGAGAAGGTCCCTTGAAGAGGGGTTATTGCAAGGTCTACTTAGGAATAAACAGATGTTGTGGGAAGAGAATGTAGTGTAATTAAGTGGCATATATGTTACCCCAGATATTAGCCAAGCACTAGAATGCTGTACTTCAGTGGTGTCTCACTGTTATAATAACAGACAAGTTAGGTGTGAAATAGGATTGATTTACAATTACCTCAGTTGGGTAGAGCATGGTATGAATAACACCAAGCTTGTGGGATCAATCCCCATATGGGCCATTTAAGAGCTGGACTTGATGATCCTTGTGGTCCCTTCCAACTCAGAATATTCTGTAAATCTACAGCATATTTTTGTATGTAGTCTTCAATGAAAGTGGCTAAAGCTAGACATATGATGTTCAAGTTCCACCACATTTCACTGCCAATACAATAAATTCTTAAACTGCAAAATTTTGTTGCTCTTCTGATGTGTCCTATGAGTCCTCCAGATGACAGCTGATCTCTATAGATGTTCTTGGGATTTACTGGTTGGCCTAATATGCCATCTTATCTTCTCCTTGCCCTTACTCAAAGATTATAAGATAAAAACCAACCAACCAAGAAACAAACAAACAACTTTAGAGGGAAAACACTGAAAAAATTACACAGATTAAGTTGGGAAAGATTTTGCTATACTTGAACTAATTCAGAACACCTGTAATTAAAAGCCATAAAATGACACACATGCTTCAATTTAAATTCTTGTATAACCATCCATACTATTTGAAAAAGTAAAAGAAGGTCATACCTGGCCGTAGCAACCTGCATAATGAATAAGGCTTGGGTGGTCTTTTGAGCAACTGAGTTCTGCAATAGCTTCTGTTTCACTCACCATCCATCGAACACACTCCAGCTGACCATTCTAAACAAGCAAAAAAAAAAAATGTTTACGTTCCAGCTGTTTCCATTCTAAACACATCTACTAGAGAGCAAAAAGCTTATCAGAATTATTAAAAATTTCCAGTTTGATTAAAAATTTAAGGAATAAGCCAATAAAACCTTTTCTCTTTTTCTGCAGAAAGGCTGGCTGATTTAACAGTTGGTTCCTTTACTTTTAATAATACTTGAGCATACTTATTTTTCTTGCGTACTTATTTTTCTTGCTCTTCCTTTATACCATTGTAACTCCCATAATGTTTTACTATGCAGGGCGTGCACCTATGTTCCACAAAAGAGGTAAGTATCAGAATTTATTAGCTTACAAACACATTATATACCGACCTTGAAAAAACAAGAAAGAAGAATTGCTAAAATTTTGTAGGACTTTAAATTGGCAGACTGTACCTAAACAGTTTGACATGGGCCAAGGTATCAGAGCATTTCATTAGTACAACTAGTTATAAGTTTAATTTTCTATTCGTACGGCTTTACCCAGAAAAATCAAAAAACCCAACCCTGACACCTGCACTAGGGCCCTAGGTCATTGAAATGATGACTCAAATATGCAAAACTTCAGGTTGGAATCCACCAGTCTTTCTCAGTTTCTAAACTTTTCCCAGGAAGCAAATAAGAATAAACTCCCCAAAGAAACAGAAAGTCCTGTATTGTATTTCACCCCTTCCCTTCTTTGTTCTTAAGGTGTTTAGAGGATAAAAGCAGTGACATTCAACCATTCAGTCTCACTTACTAAAGAACCAGAATCATTATGGTTGAATCATCAGCCTTCCTGCACTACCTTTATTTTAGTGTAGAAACACCATGAATTTTCATGTTTTCCTACATAGTAAGTTTTCCTGAAAACTTGGACAATAAATTTTTTTGGATTTTAACAGGTTGTTCTGCAACACGTACATTTTAACTTTGATGCAACTGCTTTAGACAACCGGGAATTTTCACGTCCAGGTGCTTTCATGCTTTTGTAAACTTGTTCTCACACTTGTTTTACAAGATTATACCAGTATTTGTAAAAAACCAAGAAACTGTTATGCTCCCTAAAGAAACAAGTGAATCCAAGTTAAGTGAAAGCTACTTAAAATATAACAAATAGTCTTTAGACTCAGTAGACTAATTGAAAAATTAATGTATATGGTTTGACAACAACATAAAAATCGTCGGTGTTATACAGTGGATATTACATCTTGTATAGTAATACATTTCACTTCGCTTATGTAGTACCAGCCAACAGGGGTTTTTTTTTCTCACTTAAAAAGCTTGAAAAATAACATCCTGCTGGATGGATTTCTTACTGCCATCACAGGAGGAAACTAAACGACCTTTATGTCACATTACAGTAGACAGAGGGCCCGTTACCTTTATTGCTAATCCAGCTGGAGTTAGCTGCTCAATGTTTCGTTCATTCAAACAGTCTTCACCCATCAAAGAAGTGAGATGCTGCAGGCATTCTGCATGTCCCTTTGATGCTGCTACATGCAACAGATTGTTGTCACATTCATCATGGATCTTATCCAGATTATCTGCTGCTAAATGTGGCTGTTAAAAAAAGCCCTATGTTAGTTACAACTAAGGATAAAAAGATACATTTATCCTCACAGCCCAAGACACAAGCCAAACACAAGGAGACTTCCCAACAGTCATGTTCTTTTAGAAGTCAAAATCCAGAGCTTTTCACTTCACTGTATAGAACGTGTTTACTACGAGCATAAGGACAGAGGTGGGATGTTCTCTGGCTTGATTGATCATGAAGTTTCCTTCTCATGCAATTGCCATGCAACAGTGCAAGATCTTGAGTGGCTTTAAGTCTTTGCACTGGTCTGAGCAATGAAGTAGCAGCAAAAATACGCACATTTTAATAATTTCTGTCTATTTTGAGATTTCTCTCCCNTTGGCATTATATTGATGAGAAATTGAAGAGAACCATGTCTTCTGAAAGACATTCCTGATTAATACTGCTCATCACCAAAGTGGTAGCTTATGTTAAGCACCATTTAAAACGTAGTTAAAGCACGACAGAAGACTTTAATGCGATAGCTTGTGCCTATGAAAAAATTTGTTGGGATATTTACTCAAAGTGCTACACCACCATGGTGTAATATATTATTTCTGCCCAATTCTAATTTAAAGACAAAACAATTGGATTGAGAAACTCCAAAGGAAAGCAGAAGATTGACGACAGAGTCAAGGAGTACCAATAACTAAGTTCCTAGAATTATGCAGTCTTGCCAGAGTATTGTTCCATGAGTATACTTCACGAAGAGGTTTCAAGCAGTTTGGAAAAAACATGTATTTTCTTACCTACAATGTCCTCTTCCCCCTCCCCCCCATCTCCTATTTCAGGATGAATTTAACTTGCTTTTATTTCTTAGTGAGCAATCTAATATTCTTTTCTGCCTCTGTCTAGTTTTGAATATCTTCCTTTGTTCTTGCTTCTATGTTAATAGCATGCCTTTGTGCTTGAGCTAGACTGGTAAACAGAGAAGCTAAACAAAAATCTAACAAAACCAGTTTTTATACATGCACTGTGCCTTCACCAGCTGTTCCGTGTGGAGATCACATGCTCTGCATCATTGTGCTAACTTGCAACCAGTTACTTTGGAAACCATCATTGACAGTGCCTGATCACAGTGCTAGAATTTACTAAAAAAACTTCATATGGGTCAGAGGCCAATGAGGCTTTAGAGAAAGCTCCTGCCTGAGAATGCTGCTGCAACAAGACAGCATAAACACTCCTGAATAATAATCAGAATACAACAGAAGCCTCTCTGTTCCTATCATCAACCTCTACATAACAACAGTGGTAAACCAGAAATAATCAAGCAAAGCGACCCATGAATGTGGAAGGCAAAACTCAGTTAGGATTTAAATTTGATATTTAAGTGATCCTATTAGTTAAAATGTCTGCCTTCTTTATAATTTCAGTGTACTGCATAAAACCACAATCTTGGCCATGCAGACATAAAACTAGTATCTTGGTTTTGCTACACATTTTATTTAAATATTAATGCTTTCCATTTGGAAGCCCATACGCTTAATTTCTAAGGAGCCTACAAGATAAAAAGGGCAGTGGTTCAAAATATGAACTTCATCAGCTTAGCTGGCTTAATAAACCACATCATAGATCACTTTTATTCTATGTTACTTATGAAAAAGATGATACTTACCAGTAAAGAGATTTGGCCTTCCTTTACAATGTTTAAGATGCTCTTAATTTTTTTCACCTCTTCACTCCTCTCTTCTGGGCCCCCTGCACTGCTCCAATTCATACTCAGTTCCTCTAGCTGCTTGCTTTCTGCCACTGCTGTCTGCAGGTGGAAAGTCCTCCGGTGGCAGTTCGGCATAGTCTTCTCAGCTTTGTGAGCATGAGGATCCACAAGTGTCCTGCTGAGGAAGCCCTTGCCTTGGGCTTCAGAGTCATGGGCTGAGCTACACTTAACTAACGGCTGGGAAAGCTCTAATTCTTCTGCTGAATGCTTGTGCTGATCGAGGACAATGGGCTGCGTTTTTCTCAGCTGAGCGCCTTTCACAGGAGACAGCACACAGAACTGCGTCCCGCCAGCAGGCGAGCTCTCTGTGCTCCCTGCAGGACAGCTCTTGCCACTAAGACCGTTCACAGTTGAACACACACCCAAAAGTTTTTTCTCAGGAGCTACCTTTGTAAAAGGAACAGGTTGCTGGCTTGATTTAATGTAAGGCACATCCAAAATTTCATCCATATCCAGGTCATAGTGCTCCAGCTCCCCAAGCAGAACAGCAGGCTCAGTGCTTTTGCTTTTAAGGCTCTCTCCTTCTCCTGGACTCTGGTCATCATTTGGAGGTGCAGACTGAGAATCACTGCCTTTCTGGTATTCTCCCTTCTGGTTCTTCTGGTCATCACTTTCATTGTTCTCAGAGCTTTCTGGCTGGTGCTTTAATGGGGAAACCCTCTTCACTGGTCTGAATTTGTTGCACACATCTGCAATTCCTGTTGGTTTCTGTGCATTTCCAAGAAGAGTTGAGACCCCACAGTTCCAGCTGCTGCTGGAAACTAGAGAAACAGAGGAATTTGATTTAGGAGTGAATGCTACCTGACATGTGACATGATAGCATGCTTTAAAGATATACCTGGCCAAACAATGGACACAAGAATTACACGATAACATGCTGCATTCACATCTAAACAGATTTAACAGCATCTCTATCAAAACTGAAGAATCTGACATTCCTGAAAAGAAACTTTCTTCAAGGGCGTATATTTTAATAGTTACAAATAATTAGTTCTAATCAAGTTCTAACCAAGAACACAAGTCATCCATGAGCCAACAATATGTGCTTGTGTCCAAGAAGGCCAATGGTATCCTGGGGTGCATTAGGAAGAGCATTGCTGGCAAGGATCTAGAGGTGATTCTCCCCCTTTACTTGGCCCGAATGAGGCCACATCTGGAGTGCTGTGTCCAGTTCTGGGCTCCTCAGTACAAGAGAGACATGGAGCTCCCAGAGTGCGTCCAGCAGAGGTTGAGGGAGCTGGGCCTGTTCAGCCTTGAGAAGAGACAACTGAGGCAGAACCTCATCAATGTCTATGAGTATGTGAAGGGAAGGTGTTGAGAGGATGGACCAGGCTCTGTTCAGTGGTGCCCAGCAATAGAAGGAGAGGCAATGGGCAGAAACTGATGCACAGGAAGCTCCACCCGAACATGAGGAAGAACTTCTTTACTGTGAGGGTGACTGAACACTGGAACAGGTTGCCCAGAGGTTGTGGAGTATCCTTCACTGTAGATATTCAAGAACCACCTGGACACAATCCTCTGCAATGTGCTCTGGGATGGCCCTGCTTGAGCAGGGAGCTTGGACCACACAACCCACTGTGGTCCCTTCCAACCTGACCCATTCTGTGCACAACAGCCTAGTGGCATTTACAGTGATCCTGTCCAACTATGCTAGTTTGCACTCTGCTCTGCATTGAGAGGCATCATAAGAGTAGGATGATCTTCTGTGAGGGCAACAAATGAGTTAGTCAAAACTCTTTAGTGGATTTGTTTTAGCACCAGTAACAACGACTCAATTTTAAAGGCATGTTTCCCCTGGAAGATGGATTTTTCTTACAAGAACTAGAAATTCATGATCAGCAACTGAGACCTGGAATTGTTCAGCTCGGGGAAGGAAAGGGTCAGGAGGAATCTCATCATTAAGAGGAGGTAACAAGGCTCTTCTCCATCGCAGGACAAGAGACAACCAGCACAAAGTAAAATATAAGAAATTCTATCCGGACACAAGAAGACACTTTTTCAATTGTGAGGCTGGTCAAACACTGGCACAGTTTCCCAGAGACTTTGTGAAATCTCCATCCTTAGAGATACTCAGAATTCAACCAGACACAGACCCGGCTAAATCTGCTCTAGCTGCCCCTGCTTAAGCACAGCCATTGAAGTAGTTGATCTTAAGTGGACACCACCAACCTAAACAATTTTGTGATTCTCTGATCTAAAAATCAAGCCTACTTATGGACGTATGAGGTTTCCTTCTGATTTTCTCCTCTCTGTGTTGGGCTTCTCTGTCAGACTTTCCATCCTTTACATGTATAACCTGTGTACACCCACACACACATACACAACTATCGCTCTGGACCTTCCAGACAATTATTTCAGAGCACTGTAGGATAGTTTGACCAGTGAATCTGACTTGGGAGGAGGAAAGGACCTGAAGTCAAGCGAACTCTTAATCCTACTGAACTTGAACTCAATCCTACTGAATTTGCACTCTTTCACACAGTCCCAGCTGGTGATATTTATGATCTACATTGTCAGTGGAATTCTGGCAAAGAGTTTTCTTTCTTTTGTCATTTTCAGCTGAGGGACAGCACTAAAACCATGAAAGCATTTAGGCAGTTACTATGTCTCTTTCAATGTACACTAAGAGTTAATGTATTCTAAAAGTCAAGAATACTGTTTAAACAAAGCAGATTTATAACATGTGCTAACTGCATATCAGTGGGATCTAATTTGTGGTCAAAACACACAATTTGCCATGAACACCTTCCTAAGGAAACAGATAAATACACTTCCAGTGCAACATTAATATCTGGAGTAAAAGATTAGTATGGCTTAGTAGCCATCGATGTCTGAAAATTACATTAATACTTTGGAAGTGCTTAAGAAAACATTTCCGAAGAAGAAATAAAAATAATAATAATCAAAAGGCATGTAAGTTAGTGGGCCAATACAAAGAACGCACTGTACTGACTTATTTATGTATTGTATAAGATTCTAGGTTCAAAGGCCTACACTTTTATGTTGGTTTTATTTACATGTGAAATTTTTTCCAAGTGATACAGGGAAATGGATACCATATGTTTCCCAGCTGTTTTGTTCTGACAGGAACTATTAAGCACTCAGTATGGAAATGAATTCTGTCTGAGTTTTATGAAAACACTGCTTTCAACACAGGGGTCTAGACAGAGGAAAAGGCATCAACATTTTGTTTGTCGTCACTTTATTTAAGCTTACATTTATTTTGTTGCTTCACTGTCTCCACTTTTAACTTTAATAACATGCATTTACATAAACCACTGCTGACCAAATTGTAAAATAGGACACTGAGAAGAAGCAACGACGTTTGTTACAAATCTGCCTTGTTAATTGTGAAGTCATGTATTTCTCCTTTCTTTCATTAAAGTAAGAGCAGAGTAAGGTATTTCTATTTTTCATTGTTTTCTTCCCAACATCGCTTTACAAACAGTGTTTTTCCAGAAAAAAACTGGAACACCAAAACCAGTTGGCAATATTTTTACTGACTTAAAAATATCCTCTTTACTTAACTGAGATGATGAATTTACACTGCTTTTAATAAAAGATTAGAGGAAAGAGTTTAACCATATAGCTGAAGGGAAGAAAGACTAGCAAACACAGTATTTCTTTGTGCCATTTACTCCTTGGGAGCTCCATCAGTCCTTAGGCAGTTACACCATGGTTTCCCTCTACACGACACTGAAGCCATAGCCTGGAGCAGCCAGGACATGGCTTGAATCTCTCTCATTCTGCATTCAGATGCTTGTTGCCCGAAGAAGCAAAAGCAAGTGTTGCCTATAGCCTCCAAAGCACCAGCACAGCAGGAGTTATGTTGAGTAGTCTTAAACAGCTGCTCCAGAGGAAAAGCCTCTTGCTCATCTCACCATACTTATGAACTCAGACAGGGGCCATTAAAAGTCTGGGTCAAATAAATACTGTTTGATTCTTTTATAAACAACAGTAAAAGATGGTCTGAGTTTAAGGCAGGAGGCTAGAATATGGAGCAGCTAGTTTGATTCCAGAATCTGTCAATAATTCTGGTACCCTCCTAAAAGGTGATGAAAATTTTTTTCCCCAGATATGTGTCAAAATTATTTCCTAAACTTTTATTCATTAATATAAGAGACTTGGATAATCCTACTGTTGTATTACTGAAGTAAAAACAGAGAGGAACACAAAAACTGCAGATTTTATTCACATCAGTAAAGAAATGTTAGCTGCCTGATAGACCTGAGGTGCCAAAGTATTTCTCTGGCACAAAACAAACTTTATCTGATGAAAACCTGCAAGGGTCAAATTTGCAGATGTAGTTCTTCACCATATATTGTGCTCTATGTTCTTCTTGAGGAAGACAAAACGCAAATGAGTTCAGAGGCTTGCAGGCTTATTTATAGGTTTTTTATCTATTTATTTACTTATAGATGTCCTAGAACTACTGAGGGCAAATAAGCAGAAAAGGGGGCAATCAGGAAGCAACTTCTCTTTCAATTTAATCCCCATCTGATTCTGTTTTCAGGCATCAAAATTGATCCTTATAACATGTTTCCAGTTGGCAGCATTTTTTGTACTTCAGAGTATTTTTCAATCATCTCTATGTCTAGAGCATGGGGAGGTGAGAAGGGAATTTTATCTGGTATAGAAGCATCTGTAGAACTACAGGTAACTGAGTTTTCTCCAACCTTTAAGACAGTCTCATGCACAGATGAAACTTTACCCTTGTGATAGACAGTTTCTGTGATACTTACAGTCTAATGCCAAACATTAGAACACCTCTAAATTGTCAATTTTTAATGGACATTAACCATCATTAATTGAGTATAATGAACACAACAATGGCATGTTTTACATTAAGAAAGTCTGTGAATAGCATTGACAACTGCCCATATTTTTTTTAATGCAGTATTTCAACATATTGCTTGTGTAATATTAAGAGGGGGCCTGCAGTAAGTCTACCCAAAGTTTCGTATTTGGAGTTTTACTGTCATTTGAAAGAAATGCCTGAGCTTATTCCTTGTGATATGCCTTTAGCAGAGGCTCTTGAATTAATTAAGACTCACATTAATTCCAGGTCCATTTAAAGCACTGTGATTCTGACTCTGTATACAGGTGCTGAGGTGTTGACTTCACCAGGGAAACTCAGAAAACCCATGGTTGTTATCACCAACGTATCTCCAACAGTGGCAGCGGTATGTGGGCTCCATGTGATAGAGGAAGGGGTGTCTCTTAAAAATCGATGGATAATCGGAGCCAGATCTGAATATCTATTTACTCCTTTATTAATATCAGAAAATTCATATTTAACTGAATTCATTTTAACTGAAGGTGGCACTGTTTTACAGTTTTAATATATCAATAACCTGTATCAGGAATACATATTAGGGAGGTAGCAATACATAAAAGGTAGGTAGCAAGCAAAGTTCTAATAAAAAAAATCAGAAGAGATCATTCTGGTGCAAAATGAGTGAAGAAGGAAAAGGAAGGATGCAAAAATTAGGTAGGAAAAGAGCTTATGTGTAGCTAGCACAATTGCTTTTTACTAAGAAAATTATTCAGTATTCTACCAAGGAATGATCCAATCAATATTGTATTGTTTCAGACATATTTACCTGGGAGATATTTGGAGAACAAGTCTGTGAAACTGATGCCTTTTAACACTGCTTCCAAATAAAATATTACTTTATTTTCTCATACAAATAAAAACTACCAATAGCTTGAGACAGAAATTTTCTGTAATTTTATGTTCATTGATTTATTTATTTTTCTCAATTAGGAAACTATTATTTTGAATATATTTTCAAATGGCAGTTACTTTGGGAATGAATAAAGCAGTGCAGAAGGATAACTCCTGGACATTAAAGGCGAATTTGTTTTTATCAATCTCTGAATAAAGATCTAGAGTAGTATATTGCCTTCATTTGAAACATCCATTTAATGACAACCAAAAGTCATCACAGATGACAGAATATACTTCAACAATGACATGGTTCAATGAAGCTTGTTGAACACAGATGTCTTGAACCATTTGTTCAAGTGTCCTTAGAAAATTTGCCCAGAAAGAATGCAACCAATTTCATGCTTAATAACAAAAGCATAAAGGACTGATTTCTGTTTCAGTTCATCAGTCTATGTTAAACAATGCTGGAAATCAATGGGCACTCTGGCTAACACTTCATTTCAGGAAAAATGTGCTAGCTAGGTCCATTTCTAAACTACACTCCTCAATTTTCTATTTTTAAAGATAAACAACGACAGAATCACAGAATATTCTAAGTTGGAAGGGACCCATATGGATCACTGAGTCCAGCTCCTAAGTGAACATCCTGTACAGGGCTTAAAACGACAGTCTTGGAGTTAACTAGCACCTTGCTCTGAACAACTGAGATAATGTCCACCTTAGTGGTTATGCTGCCTAAAAGATCATTATCTTGATGTGTGATTGCAGAGAAAACAATTACCCTTAATCACACTTTATTGTGGATAAATCATGATTTTCCCCGCAATTTTTTGTCAATCCCATATATCTTTCCCCTTGTAATCTGGGGGTATTTGCACATATACTTTGGCTCCAAGGATCTCTTGGAATTTTTCTGACGCAGAATTCCCTAAATCCAAGAAGGACTCAGAGAAGTCATAAAGGACTTGGATGCAGGACTTGAAGGAATACTAAGATTGCAGATGATACAAAATTAGGAGGAGATGTTTACTCCCTCTGAGGACAGAGGGACCTGCAGAGAGACCTCGACAAATCAGAGGCCTGGGCTATCATCAACTGTATGAAGTTTCACATTCTGCTCCTCAGACGGGGTAACCCTGGATGTATGGACAGACTGGGGAATGAGAGGCTGGAGAGCAGAGCCATAGAAAGGGACCTGGTGGTCCTGGTCTGTGGCAAGTTGAATATGATTCAGCAGTGCCCTGGCAGCCAGGAGGGACATCCCTGTCCTGGGGGGCATCAGGCACAGCATCACCAGCCGGGCAAGGGAGGGGATTGTCCTGCTCTGCTCTGCACTGGCGCGGCCTCACCTCGAGTGCTGGGGGCAGTTTTGGGTGCCACAATATAAGAAGGATCTAAAGCTATTAGAGTGTGTCCAAAGGAGGGCAACAAAGATGGTGAAGAGCCTTGAGAGGAAGCCTTACGAGGAGTGGCTGAGGTCACCTGATCTGTTCAGCCTGGAGGTGAGACCTCATTGCAGTTATGCAGTTTCCTCATGAGGGGAAGCAAGAGAAGCAGACACTGATGTTGTTTCTGTGGTGACCAGCGACAGGACTCAAGAGAGTGGCATGAAACTCTGTCAGGAGAGGTTTAGGTTGGATATCAGGGAAAGGTTCTTCACCCAGAGAGTGGCTGGGCACTGAACAGGCTCCCCAGGGCAGAGTCACAGCACCAGCCTGACAGAGTTAAGGAAGGGTTTGGGCAATGCTCTCAGGCACATGGTGTGACTCTTGCGGTGTTCTGTGCAGGGCCCAGAGCTGGACTTTGAGGATCCTTGTGGGTACCTTTAAACTCAGAATATTCTGTGGTTCTTGGATTCTGAGTCACGACTGAGACTGTGCTGCTGCATGACTTTCATGCACATCTTGAAAAGGGTGAGGAAGGAACAGGACCTTCCCAACAACAAACACCACCGGCCAGTGCTGTCCAATAAAGGGAGGTAATGGTGGGATTTCAAGGAGGACAAGCTACACACTGGGAAAATGTTTGTCAGACTTTCTAATACCTCCCTTTCCAAAAGAACAAGTAGTTTGACCAAAAGTTACAGGCAGTCAGAAATAGTTAAAAAACCTAAAAAAATCAGAAGGAATTATGTGAAATGCTTGAAAAAGAACACAGACTTCTAAACACCAGTATTTGCCTAGGATTAAAAGTGCTTGGAGTAATTTGAAAACAATGTAACCAAACACTTTCATAGGTTACTAACTTATTATTCAATGTTTACACTAAAGGGGAAAGGAAAATGGGAATTACAGGGCTGTTTACCAAACTTATCTGCAAACAATTAATAGTAAGACTTCCATATTATTAGCCATATAGTTAAGAAATGTAATTCCATAATGAGGAACTGTCTGGTTTAAATCTGTTCTAACAATCCTGCTGGTGAAAATGATTGCCCATATATATATTTTTTTAAGTATAGAATTGAATTTCACTTTCTCCATAATTTTGTCTTAACTGTCTTAGTGAACTAAGTATTTTCCTGAGACAAAGATGACACACAATTGCTTTTTTTATGATATATCTTATCTATGGTCAACTTTCGCTTAACTTCTAGTTCTTCTGAAAAAATAATTCTTGGATAGTTCTACTTTCATGGCTCTCTCTGTTTTAAAGGAGAAATGCAACCTCTAACTAAGCAGAAGTCAGTATGAGGTTAGAAAGTTGGATCAGTTCTTTGTAAAACCTCTGAGTTTTTCTATTTGTAACTACTTGAATTAACAACGGAATACAGATATAAAATAGTACGAATGCTTCATGCTGCAGTATGAAATATTTATTATATAATCCATCTTCATAAAAAATAGCACACAACATCAATACTTTGGAAACATTATTTTAATAATCTACTGTATAGGGAAGGCAAAAGACTGTGTCAAAAGCAACCATCAAAAGTCATCAAATTGGGCCTTACACAATGTTGACTAATCCAGCTCTGTTGATATTTCAAGATACTTGAGATACTGAAGTCTGTACAGAGATGAAAAGGGATACGCTCCTGTTCAGCACTATATTATTACTCAGTGATTAAGTGGAGTAAAAATAAAAAGATCTTAGTACTATCTCCTATTCATCAAAGTAAGTGGTAAGTAGCAAGAAAAACCAGCTTTTAGTACTATTTCCACTTTGCCAATACTATCAGTGCTAAAGGCCTCTTTTTTACTCAAGACTTTTAACCAATCTGCAATTAACTTCCACTGGCAGACTCCCCAGAGCTACTGCTGTCTCCCAGAGATCCCTGTGTTTGCTTCTGTCAACCCCTTTTCAAGGGAACAGATGAGTACTGATGTAATTAAAATCATAATCAAAAAATGTCCGTCTGCAGAGGCAACCATGCAACAAGAGAGATACACAGTAAGTTGTCAGCATCCCACAATCTAAAGGAAGAGCTCATAACCAGTATTTCATTCTTACTATTGGTCTGCATTTTACTGTATGACTACTACCTGAATTTTAAATGGAGAAAGAAGAATGGGAGGAGGAATATGGAAGAGAATGGTGGGAGCATGTGGGGAGCAATGAGGGATTAAATGCCATGGAGAATGGCAGGAAAGAATGAGGAGCACAAGGGGGAAGAAGGGGGTGAAAAGGAGGAAAGAGAAGAGAGGGAGGTAAAAGAATGAGAGAAGAATGGGAGAAGAATAGTGTGGAGAAATGGTGCGACAATAGGAAAACGGGGAGAGAGTGGGGAGAATGGGAGTAAGAATGGGTAAGAAGAAGGGAAGGAGTCGGGAAGAGAGGGGGAAGGAGATGGGACAAAAGGGGAAGATGGTAGGATGCAAGGGATGAGGAAGGGGGGAAGAACCAGCAAAAAGGTAGGAAGGAGAGAGAAGAAAAGGGATAGGAATGAGGCAGGGGAAGGATAGAAGGGTGTAATGGGGCAGGATGGGAAGAATGAGGGCAATATGGAGGGGAGGCTGGGGGAGGACAAAGGGATACTGGGGTAGAATGAGATAGGGCAATTGGGGAGGGGTGAATCAGAAGTCTTCACCTTTTACACTTGTGCCCTGCTTTTGCTTGCAACAAGTAATAAATACTGTGTGTGCAATCACCGCTGTGCCCTGTGTGGGCAGTAACTTGCGAGCAAGTACGGTTAGGAGAGTTTTGCTTGTCTTTATTTACAAGGATAGGGGCATGTGATGACCTGACCTTTAATGACTCTGTTAGAAGAAGTAGCAATCAGAAAGTTTCAACTGAAGTTAAACACATTAGAAATTTTAAAAAGTCTGAAGGGAAATATAGAAATAAAAGTTGCTGAAGTATAGCATGAAGCCCTTCTATCATCTCATGAATTCCAGATCTCCTGTTTCTGCTATAAAAGTACTTGATGAAACAGCATTAACAAAAGTTCAATTAAAAGATCAAAAAGCACAATAAAATTTTCATAGCTCAACAAAAATGCTTCTCTTACCAATTCATTTCTCCTCCATCAGGAAGAGAAAAATAAAAGCGGATTAATCTGATTTACAGAGTGAAAAACAACACTGAATGCACTTTTTGTCAGGGGCAGGGGGAAGGTCTCCAGCTGGTTCTCATCTATATGCCATGATTCTTCATTTAGTTTACACTATTAAACTAAAAAACTCAGCTTTAATCTTAACTATTACAGTATGCCTTAGAGTAGATTCTATCATGTAGCATCCTTGATACAGTTTCAGACTCTGGCAAAACATCATCCCTCAGACTGGTCGTGGCCATATGGGTAGTAAATGTATCCAACATTTTTTCATTGGCGCCTACATTATTACGTCTTGTCACCAATGGTTTCTCGGGTTTTCAAGTAAATTGTTGCACATACTGTGGTTTGGAGCTGCTGAGATGAAGCCCTGCATTTATCTGTATACAGCCAAATCCTTTTTTGGAACTTTCTTTCCTTCTAATGAACTAACATCTGTTGAAAAAAAAGAAACTCATGTTTCCAGAACACTGTACAGAAATGAGAAAAAACAAAACAGCAGGACACTGCCAAGAAGCTATTGTTGCCAAATTGTACATGATTAAAAAAAAAGCCTAGAAAATTATGGATGGACAGAAGTGGGCATCATACCTGATCTGTCTTCATTTTGTGAATCACACCTTCTACATAATTCTGGGATGGTCTTGAGAGAAGTTACAGAATACTGTAAAAAAGGAAAAAATTTATAGAGGTAATAATTAAAAAAGATAAAAAAGTAAGATTTTCAAGAGGTTCAAATGTCATGGACATTAACTAAATCTACAAACCAAGGGTTGTTCTGGCAGTCTGATGGTCTTCTTACATTGCATGAGAAAAGCAAATGGCACCTGCTTTTGTTTCCCACCTTGAGGCATACAAAACAGACTTTCAAAGCTAGAGCAAAACACCTCCTCACCTCAGATTNGTCACCACTATTCAAGGCACAAATACAATGCAACACAACGTGAGACACAGAGGAGGTCAGAACACATCCAGGCTTCACCGTAAACCTCAAGGGTCTCACTTTGCCCACCTGTGCATCTATTATGGTGATTGCACTGCAACAATTACCATGTGTAAAAGTTAGAATTCAAGCTGTCACAAACCAATATGTAAAAGAGATGCAGAATATTTGTGCTGTATAGAGATCTGATTTCAGAGAGGGGTGTCCATACCCACACCATATCAGATGACAGGCTAGTTTCCCGAACCTCAGCTTTATTAAAGCAAACTCGTATTATTATTTTGATGTGACAAAACACATCTAATATGAATCAGCATGTTATTCTCTGCATTAACCATTTAAAAATGGAAAAAAAACACCACAGGTACCACAGGTGTTTTACTAAACAGAATTTTTATCTTTATAAACTTGTGGAATACCTTTGGAAAGATACAAGATGTTTATAAAGCTATTCTGATATGCAGTTGCTTTATAGCAAGTCTTCCTTAATCAAATGCTTAAATGTTACAGGAATCTCCACTTAAACAAACGAAAATCATTTGTCTGTGAAAGAAATATCAATTACTTTGCTTATACAAAAAAGACCCTATTAAAAACAGTATTTTGGAAACTAAAGCAGAAAAAAAGCATTGAGGATTAGCACAACTGAAATTTTTCTAAGAATACATAAACACCATATGTTTTCAAAGAAACGGATATTTTTAGTTTGTGTGCTGTTGACCAATGAAGAAAAACAACTACATATAAAACCATATGAACTTTCCACACAAAAAAGAAACAGTGATACATTGTTCTGGTTTTTGCTGACAGTTTGTCATTCAGTGTTTGACGTGTTTCTAAAGCACAGCTGGCCATCTCCTTCAAAATAATCTAAATTCAAGCTCATGTGACCAATTGCGGAGTAATTTACTTTTCTGGTGCAAGTTTAAGACTGTTACTCAAATGACTGTAGTTACTTCATTAAGCCTAGAAAACCTCCCAGGCCTTACTTTTTTCCTTGCTGACCTAATGCAGGGATGTATTGAGAAACCTCAACCACAAGAAGAAACCCTCATAAGTATTCCCAGGATCAACCCTGAACTTATTAGTTAAAATGTGTAGCAGCACTCCAGAATTACCCAGTGATTCCAATCCCCATCAAACAAGGGCTTGTCTATAAGGCTGTGACTGCTCCAGGATGTGACAGACTAGAGCAAAAAAGAACAGAGCAGAGACAGGGAGAAGGATGCTACTAAAGACAAATTAATACAACTTAAACACAGACATGGACAAACACCATGTGCTGCGCTTCACTTTAGCTATTGTTTAATAAAGCCTGAGCTGTTAAGCTATACATCTTGCTATTTCAGCACAAAGACTTAGAACGCAATGTTGAACTGGTCTAGTAAGATTCTTAGAAGAATCCAAGGAGCATGTCTCCAAGGAATATGGTAGTTTCATAAGACCAGCTGTTCCAGTTTAAACTATTACACAGTTTGTAATTCAATTAGAAAGAGGCCTTTTGTATTCTATTGCTATGTGTTTTGTCAGGCAACTTCAAAAACAGAAAGCCATCTTTCTTTTTGTCATTCTCCTGTTCTTTCTTGGAAGAAACAGATTTTTTTTTGTTTCAACATTGCTTTAAAATGTATTCAGTTACCTCCTCCCACTGCCAAAAATCTATTAAATGTTTATAAATTTGTTACGCATTTTAATAATATTGGTTTGATTTCATTAACAGATTTCCTCCCACTTACCTTTATCCTCAAAAAGACTTCTGCAAATTTACATTTCTGCCTTCTGTATTTTGTGCTAAAATGTAAAGAGCCAGCTTTTGGTCCAGGAAGCAACTAAAATTACTTTTTCAAGTGGACTTTTCCCAAACATAAAAACAATCCATTCCCAGCTCTTCCCACCAGAACTGATTTATCGCATACTCTCGCTCCAGTTCTAATCATTATTAATATTTTCTAGCTTTCCTTCAACCATAAATTTCAAGGTTACACAAGACATCAAAAGAGGTTGAGATTGCAACTCTTCCCTGGAACAGAATTTTAGACTTAATGCTTATTCAACAGCATTTAAAATTAATTACTTCCAACTCTTCATTCAATAATTTCAATTTTTTTTTTGCATACAAAATTAAACACCACTTCTCACATTTCACCAGTGGAGTAACCCCATCAGCCAGAGTTGGCGGCCATGCCCAAAGGAATAACTGACAATATAAGAGCTGAGCACATCATGTCACTTCGTAAGTCAATGCTTACTGGGATCTTTGGTATTTAATTAATGTCTGTTGTGGTTGATGGTGACATTCAGTAACAAACTAAGGGCTTGTTCCTACGATAATACATGTAATGGAATTTTTGATTACTGTTTGAGGTCTGGGTTCTTTCTCTGCATTTAATGCCTGCCTATGTCCAACCCAAAATAGTGAATTCTAATAAACCCCTAAAGAACCTTGTAAGATGGAAGAGCAGCATCAACAGCAAATGAGACAAGAAGCAGTAACAAGCATTCCATGCAAATGCAAGATATTCCCAGCTTTTTCCAATAGGCATTGCTAATTCACGGAAAAATGGCACTTCCCTTATAATACAATACATTTGTTCATTATGTAACACTGCACTACAGAATCTGAATTAATGCCAATGTTAACCTTTTAAATTTCACATGGTTTTCAAATTTTAATGCAATGAATTTTAAACAAAACACACGAAAAAAAAAGTATCTTTAATGGGGCTGTTCTGCTCTGTGCCACTTGTCCACCACTTGCAGATGCACTTGTGTCCAAGAAGTATCAGAAAGAAGAAATAACTGATCATGAGTAGTAGCACAGAAATATATACAAAATAGTAAAAAACTCAAGTAAATTACGAAACAAAAGTTACTTTTCAATGTTCTGTTGTATCCTAAATGGAGTCAAAGTGCAAAGTTGTACGCATAGTGTGACTCTCAGGCCACATTATCATAACCATGACACCCCCAAAAGCATGAAGGACCACATCCAACTCCTACTGCTTGCAGTATCAGAACTCAAATCATTTACCACCACTGGATCAACACACCAAGGACTTTGTCCTGCTCTTAAATTCACAGCTCTTTGTTTTCATTTTGTTACTGAAAACAGGCACCTCCACCTTCCTACAGCTAATTTTTTTCCAAGTGTTTCCAAGTAAACAGTTTAGCAGTCTCATTTCAGTTTATTTGCTATAGTGGAAAACAAAATGTTTCATTGATACTAAAAACATATTAAATTAGTAACTTTACAATAAGTTTTCTTAATAATTTGTTAACGGTGCAATGCCACCATCTTTCTGAGACATTTATTTGGGAGTAGCAAGCTATACTGAGAAAAAGTAAAAGAACAATACTTGGCCTGATTTTGCAGGAAGATTTTTCTCAATAGTAGTGTCAATTTAAGAAGCTTCCAAAAAAAAAAAAAAAGAGAAGGAAAGCGATTAGACTGGTACCATGCATGTGGGAAATATCACCTCCCCAAAATAAATGTATTTCTTACAGCTGTGATGAGCATCTTGGGAGCACTGGTTAATTTGTGCTATGTGTTGTTGATACCATCTTATATAGACACTTGATATGTTATTCTCCCTTTTAGCTTCAAAGGGGGCCTACATAAACACTAACACTGCTAGAAGTACAAAATGAGGTTATCTTGTATTATTTCTGTAAACCAAAAGATAAAATAGTTGCAATTTGCTCAATTTGCCAGTGCAATATAAATCCTGCATTTCAATCAAAGGGTTAGGAAACCTTCAGGTAACCATACCAACAGCATAAAACTTCAGAACAGGAATAAATTTATAGTGAAAATCAGGAGAAATGGGAAAAAGGTGAAAGCATAAAACATACGTTTGATAATTTGTCCATCATTTAATGCAACTTGAAGGTCTTTTTATTTTCCTTCCTTTCTGGGAGCAGTTATTCATGAAGAAATAAATGAAAATATTCAGCTGGGTTGCTTAATGTCACTGAAGACAGAATATTATTTTTGTTTAATGTAAACAAGAGCCCCAGAAACCTATTCTGCTGTCTGAACTACAGACAAATATACTATACCATTTAGATCCGGAATGGAACCATCTAAGTTTATAAAATAAGCATCATATTTGCATTCCAGAACCCTGATGGAGTTGGTAGATGTAGCTGCTAAGCCACCCCCAATAATATTTTAAAAGTCATAGCAGTCAATCTCCAATGACTGGATAGAAGTGAGTATCCCACTGATTTTTAACAAGGACAAAAACAAGAGCCTCAGGAACTACTAGCAGGTCAGCCATGCCTCAGTGTCCAGTAAGAGCATGGAACAGATCCTCCTGGAAGCTATGCTGAAACATATGGATGGCAGAGAGATGATTAGAGATACTCAGCATGGCTTCACAAAGGGAAAATTGTGCCTGACTAAAATAGTGGCCTCCTACAATGGAGTGACAAGAGCTACAGATGTCACCTGCCTCAGCTTCTGTAAGGCCTTTGGCACACTGTATCCAAGTGCAATCTCCTTGCTTCTAATTTGGAGAGATATGGGTTTGATGGATAGATGTACAGGGAATTGGTCACGTCCAACAAGTTCTAATCAACAGCTCAGTTTCCAAGTGAAACCCAACAATGAGTGGTGTCCCTGAAGGATGCATACTGCAACCAATAGCATTTAATATCTCTGTCAAGGACATTGATGATGGGATTGGGTGCACCCTTAGCAAGTGAAAACTTGCTAAGCGTGACACCAAGCTGAGTGGCGTGTTTGATTTGCTGGAGGGATGGAATACCATCCAGAGGGATCTTGGGAAGGAGGAAGGAATGCCATCCAGAGGGACCTTGGGAAGGGTTGTGGTGTGAGCCCACATGAACCTCATAAAGTTCAACAAGGTCAAGATCCTGTCCATGTGTCAGAGCAATGCCCAGTATCCATACAGACTTCAGTACTGAGTGTAGCCCTGCAGAGAAGGACTTGGCATACTGAAGGATGAACAATTTGACATAAACTGGCAATGCTCACTTGAAGACCAGAAAATCAATTGTATCCTGCTGCACAAAAAGTCTGGCCAGCAGAGTGAGGGAGGTGATTCTCCCCTGGACTTAATTCCTGGGAAGAGTCCACTGGAAGTACTGCCTTCAGCTCTGGCGTTGCTGGGACAAAAAAGACATGGACCTGTTCAGTGGTCCAGAAGAAGACCATGAAAACAGTCTGGGGGCTGGAATACCTCTGCTGTGAAGTAAGGCTGAGAGAGTTGGTGTTCTTCATCCTGGAGAACAGGAGGCTGCAGGGAAACTTTCTTATGGCCTTCCAATATATAAAGAAGGCTTATAAGAAAAATAGAGAAAGACTGTTTTCCAGGGCCTGTAGTGACAGGACAAGGGGCAAATGAAAGGACATCAATTTAGATCGAATACGACAAAGCTATTTTTTATGGTGGGGGTAGTAAGACACTATAACATGTTGCCCAGAGAAGTTGTGAATGCCCACCATACGTGATTGTATTATTGTATTTGGTTTATGTGGCAATCTAAGAGCGGGGGCTGCCCCCATGTAGGACGGGTCACTGGGAAAGGCTGAGCCCATCGGAGATATTGGTAGCATCTCTGGGATAACAGATCTGAGAAAGGGTAAAAAACACTGCATAACAGCAGCCGGGAGAGAGGAATAAAAAAATGTGAGACACCAAGGTCAGTGAAGAAGCAGGGGAAGGCAGTGTTCCAGGTGCTGAAGCAGAGATTCCCCTGCAGTCACAGGAGAACACTATGGTAGAGCAGATATCCAGCCTTCAGCCCATGGAGGACCTCACATTGGAGTGTGTGGATGTGCCCTGAAGCAACCTGCAGCCTGTGGAAAGACAGTGCTGGAGCAGGCTCCTGGCAGGAACTAATGCCTGTGGATAGCAGACCACATAGGAGCAGGTTTTCTGTCAGGCACTGTGACCCTCTGTCAGACCCATGCCTGTTCCTGAAGGATTGTATCTCATGGAAGGGATGCATGCTGGTGCAGTCCATGAAGAACTGTGGCCCATGGGAAGGACCCACACTGGAGAAGTTCACAGAGGACTGTCTGCAGTGGGTGGGACCCCATGCTGGTACAGGCAGGAAGAGGATGAGGGGGAGGGAACAGCAGAGACACTATGTGATAACCTGAATGCAAACCCCACCCTCCCCATCCCCCTGCACTCATCAAGGTGGCAAGGCAGAGAACTCCAAAGTGAAGTTGAGACTGCGAAGAGGGAAGAGTGGGGAAAAGGTGCTTTTAGATTGGTCCTTGTTTCTCATTATCCTGTGCTGTTTGATTGGCATTAAATTAATATTGCCAAGAGGAGTCTTTTTTGCCCATGACAGTAATTGGTGAGGGGTGTCCCTCTCCTTAAAGCACAAGCTTCTTGATGGAGTGGGAGTGACAGAGTG
>VWZT01003940.1:1301142-1354350 GCA_013397055.1 Pachycephala philippinensis | reverse complement strand
AAGGGAATAAAGGTGGATATTTATTTGAAAGGCCTTCAGAGGCACACCCTGGGCAGGTCAAAGGCTACACCCGAGATGGACCCCGAGTCACGAGTTCTTCACACTTTTAGAGGTGTGGTCTATTTGCGTATCAATGTAATTTCACCAATTAAACTTTAGCTAATGATGGAATTTCCCCTCAGCTTGCCCCCCTTCTCAAGATGTTGGGTTACACATTTTGGGCCTAGGCCGGGCTGGGTGTCCTTGGAGAGCAGCCTGGAGAGGCTTTGTTCTGTCTGTCTCAGCATGAGAGAGCAGCAGCTCCCAGGCTGCAGGACACTGCAGAGTTACACACTGGGAATACAGAACTTGAAAAATATAAAAGCTAAAATGTAAGGCATCAATACTGCCTGCTTTTGTGCAAGCTTATTCTTTGAATTGTTGCCTGAACAGCCTTCTGTGACATATATAAATTTTTGGAACAAAGCATCGAGAAATTTCTGTGAAGACAGCATCTGCCTTGTGTTGTGGCCATTTTAGAAGTCGGATATGCTGAGACTAGTTCCCTTTAAATCTATCTTAAGATTTAAGAAAGTAAGCTGAATAATTTCTAGAATAAGAAATAGCGAAAATAAAATAAAAGGTATTGGTAACACCTGTTAATTATTTCAATAGTGTAGTTACTAAAAGTGCATATAAACCATATTCTGTGGTTTACAGCATTCCAAAACTTCCAATCTTCCTATTTTTTCCTTTCAGAAAATTTGCTCTTTGTATTTTAATGTAATGATTTTTACAATATATTAAATCATGTGGTATATATGCAGGGGTTACAGAATTTGTGTTCCTGGCCACATCCTGTGTGTTTAGCTGTAGCATTAGATACAAATCCTGAGGAGGATTGCTGGAGGTTATGTAATGATAACTTCAAAAGTTACAACGGGACATTCTTCCAAGTACTGAGTCAGAGAAACACATTCCTGTACTAAATGCCTATTGAGTTGATAGTTCAATTTAGTAAGTCTTTGTTTACTCTTTTATCCTGACAGTGTCAGCTGGAAATCTGAATGTTTTTCTATAGTAGCCAAGTTAAGGGAGTTGTTTTCTTTTTAGCATTTAGTAGGTAAAAGTGAAATCAGTTTTGCAAGAAAATGTGTTTTATAATCTCGTTTGTGTTGAGATTATATAGGCTGTATATGTGTCTGTACACAAAAGAGGCCAATGTATAATGCTGAATAGGATTCTGTTGCTTAAAGTTGGAGTTTTTTACAAAGAAAGATACCCTACTCATTAAATTCCAGGAGATATCAACCTCATGTTGTTTTATAATAGTTATGAAACTAACTGACTTACCAAAAGTTTTCGGGCTCTTGCTATTGAGGCTGATTCGGAGAAAATTCTTTGAACTTGAGTGTCTGTGTAAAAGTGCGCCTGGCTGTTGAGTCAGTCCTTTAAAAAATGCATGAGGCTCACAGCTGATTAGGAAACAGGAAGGCAGCTACTTTGGCAATAGGAGATAGAGCTAATGTCATCAGCATGATCAAAAGTAAGGGCAAATTTAGAATTTAAAATGTCAATACAAATTATGGTTTATTAATGAATTTGTATTTATAGCAGGCCCATTACTTTTCAAAGAATTACTTTTCCTTTTATGGAAAAAATAAGACCTGCTCAGATCAACCTTTATATTTGGCACTTGAAAGGAGCTATGACAAAGAAATAAATTAGTTTGTGTGGGGTGAACTTAAGCTGAGTCAAACCAATGTCTAGTCCAAGGTCCTATCTTTAGCAGTGACCAAGAGCAGATGCTTAGGAAAGAACAAGGGAAGCGGACAACAATTCCAAGATCCTTGTGCATCTTACTCCAGCCTCTGCATCTCAGAAAGATGTGTGCTCTCTTTGTTTACTCGCTCTTGATGGGGTTTTTTTGTCCTATAATTTTGGTCACATTTTAAAAACATGGTAAATTATAGCTCCCACAAAATCCTCCAAATGGTTATTATTTTCCTAAAATGTAAGGTCACTGTTCCAAATGTTTGCATTAAACGTAATTAATGGACTATGACTGAAGGACTTGAATATATTGCTGTGTTTGTTAAATTGAGGAGCTGACAGCTGTTGCTGTTGTCCATTTTATTCACCACCCATGGATTAAGTGTAGGATACAGCCTGTGTAGCAACAGAGAGTATGAGCAGAGTTCTTATTCTCTGCCTGTGTCCTGGACATCCTTTTCATTCAAGGCATTTACTGCATACTGCCTTGAGTCCTTTCAACTGCCATCCTAAAAGCTTAGCTTTTCCCTTGCTTTAAGGAGATTTTTTTGGTCAAAAATGGTGCATCTTTTGCTATTAGCTAAAATTTCTTTCGTGGCTTTATTTTACTCCTGGCTGTGTCTTAGGAATCAAAAAAATAATCCAAGCTTGTTGCACAAAGATATAGTTATTTTACCCACTGTGAGCTGAACTATCAAATGCTGGACCTGATGGGACTTCTACTCTTCAGGGGCAACGTGAGCCTCAGAATGTAGTACAAGATCTCTGTATTAGGGCTCACTTAGTTGCATGCAAGCAGCTCAGAATTAATGCTTCAGGAAAGCAGAGGACTATTGTATTAGTCATTATGTTTTATAGCCTGTAAAATTTCCCAGCTGACTGATGCTCGTATTACGAACACAGTGTGGTGGGATTAGAATATCAGACACTATTAAGCATAGAAATGATTTACACTTAGTTAATATTTGTAACTGCTCTGTTTATTTTACTGTCAGGTATGTGGAAGATCCTTTTTATAGAACAATAGCTACATGAGACTATACAGTAAAATGTAACTTTCTAATTAACTGATGGGCATTCTTAAAATGATATAAGGTGACTTCATGATGAAAAATGGCCTGAGTTGTTTGCTTACATTATTTCATCTTGCTCCTACTAGCTTTGACCTATAAATTTGTCAGAACCTCAAATTCCAGCAGCATATTGTTGAAGCAAGAGAAATAGCAAAACAGGCCTCCACAAAATATTCAAGAACTGGATTGTTCCGTAACAGTTTTATTTTATGTTTTGCTATGGTCATCTAGGTCTGGAAAGGGTTAGAATTAGTAAAAAGTTAGGTTGCATTTTCTTATCTTTTTTGGTGGAAAGAAGAAACAATGCAAAGGGGATTTAAACAGGATGTGTAAGGAAAAGAGGAGAAACTGGCTTTGATAAAAAATAATCATAGTAATAAATTATTTTGCATAGGTTGCTGCTTAACCATCCCTTGTGGGATGAGAGGGACTGTACAAACTGAGTCACGAAGGCAAGCATTGATGTGAACCTCAATGAACACTTCTGGTGCTTATTTCAAATTTCCTGTAATTTAAGATGTTTTCCATTGACAATAGTTATATCTATCTGAAACTGTCTATGCAGTAGCTTAATACCCTGATATCTGGTTTTCAGCTGTCCAATGGAAGTAAGTTTCCTCTCTTGGCTTGCAGGTGCACTCATAGAAGTTGGCATCAGTGGCTAGGAAGGAATGGAAGCAGCCTTGGCCAGTGACTGACAGCCCAGTTCAAATACCTCCAGAGGCTCTTGCAGATTCCTGGCAGGCATTTCTGTTTGAAAATGTGCAGGTTCTTATGTTTTCTTCCACAAAAATTTTGCTTTCACACTGCTGTGTTTCTGCTTTGTCATCTGTGACTTCTTTACTCAGGTTTGTTTCTGGTTTTTAAGTTTATAAATGAACAAAACAGTGGCTTTTACTCTTTAGATACCTAGAAGTTACTGGAAGTCGGAAGAATGACTTAGGCAATCTAAATATTTGAGTGCAAGTGTTTTGGAAGTTAAATAAAATAATTATTGTTTCTTTTTCTGTTTTGAAAACATGAATGTATCTGACTGCAGTTACTACACTTAATGATCTCCTTCATTTTCTCAGTTTGTTGAGACATACTGTTCTCATGTGTTATACACTTCTGCCTCATACTTCGAAAGAAAAGAGAACCATATGTTGTGCTTTAATGGTAAATCCCAGGGATTGCCTGTGTGCTTGTAAGGGGTGTGTAGATAAGCCATGACAAAATGACTGCCCCTATCTAAACTACATCTACTACAGAAGACATCCAGTAAGTAATTCTGTAATTCCACTAAAGTAAAGAGCTGTCTTGATATCTCATGCTTTTTTAGAGACAACCTAGATTTGTTACTTTCACATCACACAGCTAGCTTGGGCTAGGGCTCATTTTGGAGACTTTGAGATAATTGTTGTAGATAAGACTCTGCAGTATCAAGCGGAGTGAGAGAGAGCCCCCATGAAGGACTACTTAAATGGGGTCACTGAATGCACTGAGCATTTTGTAAGTTGTATTGCTAGGTGCTGATTGGAGCTTCACATTGTTCTGAAGGTCTGTGCAAGAGAAGAAACTGCTGCTTGTGTTAGGATCTTCTTACTTTGACACTTCATTCAGTTATGGACAATTTTTCTCAAAGGTTTTTGATGACAACATAGCTTTACTGCCCTGGTTTCTCCTGTTCTGTGGTGAGTGGATACAATACAGATATTACTGGAAACATTTTTGGCATGTATGAGATGTGAGGGTGAAAACCATCTTATCTGCTAGTGTTAAACACAGTTGACTGTAAAGAAGACATGGTTAAGGAGTTTTTTTCTCTTTGCTCATATTTAAAGACATAGACTGGTAATATCCAGCTGAGTAAGATCTGCTTATGCTTTTTTTTTTTTATCAAGAGTGCTATGGGAAACATAACATCTGGAAGGAATATGTATGTCAGTAAGTCACATTTGTCCTCAGGGTTATTGAGGACCATGCAGAACACCACTAGTGTATTGGTAATTTACTTAAGGGAACAATAGAGATAGTGAGTTGTTCTAGTAGTGACAGAAATCTGAAACGTTGAGCCTGACAGGAAAAAACCCAATTATTTTCCTATGTTTCAGCTGTTTATTTTGTAAAGTATCTTCACATATAAAAAATGAAGTCAGATAAATAATTTGGCCCTTTCTGCAGATTAAAATTTTCATCAAAATTAATGTGACTATATAAGGAAAGAATTCAAGCATTTGGTAAAGTTTTTCTGAAATTATACATTTGGTTATTAATTGGCTACTTGCACTTTTAAAATAACTCTCCATAACAAATTCCTTTTGTTGTATAAAGCAGCTGCTCAGGATTAATGTCACGTCAACGTCTCAGGCTGCAGGAAGAGGATGGATGAGTAAAGCTAAACCTCAAATGTCAGTGAGCTCTTTATTTTTACAACAGAAAACTTTTGAAAGTGATCAAAACAGCTGTCAGGTTAGGTGAAGAAGAAAACCAATGACTTGAATGCTCTATTGCTTTACCAATGGCTTCTTCTTTTTTTTTTTTGATGTAACTATCTTATCTTAATGGTACATTAAGAGTAACTGATTAGGAACTATTTGCAATAGATTGCAATAGCAAGGATTGATCATTATCAGCTTTATATGCTGAGCATTTTTTCTGACATCTAATCTGGCTCATTGAGGTTGTTTTCTTTCTCTGTGTTGCCATATACAAGAGACATGCAAGCAATCCCTCTGCCAGAAAAGTAACACACCTAATGTATCTATAATGAGGTTTTATTACTGCTGGTTAATGGAGTATTCAGGGCTATCCATTGGGATTTTTTGGAAGGCTAGTTACGACACAAAAAATGGAAGGGAAACAAATCAGTGCCTGTCTTTGGGAAGGGAGAGAAAGCAGGTACAATGTTATAGATAAGTGAACTTCTGCTCAGTTCCCATAAAAATAAATTTTTGTAAAAAAAAACCCAAAATCAAGGTGATTAACAGCCAGAACAAATTTTTCATGGGGAAATTATTCCGAGTTTAATTTCTTTATTAATGGTTTAATTTCTGTCTGCCAGGGCATTAGCCCTTCTCTTCTGTGACTAGAGGAGAAGCAGCTTGACATATATTTCAACTCTGAGGTTCATATGAGCAGGCTGGTAAAACAGTCCTGATGCATCTACTGTCAGGTGGGTACTGGTCTGGTTTGTAGGAGTATTTGGAGGTAGGTGTCAATGCTTCTTGAACTGCAAAGTCAAGTACTGAGTGAGGATTGGCAGGAGTCAGTCCTGGGTCAGGTGCTGCTTAATATTTTCGTTAGTGATCTGGATGATGGAATAAAGACTCACTCAGTGAATTTGCATTTGAGATGAAGCTGGAGGGCACAGAGGTTTTATTCTAGGACAAGATTTAAATTTAAAATTACCTTTGCAAGTTGGGAGGTGCTCTGAGAAGGGAAAAAGAATACGAGTAACAGGGATGATGTCAAGCTCCCACACACAGAATTTAGGAGATATCTGCTGCCCAAACACCGTGATAGCAACAACTGGCTAAGAAACAGTTCTGTAGAGACAGATCTTGATGTTACACTAAGATTCAGTGGGACTTGACTTGACAGTGCTGCAAAGTTATAGGGAAGGGAGTGACCTTATGGTGTCACACTTTAGTATGAGCAGGCTTGGTTGTCACATTTAAGGGAAGGTGTGGACCGGATGAAGAGAATTATTCACCAAGGTGAAGGATAAGAATGACTAAGTGCTTAGGAAATATGACTTACAAAAAAGTCAAGTGGAACCGGGCTTTCTTCACTGAAACTTTTCTATCAGTCCTTTGATGTGTAAAAGGCTGTTGCAAACCCAAAACAGATGCATGTCTCTTGTGAATACGATGTATAACTGCAGATAAAGTAAAATAGGTACTTGGTAAATTAAGACAGAGGGAAATGGAGTACACTTCCTAAGATATTATAGTGTCCATAGTTCTTGACATTTCCAGCAATGTCATACACAGACTTAATACTGTCTTGGGGCAGAAAGTGGTCTAGATTGTCTTGAGTGCTTTCAAGTCCAAAGACTTCATGAAAATAGTTTTATTTGCTTACTGATGTTATTGTTAACATTTGATTTCAATCTTGTGTGATTTTTGTTGGAAGAGCTGTTTCATTTGAGATGTTTGATTCTTACATATCCTGGGGCAAGAAACACCTGTAGTAATGATGATTTATAAGCAAGATAGCTGACCAGGTCAGTGAAAGTACATTTAAATTTTAGTGGTGTGCATACATGGCTGTGTGATGTATCAGTGTAACCCTGGATAAGATCTGGGGTCCCTGCTAACATGAAATAAAGATGAACTGCCATGGTGATCACTACTTCCAGAAAGTAAAATATTTACATTAAAAGATGGAAGTAGTGCAAATAAATTTAGAATGGAGAAAAAACATTGTTACTTATAGCAACATGGAGAGGAAGTAGAGCTTCTTGATGTTTTATAGTTCATAATCCTGTAATCTTGCTATATCTCAAACTGCTTCTGGGTGTCAAGATAACTCCTTTATCCAAAAGGTGTTTACAACAAGGTAAAGTAATTTAAAAATAACTATGTCATTTTGTGTCCTTCGCACCTTGAATAAAATAATGCATTGGAAGATAATTAACCCATCCCCTATTTTGTAATTTTGCTTTCTGTTAAAACTTTCCATTGAATTTGTAATGGAAAAGATAGCAAGTTATTTCTTTGTTTTAGCATAGTTTCACTCCAATACCAACAGAAAGGGGACAGTAACTTTACCACTAGCTATGAAATTTGTAGTCATTGTACATGGAATCTGTAGACTTGGACCATTGTAAAAGGCTAAATTATTTGTGGAATAAACAGAAATTAATTTTCTATACCTAATTTTCATTAAATACATCAATAACAACTCAGAGGTTAGATTTGACAGCAATATACAGGATGTGGTGATGTTGTAAGAAGGTATTATTCATTTGTCTTGGGAAAATTTGAGAACAAATCTTGCTCAATATAAGAATTATATTTTAAAAACCCTGATTTAAAAAACAAAAATTCCCAAGCCCAAAACATATCTCTGTCTTCTACCTCACAGTTCATGAATTTCAGGGTTTTTTTTGCTGTGAAGCAGAATGATTTCAGTAGATTTCATTTTTAAGTGGCTGAGTAATCTTCTATAAAAGTAGATGCTTAAGAATTTCCCCTCAGAATCAGTCTATTCATGTGTTTTGGATAGTCCTTACGAAGAGATATTATTCTCTAAACAAGGTGCTTTCACAATACTATTGATGTGCTCAGACATACATCCTTTTTGGAGGGGAGAAGCAAGGGTGCATTAAATGTTAACATTTCCAAAAGTTTGGGATGACATATTTACAAGACTGTTACATTTGTATTGTAACAGTCTTGTATTTGCACATTTGCTGTTCTTTCAGATGAACAGTGCTCACAGAATACTGTTTTTTTCTCCTATAATTCTTCAGTGTGCAGCTGCTTTTTTTGCAGAAAAATGTTGACCCTGTGTCCCTCTAGAAGATAATTCTCTCCTAAAAACAGCCCAAGATGTGACAGCTGAAGACACCTCATGAAAATATTTCTTTCCTTTCTGAAAGTACTTGAACATAGTTCTGTACTATGAAGTCTGCATCTAAAAGATGTTGAGAATTAGTTAAAATGAATCCTACTCATCCATGGCTCAGGCCAGGCCCCTAGAACATGAGAAACATCCGTATTGTGGGAAAGTAATTATTTTCCCCCTTTAATGCAAGTAAATGATTTAATATTAATAAAATGGGGAGATAATTTGCCTCTACTTATGATGCAGACTTTCAAACAGGTCCAGGAACCTCAGCAGCAGTACTAACATGGCAGTAAGGCAATTTGACAGGATGCTCGTATCCAGCAATAGAACACCTGGAGTTCTGTGTGAAAGGGCAAGGACAGCACTGATGTTAAAAGCAAATAGTACCAGCAATGCAGAATAGTTGATTTTCTTTGCTAGTCTATAACACTCATGTAACTCACAATAGTGGTGTACAAATGATTCTTCAAGGATAAGGACCAAACCTAGTCTTGGTAAGCTGTTCTTGATACTGGCTGAAGTTATTTTTGCCTAGATTCATATCTGTTGTCTAAAATTTGAATGATTTACACTGAAGGAAGAAGTCAGTCTTACAGGTTTTGTAATGAGCCTGCAAAAGCCTTTTCTTTTTAACTTCATTTGAAGGAAAATGAAGTTATTTGAAGAAAAATATGGTAGTGTTTGGCTATGTCACAAAGCACATTCACAAGTGTGCTGAAAGAACACAGGCTATTTGTGCATGTCTTGAGAAGAAAAATGTGGGTAGGGTTTAAATAAAAGCTGCTGCTTGATTCTCTAGACCAGTTACAAGGGAACTTGACTGGTAACACACCATTTTTTTTCTGGAAAAAAAAGAGGTTATGTAAGCTTATTTAAAAATACCGTAGAACTGTGTATTCAGAGAATGAGTTGAAGGCTTTTAGAATTGGGGAGCTCAGTCCAAAGTTAATGAAAACTACTAATTGTATTTTTGACAGAGACTACTCTTATGATTTTTGTAGGCTGTCAGCCCTGAAGCTCATTCAGATGTTTTGGCATGCATTGGAACACATGAAATAAGTTACAAAACTGACATAAAAGGGAAACTTATAGAGAGTGTAGGAAATTTGTGCTCTATGTTTTCCACAATCAGTTAATATACTGGTGGTGGTGAAGGAAACTACCTGAAGGAATAGAAAAATGACATTTCAGACTAAATAAATCCCAGAAAACTCCAGAAAAATTCAGACATCAGGCAGAATTGTGAGACCTTGATGTCATAGTAGTCAATGTTTTGTGACAAATATAAGATAAATGAACTAAACATGCTATTTGTAAGAATTTATAAGAAATTGTTTGTTTACTCAAAGCCCAGTTGGATTGGATGCTTAATGTATTTGAACTCCTAATGAGTTTAAAAGTGAGGTTGTGAATCTCCCTGATAAATATGAGTATATACATATGGTTTGACAAACGTAGCTGGTCCACAGAGCTTTGTTTTTTAGCTAATGAATCATAAAATTATTTGAATTGAAATTAATCTTTAAAGATCTTCTAGTCCAACCCCTTGCCATGGGCAAGGGACATCTTTTGCTAGGTCAGGTTACTCAACCTGACCTTGAGCACTTCCAGGGATGGGGCATCCACAGCTTCTCTGGGCAGCATCTTTTGGTGTCTCACAAAAGATTTTCTTCCTTAGAGCCACTGTGAATCTATCCCCATTCACTTTAAAATGGTTGTCCTTTGTCCTGCCACTGCAGACACTGATGTGAGTGGTGACATAACTTGTAGGAGGATTTTTCCTTGATGTGACTGGGCACTGAGATGAGGCTGACTGGCTGGTAGCTCCCGTGGTCCTCCTTATTATCCTCTTGAAAAATGGGCGAGAAATTCCCACTTTTCCAGTTACTGGAACTTTGCCTGACTGCCTTGACTTTTCAAATATGATGAAGAAATTTTTTGTAACTACACCAGCCAATTCTTTCAGGACCTTGGGATGCATCTCATCAGGTCCAGTAGACTTGTTTATGTGATTAAGCTGTCAGTGGAATAAATTGAAATGTGTGGTCATTCATGCAATTGAAAATAGAACAAAAATTTTAGAGGATGTTCCTTCTCAGCCTGTCTTTGTCAGTCCCATCTTCTTGCTTTCCTTTTTGTCTCATGTTGAGTCTTTCAGTATCTTTTAAGAATGTTAATAAATGTACTGTACTGGAAATTTTTACAGTAAACATGCCCCCCCAATCTCTTTTCAAATCTACCTGTAATCTAACAAATTTGCTTTATGGTGCTGAACAATTTATGGCTACCAGAATGCATTTTTCCAAATGGTATGAAACTGATTTATCTGCTTCTATGAACACAGGGGCTGAGCTCTGAAGTGCCTGCTTTGTACACCAAGAGTGATGCACGCTGCCTGTAAGACTTGTGTGTGTGGTTCCAGAAGATCATCTCCAGGTATGTTGGGCTGAAATAATGATTCTGACACTGTTTTATCACTGTGATGGCAATAAGCACAGGACAAGAGTATGTGTGTCTGTCTTTACCAAATCTTATACTACTTCCTGCTGGATAATGTATCTGCTGTAAGTTAAAACACTCATTTGGCCACTGTAATATTTTTATCTGGGACACCGTCTTGTGGCAAATAAGACCAAGATTAGGAATCTCTGCAGAGATACTACAGCACCTGTTTACAACCTTTCTTCAATTGCATTATTTACTCCTTGGTGAAAGCTTTTTTCTGCATTACTTGTTTATCACTGTGATATTCTGATAATCATCCCTGCACTGTGAACTGAATTAATTGGTATTTCTCAACCACAAATGCAATCCAAGCAATTGTTTTTGTAATTAAACTCAGTTTCCAGTTTACTTTACTTTGCTTACATTATCTGGTTAGGCAATCATTGTCTGGAACATAATAAAATAATCTAAATTACTGTTCTTGTAAGAATAAACCAAACAATAATTAATATGCTATTGCTTCCTTAGGGACATTCTTTGAAGATTTCAATGAAAAGAAAGAGAAAACAAAGAGAAATCAATAGAATATGGGAATTGTGTTGCCATAAAGGCGTATTTGAACACTTTATTTCATTTGAAGTGCTTAGAGAATGTTGAAGAATTAAATGGAAAAACTAAAAGATTTCCTATGGCAGGAAGCCTTTGAGGCAAAAGTGTAATGAATCATGTGAAGAATATTGCTCAAGTGCAGTTCCTGTTCTTAGAATTGAATGAGCCAGACCTCTACAAAACTGTGGTGTTAAGTGTGTATATTTTGTGTACTTGTATGTGTGTGCCACTTTTATTCAGATTTTATAGGCACAGTTAAACTAGATTAGCAGCATTCTTCACTGTAATCCACAGCAGACTTCTGAAAGGCAGAGTAAATACACAAACCATAGCCTGCAGCAAGGCTTGCTGCCACTGACAGGTATGCACTACTGTCTGGTTATGAGGCAGTCACTAGGAAGCTGATTGTGTGAGCACCTGTAAGTCTAAATATTTTTCATTAAGTCTATCACCTTAATTTCTGCTCCTAAATGAGGCCTTTAAATGCCTTGCTATGCAAATAGTGACACCCCTGCAAACAAATGAAGAAAACCCAAACCCCAATGAACAGGAAGAGGTGCTAACCCTTCTCTAAAGCAGGGTGCAAAAGCATTTCACACCAGTAATGTTTCCACGTTTAGAATAGACTTCATAGATTGTTGTGATTGAAAAGATGGTGCCTTTTCTTGCTGTGTACTCCACCTGTGTGGAAAAGAGTTACAAATGTTCTGTGCCTCATTTTATGCCTCAAATATATTTGCCTTTCCCCTTACAGCAATGGCAAACCCCTGAAAATTATCTTGGTAAATTGTTGGATGGCACTGTTCAGCTAGAAAGGAAATAGGCTTTAAAAATGCCTTGGGCCCACCTTCCCACACAAATCTTTTTGTGATTTGCTGGTTTTTTCTATTAACTTCTCAATGAAGGGCTATCTTTTCCTGAATTCCTGGAAAACTGTTAGTGTGTTCTGTGAACAGCTATGGACAAATAACACAACAAGTAGCTAACACTGAATAGCTGCTATTTTTTAAAAGGTCTTATGGCTTATTCCAAAATTCTGTCCAGTGACCTTGGGCCTAGAGTGGGCTATGTGTGTATTTTATAAATATTTTTTGTCCTGAACTAAGCTCTTGGAGTTCCTTTAGAATGTAAGAAGACATAAGGATGTAGTTTAAATTGCTGCCAACTATATCGAGACTGAGAAGAGCTGTGGAAAATCTTAATTTTCTGGAGAAGGTTAGACTTGGATGAACCAAATACTAGTTGCAAGGGGACTTTAAACATTTAAGTATCCAACAGATACTTTGTCAGAAAGGAAGCACTATAAATGATTAGATTGAATGCATAATCTATGATCTGTGTGGAATGAAACAATAAAACTTGTGCTGTTATTACTAGGAGAATGAATGTAGATGTAGAAAGGAAAATCTACTAAAACCAAATGTCCAAGTTCAGCAGTATACTGAATTATATGGGATGCCTACTACATGTGAGACAGCTAAAGAAAATTTTAAAACAAAAGAATTGCACAAGTGATTTTCAGTAATTTACAGTTATCTATCCTTTCTTAAAGGAAAGACATAACACTTCTGTGTTGAGAAAATACATGTAACTAATGAGTTTATTGACCTGCAGGAAGGAGCAGGATTGTGACTAACCTTGTACGTGTACACCGAAGTGTTTACTGGCTCATATTCTTAATGACTTTTAAATTTGTTTGAAGACATGAAGCATGATTATTCAAAACTATTTACATTACTAGAACGTTCCAAGACCATGAAATTCAGAAGTATTCCTGTGGTTATGGCACCTGAAAAATGTAATCAATTAACCTATTTCACATCCTAGTTAAAACCACAGAATGAAGAAATGTACCTGAATTCTTCAAATGCTGTAGTAAAGGTTCCTGTAATTATTCTTTCTGCTCTACAAATGGAGGACTTACATTTACCCTATGCTAATGTTAATTAGCTTAGGCAAGCATTCAAAATGTAAGTGTCATTTTTTATCAGCTCATTTACTCGATGTAGTGCCTGGAGTCTATTGTGTTGTATCTAATAATACCCAATGTAACTTGGACCGTCTGCTAAATGTGCTCAAAGGAGGGTCAGGCCTAAAATAGATAAGTTTGCAAGTGAAAGATGCTCATGGCAGCTCATGAAGCTCCAGATTTAGACAATGCTGTGTTTCATTAGCAGAGATTTGAAATAATCTCCAGCTTGGTGAAGGAAACAAAGAGTGTATGAGAGAAAGCAGGAACGTTCAGCTTCAGATCCTGTTCTGATTTGATTACAGCCTGTCTTTGGGCTTAGAATGAGATGTTTGGGGTTTAGGTTGTTGGTTCATGGTGCTGAACAATCTTTATTTTTTTGCTTTTTTCTTGTGGGGACAACTACATTAGTGATGTTAGAAATGTACACAGGTTTAGACTGAGAATAAAGGTGTTACAATGACGAGTTTACTAGAGGGGAGAAGTATGAGTCTGAAAATACGTGTTTCACAGGCTTGCTCTCAAGCTCAAGTCTGCCAATTTTCAAAAAAGTCTTATGGAGATTTGGATCCTGTTGATTCTAGGCCTGCCAGAGCTTTTACTGCTTTTGCATATATAGAGACAATAAAAAAAAATGACCTTTTCTTTCCCCCAAAAATGACTATGGAAAGAATTGTATTAACAGAAATAGTAGGTTTAGAGTGTTTTTTGTCAATGCGGTCTATTCGGCACAAACTTCTAGAATACTATTTCACTTTTGGGCAATAGTGTTTGTGACTTGCATGACACTGAGGCACTGATAGGTTGTGCAAGAGATCTGAGGATTAAGCCTTTTCAAATTTGGTATATAAATGAAAATACCATTTCCAGTATAAAACTGGAATCTATATTCAGAGACCAGATGCTGGTCTGTAGTGCTGTCATAACATCAAAGAATGGAAGTTGATATGGGTGACGTATAGAATTGACTACAGATTGAAGGCTAGTGCTGAAAACCAATTCTTCCTAAATTGTGCAACCAGTTTGCAAAATATTGGAATGTTCTTTTGGATTAATAAATGAAATGAGAACAGTGTCATTCCGTTTGACCTTTAGAAGAATGTAGAATACGAAAATTACTGTGGGTTAAATCTTTTATTTCTTAGACTTGTATAATTCCATTAGCCATATGGGGTAGGACAGGATATAGGTTAAGCATTTCCAGAATCTACTTTTGCTTCTTTGGGTTACTCAGACTCTGCATCTGAGGTATTCTGTGTTTATTTCTTTCCCTCCTACAGCAAATGGGGAGGGATTAAAGAGAGATTTTGCTTTACTTTACCTGCTACTCATTAACCAAGCAGCTGAGATACTGCAAGTGCATTGTGTATAGTAATTGCTGATAGTGAAGAATTACTGCCTTTCTCCCCAAAGACAGGGAAGAGCTATGAATTTGGGGAGTGTATCTGAAGCATTTTTTCTTTCTTTAACAAAGTTGATTATGTATCTTCTCAGAATTGTAACAAAAACCTTCAGTTTTTCTGTGGTATTTCACAAATAAAGGTTTTCCTTTTTACTTAAAAAAAAAAAAAAAAAGAATATTTTCTTCCAGTTTTTTGCTGCCTTAATAGCCTGAAAATATCATGTGCACATGTGCAGGATAGAACGGAGATTTTTTTTTTCCAGTGAACTTGTTATGACACTTTTCGTTGTAGAGTTATAAATACTGGCAGTTATTTTTTCAGTCAATTAAAGTTCTTATGGTTGTTCCCAGCTTTGCTCTAATGCCATGTGTATATCTTTTAAGCAAAATGTACTCTGTACTAAATGGCTTTGTTTAGAGTGCTTCCAATAGAAATGTCCCTGCCACATGTATCTGCTTGGTCTGTGTAATCTCTTGTAGAATGTTTTCTGGCATTGAACTGACTGTGTATGTTTAAGCAAACATACTTCAGTTTTTGCATCTCTGTTAGTAATTAATGTAGCTTGGGGTATCCCCAGTTAATTATGGGGACAACCAAGTTTCACAGAGATGTCTGCAATCAGGCATTTGGTTGTATATAATATTTTTTAAAAAATTACAGAAAACCTTTGAAATTACGTGGGTGTGGTGGAAACATTTGTTTCCCTTTTTTTAAGTGTTCTAATTTGGGGCTAAATGTCAGGTCTACTTGATGTTTGTGAGAACATTTATGTTGAATTGGACAGAAATAGTACTCAGAAGAAACTGAGTCAGCTTCCAAGGTATTTCCCTTGTTCTCTGTGCCTACTATTTTAACAGACAACATTGGATTTTAAGGTTATTCTGGAGAATCAAGCCATGAAGATGAATCTAAATAGTTCAGGGAAGCAGAATGTAACCCTTCAGTCACTCCAACCCTGTTTTGAAAGCACAGGCAGGGTTTTGGTTTAATAATGTCCTTGAACCAGTGCTCAGCACAGGGGGAGTGTAATGCTTAGAAATACAGTTTCCCTGAAGTGAATGAAAGTCTTCTCTGCCTGCAAAGGAGGGTAAGGTAGGGCAATAATAATCTAGGACTTAATCCTTGTGTGGATCATCATGTGTAGTATGGGTATGTGTGTACAATCAGACATATATCTATCTATCTATCTATCTGTATAAAATGTTTGCATGCATATATGTACTAAGAAGGAAGAGAGATGTTCCTCAGTCTGCTTCACAAAGTGGCTTCATTTCTTTTTTAACAAAACACACTTTATTCACATGCAAGCCAGGAGAAACAAAGTGTCCTTTCCTAATCCTGCAGTTTTGTTATTGGTTTTCTCACCTCATGTGTGAGTGGAATTGAGGTTGTCGCCTCATTGTGGTTAGTTCCACACCTTTTTCAGGGTAAACAGCATGCAAACTTGTATAAGCAGCATCTGAGCCAAGGCCCTTTTATAAACCAAACTTTAATTTGTTATTGTTCTGGCATCTATGAATGTGTGTGAGAGACCATGTGGGCTGGCTGTGGAAGGCACTATAAAAACTAACAGTGGAATGTTCATCTGGAGATGGTCTGTATTATTTGTGAAAACTTGGGGCCCAATCCTGCCACCTTCTCTCACGCTAACCATCCCACTAAGGTCAACCAGTGATTATACCTCTTTAAGGATAATATACGTGCATAAAACTTTACTGGATTGGATACATGGATGGAATTTTCAAACTTCAGAGAAACCGTGTCTGCTGACAGCCATTGGATGTTGAAGTTTGTGCCTTTTGAAAGTAAATAAAAACTAAATTGATATGATCTGGAAAGGAAAAAAGTCTTTGTATTTAGTTATATCTTCTGTTTTAGATGTGTTCACTATAAGAATTTAATAGTGAACACCTATAGTGTGGGATTTACCAAAGAAATGTCATGGCGAGAAGTCTGTTGCACTCTCCTCCTGGTGTCTAGTCCTTGGTAAAACATCAACTAAACTTGAAGGTGGGGCATAAAGCTGACAAAAAAGCAAAATTCTCTGCTGAAAGGCCAGGGTAGCAATTAATGTTTGAAAACTATATATAATTAAAGATAAGTTTGTAATTTGTGAATAATGTAACCATATTTATTCTGAAAACTAATTTGTGCCAACTAAATATGGTCATCAGTTTTGAAACTACAGCAATTTGAGCTTTAGGGGTACTCCCCCATTTTCTAGCTTCACCTTTACACAAGCAGATATAGAGAAATGGTTTTGACTGCTTTCCCAAAAAGTTGAGCTTTTTATTTTAGGGCACATGTGTGATGTGTTTTGGGTTTTTATCTGCTGCTTGAACCAACAGTCTTTCTTTTTGTGAAATATGTTATACATGGCCTAAGACCTATAGCTATTATAGGTATAAAACAAAAGTAATTTTAATAAATCCACTGAGACATATGGTAACAAATTCCATTGACAGAATGATAAATGCATCTTATATTTGGCATAGCTTTAACATACCACTTTTTATTATTTTTCCATGATAATCTCTCACATAAGTAGGACTGCAATCTAAGATTGTTTGCAGTGGAAAGTGTGAACTGATCACAACATACAAACAGGACTGTCTGCAACCTGGAGTGTAACCCATAATACTGTCTTTGAAGCTACTGTGTTTATTTTGAGGCCTTGCCCCAGGGACTATATGAATTGGGTAAAAGAATTTGTTACCTTCCCAAAACTGCAGCCTCTGACAACTAAAGGTGGAAAATTCTCCCTGCTGGTTCTGAATTCTGGCTCCCCACGTAGTATCACATTGCATTAGTGGCCAAACAACAGTCAAGGCCAGTTGTCATTCAATATAAGACACATTTTGAAACAATTCAGATTTGGAACTGATTTCAAAGCCAGTTAGATTTCTATAAGGAATTCATTAAAAAAACTGCCAAACACAAACAACTAGTTTGAATAGTGAACCAATTATTTATGTACACAGGCTGCATATTGAAGCAGTTTTAAATTTGAACCAGTTCATCTGAAGCAGAATCAATTTGGTAAAGGTAGCAAACACATAACTGCTTCATTGAACAAGGCATTTTCCCTGCCACTTGCTGCCTTGCCACTGTTGTATCCATAAATCCTCTGAAAAGAGTTTTTCATATCACTGTTTATGATACAGCATTCCACTGTGGAGGTAAGAGTGAATGTAGTCCTCTGTGTTCCACATCATGTGTAACAGGCTGTAGCAAAGTAATTTTATGTGTTTCTCTTCTGCTCTCTGTACAAAGGAAAAGTTTAAGTGCCCTTTCATGTTGTTTGGGCCCATCCCTGGGCCACTCTCCTAAGCAGTAAACATTGTATATGTAAAAGAACAACAACTGTTTCCCAGGATTTTTATTTACACAGAAACTGTCCAGGACTTGGATACCTTAAGTGGCTGGAGAATCCACAAACAATGACCTGAACTTTTAATGTTAAATTGTACAACATCTATACTTCTATGAAAAACTTTCTGTAAATTTTGATGAGCTTTATATAAGAATAAGTTATGTCTGGTCGAATGCTTTGGGTTTTCTGATGTCAAGATTTCTCACATCATCCCAATGGGAAACCTCACTGGGGTTCAGATGGAACAGCTCTAGGCAAATGGTGGCAATGACCCCTTTGTCTAAGCACTACCTCTGACCCTGGCCAGGTCAGCACAATGTTGCAAAGCAGTTTTCTGTGACCCATCTGCTTGCAAGTGGATGGAAGGAGGTCTCTTTATTATGCATCCTTCCTGGTTTGGCACTCCTCAATATCAGTAAATCACAGGAAACAATCTACCATTACTTTTTCCATTTTGGAGGAAGATTGTGTGGTGTTTGCAATTGAAAGAGCCTCATGATCTAGACTAGGGCCTTCAGTTGCATCTTCTCACCTTATTACAAGGGGTATTCTTCTTTTTTCTTGCCGAAGAAGATGAAGCAAAACAAATCACTTTTCATGTAGTCAACCACAGTGAAGTTAAGGGGAGGAAAAATTACAAGCCATGATAAATGTCAGCAGTCAATATTGTTTCTCTTTACAGAACCATAAACAAAATCCTGCAACTAGTCTCTAAAAGGTCTCGATGACAGCTCTGGTAAATTTAAGCAATCTGGCTACAAAGATGAATAGTATTTTCCTGTTGCACATTCTCTGTCTCTCCCTGAAACTATTTAAATCTAATTAACCTAGTGTCAAACTCTCTGATTTCCCTCCAATGTTCTAACACAGGGCCTTAAACAGTGTTGATTTTTTTTTAATACCAACTTCTCTTAAAATATTTGGTTTTAACATTTATCCTTTTATTTGCCTGTGTAACCAAATAAATTATTACCTCAGTTATATAGATGTGACACTGAATCAGATGGTACCCACAGAAGAAAAAGTTTTTTCTCTGGTACAGAAAGCATGTGTATACAATGGCTGTCTTGCTGTGGCTCAACTTGGGTAATAATGATGCTTGGTTTTGCCAGTCTTTCACTTCCTTCCACTGCGTGAAATTTCACTTCAGTAACACCAGTAAAGATTTTGTTAAGTTCAGTAAGGAGAAATTATTACTTACCTTTAGCTACAAAATAATAGTTTTCTAGAGTTGTATAGGTATTCCCAGAATTCCTGCCTATCTTCTCCTGCAGTACTGACGGTGGGCTGCCTTCTCTGCTGTCTGTAACCAAGGAATCAGGAGAGTTGCCCTGGATGCACCTTGTTTCAGCATTTACATCATTGATATTAAATTGGTTTTATATCTGTTACTCCTTTAGGATAAAGAGGATTTTACTCCCATGCCCTGTTTAGTCTGATTTTTAAGCTTTGAAAGAAGGAGAAAAAGGTTTAAAGTAAGAATAGTATAAAGATGATAACTGCATTTTTGAATAGTTCCATTTTGTTAAGTGAAATCTTGAAGTTGCTTGGCCTTTAGGCCAAATACTATGAAGGACTGAGAAACCCACAGTCCTCTGGTTTGAAAATCTTTTGTTGACAGAACAAGCACAAAACAACTGCAGCTCTTGTTCAAATTACTACATACCTACATAACTCTTTTGAAGGAATCAGTAATTCTTTTCTTAATCCCCCAATGAGTAAAAAACCCCAACAAAACCTGCAAAGAGAACACCCTACAAGTATTAGATGTTGGTAACAAAAAAGCCTGAAACAAAGTTATATTCTAGTGGGGTCTATGTAGCTACACGATGTTCAAACAAAGCATCATTTTGGTGAATATTTTTGGGGCTACCTCCACTTCTTGGAATGAGGAACGATAAATTGAAAATATTTTTGAGCAGTAACTTAGTGGGAGAGATGCTCGCTACTTAAGCATTCTTTACAATTTAACAATGCAGGCAGTCTCTGTGTTTCAAACATATTTCCTTTTGAAGGGAGCTGAAATGTTGGACCTATTTTCCAGTTCACGTCAAGTATATGCTCATCAATGCCCTACTTTACCAAGGGGATCTGTGCTGTAAATTCCTGGAATAGCTATGAGCAGCCCTCTGCGCTGTCCATGTTATGTGCAAGTGGGCTGAGAGTCAAGTACAGGCTTGTCAGCTGCCCCACAGGGTTAAAAAATAAATTATTCAAATACTGCAGTTGCAAGAAGCACCTTATGCTATGAGTCACTACTTTTGATACATGTTTTTTCCAGCATTTGCCCTCCAACACACATTTAAGTTTCAAGCCACTGGTATAAATTTTAATTACTTTCGAATGTATTGTTTGAAAATGTATTACTTTAAGATGCCCATTATGCTATTGTTAAGAGACTCCTGTTAATTATCTAATTGATTTGGTTTATGGATTTGGCTCTGCTTCTGTAAGTTGTGTCCTGACATCTGAACCCTGGGGAATGTCACCCATGAATGTTATTTTATCTGATTGTGTCACAGCTTATCTACAATGATATTTGTTTGCTTGTTATGGGTACAAATCAGTAGTGCTGGCATCTCATCACTTTGGCAGGGATTTCACTGGTCAGATAGTGACAGCAGAACAAGTTTCTCCTGTGAAAGTACCGTTGCATTTAAAGAATAAAATTTTGTACTGTAAAGATGAACTACTAATGTAACAAGGCAGTTCAGCTCTCCTACATGACCTTTCTAAAAGATAGGTAATACCATTTGATTCCTTGGGATTTTATTTGGGTTTGCAGCATTGTACTGTCTTTAGATATTTAAGCCAACCTATAAAAGTTGATTTAACTGCATTTGAGCATTCTGAATACAGAATTTACTTGATCAGAACCTTTTAAGACTTCCCCAAGGGCTCAGGACTTATTCAGGTCTTATTCCAGGTAAGATTCTTTCCAGGATGGTTCCAAAAAAGATACTGTGCTAGACCTGCTTCTGCTTGGGCAGGACACCAACACCAGGGACTTCTGTTATCTCTCACCTGCCTTAATACAGTGCAGCCAAGGGCAATTGAAATTTGTAGTGAATGTGTTTTGTACATCTAAGTTCAGCCTTGCATTTTTCATTTATTTTTGGTAAATGATTGATCAATTATTTTCAGGGTAAAAAATGCATTGTCACATGTTGCTTCAGAAGGACGTTCACTGTTTTTTAAAGGATCTTATGCCAGTCTATTTCTTCATTCTGAGGCTGAGCCCTGCCTTCTGATACCCATTGCAGAATACCTGTCAGAATTCACAGCTCAGAAGAGCCACAGTAAAGGAAAGCATTTGCATAACTGGACAAATAATGTCAGCATCCTTTGCTATCAAAGTTTGAGTTAAGGTCTATGTCCTGTGGAACAGAAAAAGTGCCTCTAGTCATGTTTTAACTTGTTTTTTCTAACATTTTTCTCTTATTTTCTACATCTGGTACCTTTTGTACAAATGACCACCTGCTCTTATAGACCGAACCAGCTGTTTAACAATGTTGTATTGTTGAGATAAGATTTTATATTTTTTTTATTTCTCTGAAGTACTTAACAATTTTTAGCCTCTGATGCTCTTTAAAGTTCAAGTGCTTTTGAAGATAAGGCATATTGCAGACACAGCATGTGATGGAATAAGTGAGCATAGAATGCACTTTACTCTCTGTTTGATCTCTCTAGATGCTGATAATTGGTGGTGGCATTGCTGGGCTGACTGCAGCAGTAGCTGCCAAAGCAATGGGAATTGCTGTCAGGGGATTTGATACCAGGTGGAGTAAGAAAATATGGCTTAGAATCTAGAACACTGCTTAACACTTTATAAAACATTCTGGTCAAAGTTATGCTTTGCTTTGCACTGAAGCAAAACATTGTCATTCAAAAACAATCTAGAAGGTTTCTTTCTGTCACGGGACTACCAGAATTTTTAGTTAATTCATTGCTAATTAACACAAACTTCAAATTATTGATTTGAATATTCAGAAAAAGAGAACATAATTTAAAATATGCTGCCTCCTTACTTTCCAGGTCCAACTTAAGACAAATATCCCCTTCCTCCTTCATTCCTAGACTCAACTTTCGTCAGTTTTTCCTGCATATTATACCCATGCCTGCTTCCAGGAGTGTCTCACCAGGTGCCTGTCTCCTCAGCACTCCACCTGTGTCTCTCTGTGTCTCTTCCCATCTCCTGCCTTAGGAGCTCACACGTGTGAGCAGGGGTGCCCTGTGCTGGGCTGGCACCTTTTGGAGTGTGAGAGGCTGTTGATGTGGGTTTTGGAGCCAGCTGGAACTGGGTGGCACAGGCAGTGCTCACACATGAACAGATTAGGCCCTCGTGTACCTGATGTGATTTGCCAAACAGTGTAAAGAAGTGGTACTTGGATTAGTTCAGGTCTTATTCCAGGTAAGATTCTGCTTGTAACATTGGAGGGCTCAAACATATGTCCCTATCAGCATAAAATGCTTAGTGAAATATGCACGTATGTAGCTATTTACTAAAAACTGTTAGGGAGTAATTGCTTCATGATTAGGTTTTACCTGTTTTTAATCAGTGATTTAGAGTATTTGCTTCTCTTTGCTAATCATTTCCCAGTAATTTTCAATTCAGACTCAAAGTAATTAATACATTATACCCATGTGTATGACACACCTTCCTATTTACCCTCTCTAGTAAAAGTTACCATTTCTAGTAAGAGTTATTAAACTTGTTTGGTTTGCTTTTTTAAACATGCAGTTGGGGAAAAAATCCTCAATTATAAGCACTAGGAGTATGATTAAGCCAATGAAAGCATGATCAGTAATTATATGGAGCTGAGGCTGGGAGTAAAGTAGAAATGCCTCATCTTGCAGAATTTGACAATTTTCAGGTGTCAGCATTTAGAAATAACTGATGTACAGGGAAAATACAAATAACTTCAATGTTGCTCTAAAAAATGAAAAAGTAATCAACATTATAGTAATAAAGATTGTCTTTCCTTGAAGTCAGTGCAAGTCTGTCAAGGAGTTCTTACAAAAGTGTTGTGGGGTAATAAAGCAAAGTCTTTCATAAGTAATGAAACCACAAATTGGAATATTCTTCAGAGATAATTCTGTCTTTGAATGTTTTATGCACTGTGACTTTTATAAGCATGGCAACATCCTTTTTAACAATGATATCCATAATGCTTTTAAACTAATTCCTTCATTAACGAGAATTTTGAGTGTTCAATTTCAGATACGGGGAAAAAAAAAAACCCGTTCAGAGATTTGCCTAATTTCACGATTTTAAAGTAGTGGTATAGAACAGTTTTTAATATGAATGGTAGATTTTGTGGGATTACCATTAAAATTAATGCAATTTTTAGATGAGGACTAAGTTCCAGCGTGATGTGGAAAAGCAAAGTTGTGCAGTATATAATAGTAAGATGATATCAAGGTGCAATTATATGTTTGTAAAGACCCATTAGTTGAAGCAGTTTAAGATGTTCTCATTTCAGTGTTTGGGAGTTTACCCAAGAAGGAATAAATCTCATCAGGAACCAGCCTGGGCAGTGGGCTGTGAAGCAGAATGCTTGCTGCCACTGTCCCCCAGGCCGTGTATGGATGCAATGGCCTGTTCTGGAGAGCCAGGTGAAGTGTCCAGCCACAATTTTACCTTGTATTGACGACTTCTGGGGCTGCCATACTTCACTGTTACGTTGTAATTTACCCCAGGGTGTGTGGAAGCCAACATATGTGACTTCATATGAGATAAACTGGCAAGCTTCGTGTCCAGATGGCTATCCTGGAATGGTGCAATGGAAGCAAGAAACAAAAGCTTAGGGGGTACAGTGTTCAAGGTCAGAATTCAACGTAAATTGTTTTCAGAGCATGGTATTAGGATTTGTTTGGGGTTTTCTGATGTTCTGTTTTCACAATAATATGAAGGGATGCTAGAGACATGGTATTAATCCAGATGTACTTTGAAGGCATTTCAGTTTCAAAGGTATCACTATCTTCTTCCTTGGGATTGACTGGAGTGCAATTAATCTGTGAAACACATTGTGCAATGTGATTCTTATCAGACAATCATGAGGTGTTTTCGCATTTGAAGAAGTACTTGATTTCTTATTCTCAAAAATAAGCACCATATGGTTTTGTAACCAGTTCCCTGACTGGCCTCCCAGCTCATTTAATCTCTGGCTTCCTGACAAAATTGCTGACTTTCTTTGGTCATGCATCAGAGTAAGCTATTAGTTTTACACAGAAACCTTAACTTGTAAAAGAAAGCTTTAGTAACTCATGTCTGTAGTAATATGCAAATTTGATTTACTAGCATGTATAAAGCAGGCCTCAGATCTGTGGACAACATGTGAAAAGTTTCCAATACATGAAAGCTTTGACAACTATTTATTTTGCTTTCTCATCAGGGTGTGGTGAACACTGGTTACAAGGACTTGCCAAGTAGAATGGCTACTCAAGCCAGTAGCCTTTTTTCCAACAACATCTTGAAATTATTAAAGCTGTTTCTCCTGAGGAAGAATATTTTCACTTTGAACAAACGGACGATTTAGGTTATGGGACTATTGATCCTGTCATTAGTGGAATTTGGGTTATAAAGGTGGGTTTCAACACTGAAACATTTTTGATAAAAACATATAAAATATGTTGTTTGAAAGCAGTGATTTTGTTGGGGAGTTTAATCATTCTGAGGAAATGTTATCATTCAATGTCTACATGATAATGTTGGGAAGGGAATTTCTTTCTTGTTTGAAGCAGTAAAATATGGGGCAAAAAGACTTGTAAAAATGTCAATACTCTAAAATTACTGCTATCCTTTAAACTCATGTTTTTAAAGGATGTGTTTGGAGAATCAGCCCATCTCCTGAGCTCCTGAGCTCTGCCTTAGCAATAGAACTCCAAGTGCTAGAGTTTATGGACTCAAATGAGCAGGTATTGAAGAAAGGAGCTGATAAGTGGGAATAGGTGAGCTGTGGGTGATACACAAAAAGACTGCAAGCAGTGCAAGTACTTCAAAGGCCAAATGGTCTGGTGACACTTATCTACATCTTTGCCCCAATTCAGGAGAGCTGAGCCTTGCTGCTTATACAGATACAGTGGTTTTCGTTTGAAACAAGCAGGGTTGTTTAGCCTGAGAATATCAAACATATTTCAACCCTGCTATGATGTCATTAAGCTATACCGTGTGTAGTCTCCATTGCAATAGCAGCAGCCCTCATGCCTTCCTATATCCTTCAGCCCCTTCCTTTGGAGGAGAAAAGGAACTAAATATACAGTTAAATTAGGAGACAGCCTTAAGATCTGTGCAAACTGATATTGCTTGTGTGCTGACGGCAGTTTTCTGTATGCAAGATGTTTCTTGAGATAAACTGATTCTTTTTCAGTCAAGTTTATTTTGGATGTAGTTAAGAAGAAAAATTAATTTCTGTAGTCATGGTGAATTGAAGATTGACAGGAATCCATATTTGCCTGCAGGTAGCATTAAACCAAAGTACAGTCATGCAAAACATTTACATATTGGCAGACTGAAATTACTTTTCAGCTAAGGATGTGTTTGTAAAGAGAAGCATATCCATGTTAAGCTTTTAAGGAACACAGCCTAGGATTTAGGTAGGTTATCTTTTTTAATGCTTGTTTTCTGTGCTTTTGTTTGTGTTTGTTTTGTGTTTTTCTTGAACTTTTTGTTTGATTGTTGTTCTTCCCCCTTCAGTGATAAGTGTATTACATCTGAAATATATCAGGCCAAAATTGGTTTAGTAGGAACACAAAGTTGTTTTGTACAACTGACTGCATTTAGTGGTTGGTGCTGTTTTGCAGATCAAGGGTTATAGTAATCAGTATAAGGTAAAGGCCAAATCCCACTCTATTTACTCATGTGACTAATCCCACTAATTTCAGAAGGACAAACAAGTCATCATGACAGAACTTTGCTGAAACAGTCAGCCCATAATATAAAGAAAGGTAAGATACAATAGGAATCCATCATGATGATTGGTTTTTTTCTACACCAGGAACATGTAAAGCATTATTTCAATAACCTTTCCCAGGGACAGCACCCTTTTGTATTAAAAATAAAGATTAGCACAAGATCAGGGAGAGTCATACCCTTATAATCTAGGAAAATTATGACCACAATTGGAATTTATGTAAGAGGCACAAGAGATGTTATCTATATTTCTTGTTACCAGTTGGCATTTTAATGATGAGCCATGTTAGGAATAATTACGTAAAAATAGAGTGAGCTCCTGAAAGGTAGCATGGACTAACACTGAAAAGCCACAGACAGTGGTAAGTCAGGTTTGCTAACATGTCCTGTTGCTTTCCAATTAAATGAAAGGCTAAAAATTCACTTTTCAGGGTCCTTGGTGAATCACCACATGCCTTTTGTTACTAATAAATTTCCTCTGATATTAATTATGTATGAAATAAAGAGCCAGTATCGTATAGGTTAGGGACCCAACCCAGGGCCAATTGAAATGAACATAGGCTGTTCTGAAAAGCTTTTGGATCTGGGCCTGTGCATACTGCATAACTCCAGATGTCATTATCTGTGCTGAAATGTATGTATGGAATGGAAAAATGAATCATATAGCAAGGTTTCGATTATGTTCAAGAGTATTTTTCTCATAAACAAGACTGTTATGTGCTTCACATTAAAAATAATGATGGAATGAAAGAATAACGCAAATGATAACAGAAAAGGATCCGTATAGCACAGCTTTTCAAGGGTTCACTACCTTCAAGACTCCTGTTCAAGTTGAATGAGTAAAAGTAGAAATATCTATTACTTCAAGGAAAGCAAATTCTGGCAGTATAGGAAGTTGATTTTAAAGGAGGAAAGCAGAGAAGGAAGTCTGTTTCACTCATTCCTTAACCAAACTTTGTACAGCAGCTGAAAGTCCTCCTTTACTGTCTTCTTCCCGGGTCATGGACTTACCATGTTCTGTCCAAAATACCAACCTTGTTTGAAGATCTGTTCTCCTTGATTAAAAACGGGCAGTTTTGTATGTAAGTTTTAAAGTTTCTGTTAAAAACTTTCTAAAATGACAGTACGACTGAAAATTGAACTGTCATTTCTAAGAGTGAGACTGGAATATCTTGCTATTTTGGGCTTTGCCTTGATCAGAGATATTTATTCTGTACGTTGATTTGCTCAGAGCTTACTTGGGTATATTTAACAAAACCTTGTGCAAGTGATGACAAAATATGTCTCCGAGTAGAGTATCATATTATCTTGGATTAATGAAATGATCTAGTCTTTTCCTAAAGAGGGAAAAACATTTCCTTAAACCACTAACACATATGGTCAAAGAGACTAGAACTGGAAGCAATAATATTTTCTCCCAAGGAAGTATTGTTGAACTCTTTGTGTGGTCTGCATCTTTTAACAATGTTCAGATGCTACACTGTGGTCTGTATTTCTACTAATGCAGTAAAGGTTGTGAAAAGCCACTGGGGAATTTACGACATATTTGATTTTGGAGTTTTTTTGGTGAACAATTTCTCCATATTTGCCCAAGTGGAATATTTTTTATTTCATAAATTTAGTTTGGCAGTCCCATGTGCATCTGCTGAATGCTGGGGTACACGCTTCGTTCTCACGTTGGCCAAGAGTCTATTATTCCAAAATTAGTTTTCTGGCAAAAACAATGTACACAAGTTATGCATGCAAAAGCATGAGCAGGAAATGCCTTCTGCTATCATGGGTGTCTGTGACAACTTCTGTGGAGGAAGGGTTTGGGTTCTACGCCTGTTTTTATTTTATGATTAATAAAGAAAAGTGCGTTTTTACTCTTCTGAGTGCGTAGTTTTTTTCTTTATAGGTTTGGCAGGTATTTTAGGACTGATGCTTGTTTCTTCCAATAGTTTTTTTAATCAAATAGTGACCAGATTTATTCTTGCTTGGAATAGTGGTTATCACACTACCCAGGGAGTCACACCTGGCCTTCATTTGCCTCTCATACCAGAAATTGTATTTATTATTCCCAAGTGTATTGTCTGCTGCCTTCTTCTCTCATATGCTTCACTATGAGAGATTTGAGTTCAATTTCATTAAAAGGGACCTAGAGGAAATCAAAACAAGGTTAATGACTTCTCCAAAGTGAATTACAAATGAGATTACAATTTGAGTTCCTGCCTCAAAACTTTTACTCTTGGCACTAAATGATGTTTTCTTCATATTTACTTTAAATGCATGATGCATTTTCATGCACAACAACTTTACTGGCAACCAAAGGATTGTATAATCATCATATAGGAATGCCAACATAAGCATCAACTTCATGTTTATACCCATTGTCTCTACAGTAGATATACATAATTTTGTGAGTGATAAAATGACAAAAGGAAAGGTTTAACAGAATTAATGGAACAGTGAGAAGAAGTGATGAGAAATTTTGATGCAATCTCAGGTGTGTCTGTCTGTATCCTTTGCTTTTTCCTCTGCATAGGACCAGCTCCTTTCTGCCTGATTAGTCCAAAAAGGAATCTATCTCCCAAAAAAGGAGAGTGTTTCATCAGTTGATGAAGCTACTAGGTTAAATCTTACATCTGGGGATGGGTTTGTCATGCTGATTAGCACTCCACAATTATCTGACTGTTATTGGAGCAGATTTTATAAGCTATCTAGCTGGTTTCCGAGTTGTAATTTGTGGTGAAAAAGAGACCCTGAATCACAATTTAATATTTTCAGCAATTAAAGATAAGAAACTTCATTTTAGCATTTCTCTAAAATACTCCCCAAAACTGCATGTAGAGACAAAGTCTGCAATCACAGAAAAGAAAGAGCTGGGAAACCTATGGAAGAGATAGAGCTTACCACAGCAGGATGGGTTGTGTTTATTGGAAGATGAAAGGCTATTGACACATTAAAAAGATTAGGGGGTAGTTTTCAAAACACAAGACCAGGAAAACCAGATAAATTAGATAACATAATCTAGCATGAAGCTCTGTAGCTCTCAAAGAAAAACAAAGGTAGAATTTGTTCAACAGCTAAGTAACCCAAAGCTAGGAGGGCGGTCTTGGCTAGCAAAATGAGTAATATGAGCAAGTAAAGAGCTGGATCCTGTGAGAAATATTGGTGCTACCAGCAGTGAGGAACAAGGGGTATGTGCAGAATCAGGCCCTCTTGAGAAACAGCCCTCTAGGAAAGCCATTCACTTATATGGGCAAATATTTGTCATCCTTCTTCATTAGATCATGGAATCTGTTATCCCTAGGGCCAGGGAAACAATTTTATAGCCTTTTTGTTTTCTACTGCCCTTATTTGAGCATATTCCTTTGACTGTTTCATTGAAGAGAAAAGAGCTCTACATTTCCACTTCTGTAATGTTCTGTCGGTTACAAAAGCAGCAGTATTCATTGAAGAAATTAATGCGTTTCCTGAGGTACCAATCTCTAGCTAGTTTAGAGTTTATCAGGACAGACCATATTTACCTTTATTTGATATTTTAAAATCCACCCTCAGATGCATTTCTTTGCTATTTTTTAATCCACATCCAGGTGCATGTGTTGTTCAAAACTTATTGAAACAGGTATTTTTTAGTAGAGGTAGAACATAACTGGCATTCATCTTTACTAACGACAGAGAAAGGAAGTACTTTGGGAAGACAACAATCTGACAGGAATTAGACCTGAACTGTTTTTTACCTGCCCTTAAGGCTTCCAAAATTCTAGAAAATTGTTCAGCACTTACTCTGGAAGAAATGAGGTGTTGGATTTCATGAATTCTTTAAAGTTTTTCAAACGGTACCATCACTGGGGAGAAAATCTAATGGATGTCCTGGAACTTGTCAGAACGTTACATAAGGTGTGAAATCACTGAAGCTGACTTTTTTCAGTTGTCTTACAAATGAGTACTTGAGAGGTGTTCTGGGAAATTTGTGTTGCTTTTTATGTTGCATCCTTTCCACAGGCCATAGTAAAAGCCACAGCGATGCACTCACACAGCTCTTCTGTTTAACTCCAGATTTCCTCAGGATCCAATAGCTGTAAACTTGCTCCATCTCGGGATTGTTCCTATCTTTATGTGACAGTTTCCCTTCTGTCAGCTTGAAGCCTTTGGGCTTAGACTCCTAAAAGTCCATAAGTATTTCTTGCAGATACCAGCCAACACACGGTCTTTGGCCTTTGCAAATGCTCCAGGAATGTTGTTGAACGGTTATATCTGTCTGTTATGATCTGAACATCATGGATTTTTCTGACTGTATTGTTTTGGATCATGCTTTCAACTCATTCAGTGATGTAGGTTAAAAGACAGTTTATTATTTAAAATTAAGTCACCGTGTGCTCTTCAAATATCAAATGGATGACTGCGTGTTTACTAAATGAGGTCATGTAGGAATTTCAGAGCATTTTTTATATCAAAAGATCCAAAATCAAAATGTGAGAGAATCAGAACTTCATATTTACCTTGATAAAATATAAAATGTTACCCATGAAGAATATAATGGCCGAAATATTTTGAAACGCGCACAGTGCAGGGCAGGACTAATCTAGCAAAGGGATTTTTTTCATCTTTCAACTTGAACTAATGTGCTAAATTTTTTTCTATAAGGGCAGAGTATTAAGAAATAAGCCTGAAAACAATAAAGACTAAGGCAGTAATTGAGGCATTTTAAACTAATATTAGAAAACAATGCATCAGTGTTGATGATAATTGAAAACATGTACTCAAATATATGTCAATGGATCCTGGAGCTGAATTGCTGGGATGCTAATTAGTTTCATAGTTGCTTGCTGAATTGGTGTCATAAAAAGTACAGAAACCAGAAAATGTTAAGAGAGGAATGTGCAGAAGTCCAATAATCAGAAACGGATATTCACTCACAATAACAAACAAAGAAGAAATCTTTCATCTTTAAAGATAAATTATTTGATCTCAGTCCTCCTGGCAATTATAAAATAGTTTGATGTACATCAATACTACACGGTTGACATTTTTTCTTTGATTTTTGGTTTTTTTTTGTTTTTGTTTTTTTTTTGTTGTTGTTGTTGTTTTTTTTTTGTTTGTTTTTGTTTTTGTTTTTGTTTTTTTTTTCCCCAATGTATTTCAGCTCAGTTGTTGCTGTGCAGGAGGGATGGCAGGGCTGTCTACTCAGAATGCTTCTTGATTTGTGATTTGGGAATAGCCCTGGTAGGATTGAAGTGTCAATCACAAAGCTTTAGGAGCAAGCAGCAGTAGAAGCACTGAAATCTTCAGCAGAAGTTCTGGGCACGGCTCTGGGTGGCACAATGGGCACGTGCACTTCTTGCAAGGTAAATGTGCTCAAGCCACAGCATCCTTGTTATTGATTAATTTACTATTCTTTGAGAGGATAGGAAAATATATAGTATGAAAACATGGATTCTTAAGGGTGGCACTTCTATCTAAGGGGTGAAAGGTCCTAATTGCAGATAAAAAGTTTGTTTTGTTCAAATCAAATATTGTTCTGAAATTAAAAATTGGTGTTTGAAAAAGCACTGATCTAGTTAGATGTTTTTGGAACTTCCCATTTGTTTTCTTACATGAAACAATTTTCCTGTTATGAATTTACCATCTGCCTCAGTTGATCTAAATTACAATAAAATTATGGGGAAAAAAAAGTTTGAAAATTTTAATTCAGTTTTAATGCTGATTTGTTAAGGAGGATTTTGTATCCGATACTCTGGAGGCCAGTAGAAATTCTCAAAAGAGCCTGAAACTTGGAAAGAGAGAAGAGGGGAAGGCACTACTCTGCCAGTTTGTCACTTAGATTGTGGCACTCTTCTAATGCATCCAGAGCCCTTTTGCCTGCCTTGATTCTCTGTAGGCAAAATGTGTTAGGAAACTCTGGCGGGTACATCCACACAACTCTCTCCCATACATGAGAAACAGTGGCTTCAAAGGAGCTGTTCTGGCTCTGTTTCTTACAAGTTGTCATCCCAAAATGTTCTAGCAATGTATTTTTGGAAAAGACTTAAATTAGGTTAAAATTTCCTATAACTATTATATTTCTAATTCATTGTATGAAAAGGAAAACAACATAAGTAAACAGTCCTTTCTTGCTCAATGGTCTGTTTATGCTTTGAGTATGAAACACAATGTAATATTTCATTTTGGATCGAAATAATTTAATTTTGCAGGTCTTACCATTGCAAAATAAATTGAAATCTCTGACTTTCCTCAGCCTGTAGCTGCATTTCACAGTCTGGTTGGTTTGGCAGTAGCAACTCTTACATGAATTGCCAAGTATGGGATTGAATATCCACACCTTGATGTTCACCCCTTCCGCCAGTGTTCTCAAAATTGTGGTGTATCTGGGCACCGTGTTGGGGTGTAGCTTTCAGTGCTTCTTGAGTGACTTTTGTACAATAGCTAGGTACTCCTTACTGTAGTCATATCAAATTTAGAATGCAGTTCACAAGAGGCCCCTCTGTTTTCCTCAAAATCCAGTTGGATCCTAGGAGGAGCTGGGTCATAATTATCTTAGGCCCTTTACAAGGGGAGGGAAGCAGTCTTACACAATTTAGCTTAACAAATTTGGTAGGACTGGAACACAAAGAAAAGGAAATGAGTGACTTTGGCTTTTGTGTTGATTAGGAGAGATGCTGATGTTGTCTCAAGGATTTATTTTTTTTCTGGATTTGCTAAACAGTGTTTGTTTAACTGAGAATCTGACTTTGATTCTGTAGAGCTTTACTCCTAAGAGACTCATGTGAACAACTGTTGGCTAGAGGAATTGTAGTAAGAGATCTTTTAGGTCCCTAAGTAGCAATTATTTCCTACTGTGAAGTTATACAGCTATTGAAACTTCATGTTCTGCATAATTGCTGTCCTATTTGTTATTACAAAGCAATCATATCAAACTGATACAGAAGGAGTCACAGACTATGACAGGAAAAGGAGCTGGAGCACATCCATTTCTGAGAAATCCTTCCAAAAAAATTCCTAACTTTTTGTCTTCTATCTGAAGTTGGTGGATCTTTCCTTCAGCTGAATTAATCACCAAGAAGACCAGTATCTTTTGTATTTTTATTCTGTACTGTACCCTGTCTTAATTTCTAGTGCTTTAGCATTAAAAATATGTTAGTGCTGAAGGCAATGCAGCATTAGAGCAGCCATGCTCACTTCCAGGTGTGCTGAACTCAGCACCATTTCTTACTTGGCACCACTGGCTGCCTTTCTGACAGCATCCATGGCTGGTGTGAACAGTTTTTGCACTGGGTCCAAGCTGCACCCCTGGATTAGTGCTCAGTCTTGGTGTTACAGGATTCTCCTCAATTATGGGAAAAGTCTCAAGAGAGCACTCCTTGAACCCTTTCATTGCAAATGTCTTTTGCACGCACATCCAGCGCTTGCTGAACACTCTCCTCAAGGCAGTCTTGCATGTTAACGGAAAAAATTGGCATAAACTATGAGGAATCAACAAAGCACTCTGCAGAATGTTTATCTGGCCCTATAGAAATTCCTTAACAAGTCTGCAAGACCTCGTAGGATCCCAGACACCACACTGCAGAGATCCAAAACTTTCTAGCCAGCAGCAGTGCTGTAAAATAGGCTGTGGATGTTTATCTAGTCAAATGTATATGTAATCCTAGCCATTGCTGTAACTGTGGACTGGTGTTGGAAAGAAATAAGAGAGTAAGGGTCTTGTCCTGCAAAGTAACAAATGATTTCAGCTCCTATTATGCCCATATAATCTTTGAGCAAAAATTCTAAAGGCATATTTGCTTACATGACTAAACCCAATAGCGGTCATAGGTAACAATCTTCTGCTAAGAAGGTGATTAAATGAACTTTTATTTGCTTTTATTTCACTTAGTAAATATTTTAGGAGTGATATCATTTCTTGAAATATTAATTCAATTTTTATTTCCCTTATGTGGTGCATGCTAGATTGCAGGGGCTGACAGCTGTAGGTGGAGCAGCTATGCCTGTTATTCAAATACCAAACTTTACTCTGGCTGAGCCTCATGTGCAGAAGGTTTTCTTGACACCAGTCTTGACAGTTGTGGGTGTCTTGATTGGTTCCCTGGATGGAGCTATCCTGTCATGATGCATTGTGTGCGTGGTAAGGAAATTCCACTAGTTTGTCCTCTTTTCTGGGTGAAAAAAGACAAAGGCATTTACTTTGGAAACTTTTACAAATGAGATGTTGCAGGAGATTGGATGACTGGACTGGCTCCCTGACAGAATTTCGCTCATATTGGTAGTATAAAAAATGAAAAGTTATGACAACCAGATATAGATGTCTGGTGGGTTTTCTAGACCTAAAATTTGGCAAACTCCTAAAATGCCAATGACAGCAAAGAAATCAAAATATGTCTGGGTTGCATGATGTGTAACACTATCGAGATATCCAGCCAAGGTTTGCAAGCAATGTATATGTGCTAGGAGAGCTCTTCCTCATTTCTACCCTGCTTTTTAGTAGCTGCTTTACCCACAGCTCAAGCACTTGCACGTGGCACTTCACTGAACAGTGTGAATGGGCCATCAGTTCAGTTCTGGCTGGCCACACACTGGGTCATGACTGGCACTCTCATGTTGGCACAGAGTACAGACCAGTGGCCTCGAGACAGCAGATTCCTTCTGATCGAAGTGGTGATCTTATGCCGTAAGAGACCTTGCAGAGTTTTGCCCGAGTTCTAGCCCTGCTGTATGTAAACAGTTCCTAGTACACTAAATCTGGCAAGAGAACTTTAAAAACAACTAGGAAAACCAGTAACAGCAATGTGATTTACTTGTGAAACCAGCCATGTAAGTTAATATTTTCTAAAACACTGAATGGCCTTCACTGAAAGATCTCACCCAGCAACCGGCTTTGAGGAAATGCGAAATGTGCTGTTTCATAACATGCAAGATGGGAAATGTTATTTAAACAAAGAACATCTTTGTTTCGCTAGTGAAAAATGTTAAGGTAGTTTAAGGAGGAGAAGAGAAATTGTTTAAAAATGTCTGAAAAACAAAGTTTTCTCCAAAGTCTGTCTGAAAATCTGTTTGAAATGTAATTTTTATGCCAAGTGGGATCCTGAAGCTTTCAAAAAAAAAAAAAAAGGAAAGGCAATGCAATATTGAACTGTTGAACCATTTCTGTATCAGCTTCATAGCTTGTTAAAGTAAACTTTAATGAACTGAAGAATAATGCAGTCTGACTTCCCAAACAAACTACATGGGAACTTACAGCAAATGAACAAATGAGCTATTTATTTTGGGATTCTTTTAATGGACTTGGAACTGTTGTTTTGACCAATATGCTCATTTAATATATTCAGATTTAAGCCTGATCTTTGCCAAATGTCACTTTTGGGTGGATATGGCCCAGCATCTGCAGCAGGAAGGAAACCTATGGAAATTGTTGGAACTTGCATCGAAGCTGGATTAGACCAGGCTATTGAAGTGATAAAGGAGTCTGATTTTGGCATTACCCTGGGTGAGAGTTCAGTAGGCTTTCCGAGCTACCTCATGATTGAGTTACACTGAATATTTTACTGTTCACTTCACATTAATCATGTCAAAATCTTGTTTCCGCTTCCTTCAAATCTATCCAATTCACACTTGTAATCCAAATACTAAAATTGTCAAATACCTCTTCTCTCCTTATATGCCACCTGTATCTCATCTGATGTTAGCAGTCATTCCTTTCTTGGAATAAATACAGACCTTTTCAATCATTAGTCAGCTTCAGAGCATACACTTGGTAGTGCTCATTCTTCTGTAATGATACAGCACAGGGCAAAAGGGTTAATCAAGGCCCTAACACTAATTTCATCAGGTTTACACAATTTGTCATATCCTGAAATTCTGAGATTTTGCAATTGATGTATATTCCACCTCCAGTGTAAGTCAGTGCTGTTCTTTATGATTAGACCCTAGTGAATAATGAATCACTTGGTATCTGTGAACTTTCGGGAATTTTCCTCATCTTAAATAATAATGAAGGCCTTCAGTGCAGGACTGGGGATAGTGGAAATACAAAGAATTGGCCACAAACCTAAATGGTTTTGGTTTTTTACCCTTTGAATAGTACTGGTTTATAGCAAAGAAATGTCAGATGAAGTCACTGAAGTTACTTCACTGGGCCTCCCTCATTGTGTTAATTCTCATTAAAAAAAACCAACCCAAACTTGCTTTTCCTAAAAATGGGTAACCCAGCACTGCCAAGATTTATACAGGGTAATCAGCTCTTCAGTCTGAGATTTCTCTGAGAAGGGCAAGCTTTGGCCAACATTCATTTTCAATTGCAACAATAACAAAAAAGTTTGTGTAATATTTCAGGACAGTTTAATTTCTGTAGGATAAATATACATGGAAAATATTAATGGAAATCAGGAAACATTCAGTTTTCACACATCCCATCTACAGCACAGTATAAGCCACTAAATTGAAATGTGCCAGCTAATCGTTCCTCTTCCATTAGAAAGAATTGCAAATGCCTATGAAGGCATGTGAACAGAAGACAATGGTTCCAAATACGTAGCAGAAAATTCTTAAATATAATAGTTTTGTTCACTGGATTGCCTGAAGCAATTGAGCACTTGCAATGTAGGCAGCTGATACGTTCTGCACCTCTGCTGAAGGCTGAGGGGAAGCCTGGGTCTTCTGTGCCCCAAGTCCCAGGCGTTGGAAGTGCTGGACATCCCTACAGCTGGAATCAAGCTGACTTCTCCAGCTGACCCAAGAATACAGTTGGCTCCTTTCAGAGGCAGCTGCATGCAGCCCGTAGCCAAATGAATGGGTCATCACGATGAGGGGCCTCTGAGAGGAGAGGGATATGGAAAAAAAGGAGGAGAATTGCCAAAGTGCCTCCCCCAGCAAAGCAGGCTGCTGTAGAAAGTAATGTTAAGTGCAGTTCATTTGGTATAGTCCCATTAAAAAAATCCAACAGAAAACACTCAAAGTCCTAGAAATTTGTTATTAGTCAAGATGTTGATATACTCTTCCCCTAAAGATTAAAGAAATTATTTTTAAAAGGGTCAGAGGTTTTACTTGTAATAAAGTAGTGAATTCCAAGTAGAATGCTGCATTGTTAAAAATATACACATAAAAAATCAGTGTTTAGGGTTAATGATTTGTGGTTTTAGTTTTCACTCACTTAATGGTCTCTTTTGGATTCTTTTTGGTATAAGTCCTAAGTTTGTACGGATGGCAAATCTTTCCTAACATATTCCACACTGCATAAGTAAGGCAGGCCATAACAGCAGTGACAATTTCTCTGAAGATGCACATGAGCTGCAGCATTAGGAACCAAGGCAAAGATGGCTCTGTCCTGCCTCTGCCTTTCACTTCCTTCTGAGGCTGCCAGCTCCTAAACTAGAGACTATGTAGGTCACTGACAGGTGGGGATCTGGTAATTTCAACAGCATATTTTCAGATCTTTATATGACCTTGCACTGACCATATTTCCCTCACAGAAGAATTCTTCACTGCTTTATCTGGTTTAGAGCTGCTTTGCATTTCTGGACCCAGCTTTAATGGATGGGAGTTAAACGAGATGATTTTGTTCTCAGCAACTATGCAGGTGATAGCTCATAAAGGAAGATTTACAAGCTAAGTTTAGTACCATGGGATCTTGAATTTACTGCTTCTAGAAGACTCCATCTCAAATGTTTTCAGCTGACAGTCTTAAAATGTTTAACTCACTATTTATCCTATAAACTCACATTGGAAAGACAAGATTATGTATCTGTGTTTCATAAACATCTGAAATAGGTGTAGCTTCCTTGCTGTCAGTGAGGATAATCTGCTAGCATTGATGTCTCTGATGCTAGAAGTTTGCTGACATTACATTTGCATGCATTTTAGGAACTTGGAAACAGCAGAGAAATCAGACATTTCTGTACTGGACTGCTTTTATTCCCCTCTATGCTCAAAGTAGACCTATGATTGCCCTAGACCTGGATGTTGTTCTCCATGTAACAGTACACTAAATTCCTTTGGCTCGTGCACCTCAGTAACTTGGAGGGCTGTTGCAGAAGATAGGAAATGGTACAGCCAAAAATCCTTCTCTGGTTGCCAGGCTCCTGGCAGGCACAGCCAGCCCTGTGGTTAGAAAGCTCAAGAGAAATGGAAGCTCTAACGTGGTGCTGATTTTAATACAGACTCCAGGAGACTGAGCAGATGTACAGAGCATTAAGCCTGACTTTATTGGGCAAACTGTGAACAAAAAAAAAAAATGAATTGGTAGGCACACGGGTAAGTACGCTGGGCAGAGGGATTAGTGCTGCTTACGCAGATTTTGTATTTCACAAACCCATTAAGAGTTCCTTGAAGGATTCAATGAGCATGAGGAGGATAAGGGAAGTCTACTTGATACTGCTGGTGCTAAAGCTCTAAACTAAGCCCTGTATTTTTATCAATAGAGTTACTGTAGAAATATACCATTCATGACCACCATGACCAGAGGTTTTAGGAATTATTAGCAATTTTTAGAGCTGTGTTCTCCTATCTTGATTTGTGGAATCTCTTGAATTACTACAATGTTAAATCCTAGTGCTACAACGGATAGGGTGTAAATGGAGTGCTTCTTGCATGCAGGGCCATGGAACTGAGGATCTGAACAGAGCAGACATTGGAGGTTTGCCTGTAAGAGAGCAGTGTTGAAACACTTTACGTGGTATAACATAATGCACGTCATCCTCAGGCTCCACACGTGTGCTCTGTTTAGTGACCTCAGCAGGGCCTTGCGTAACACTGCCTCTTAAGCCTAAGGAGTATTTATTTTTATGATATCTTGCATAGAGAATGCATGAAATTTTTTTAATAGTTTTCATTAGCACATGGAACTGCCAAGATTGGATTCTAGGTCTGAACACCAACAGATGGATTTAATTTTTTCATTCAGATGAAACAACAAACTGTCATCATTTATTGTATGCTTTGATTAATGTGCTTTGGTGTTGTCCTGATAACTTGAAGCAGTGGCTTTTCCTAATAACACATTTTGTAATATATTTCCTTTTTGTCTGAGATACAGACTTGGCTCTGGTCATTGGTGCAAACGACACAGTAAACTCAGCAGCACGGGAAAATCCCAATTCTGTTATCAGTAGCATGCCAATACTGCAACTCTGGAAAACAAAACAAGGTACTAAAAGACAGCAACAGAGCTTAGTACGGTGTTAGTTATGGTATGTTAACTTCTCACAAGAAAAGTGCCAACACATAGAAATCTAAATGAGAAATGTCTTTTCTAAATCAATGCCTCAAAGATGAATAGACATAGGCACATGTTTAGCTGAAAATGGCCACTGCCTATATAGAGTGAGCAGAACTTCCAGAGGCCCAGAAAAACAAATCCTGCCATTGCCATCAGCCATCCATATGTTGGAACAGCTGAAAGCTGAAGCTGGTAACAGCTGTCACCTTGATTGCTTGAATCTACTCTGTTAGTTTTCATGGACTTCAAAAAATTCCAGCTTTTTTGTTTGTTTGTGTCTTACTCCATTCTTTTTTCAATGAATTCTCCTTTTAAAATGAGCAAAATCAGCTCAGCCATGCCTACCTTAGAGAGGATTCTGCATTCCAGAGTCTGGCACTATAGTTTGGTTGGCAAATTCCCTGGCAGCTGCTTCAAGCATTGATTTTAAACCAGTTTCCCTGATAAAGTAAGCCATGTTCAAGGAAAAGAGGAAGCTTTTGGTGATGTAAAGGTTTCTGTGTTCTATTTTTTTGCCAACTCAAGTCATGATAGCATAGAATGCAATCACTTTTGTATTCTTAACCAACACAGGTATGCAGATCAAAGCCAATATTGTAACCACACTCAGACACGTGTGAGGTTGAAAGAGGAAGTAAGGGGATCCAACTGCTTCAAGCAGACTGAGGTGCATTATATGTTTCTGACAATTGAAGTTGTATCAAGTTGCTTCCTTGTCTGCTGTAAATATGAAAAAAAAAAGAAAAATACTGTAGCATTGATTCTGTCCAAAGGAAACCTGTGAATAGAAAAGCTATATTGCATGTTTTCAGCTGCATAGACTAATCACTAGAAAATGCAGTTTCAGATCAGCTGAAATTCATGCTGCATTTGGCAAACAATTTAGTCATGAAACTGAAACCTCAAAAATAATTTTTGAAAGAAATAAAACATTATGATGTTCTTGAAATACAGAATTTTTATGTAGCATAGGAGCAACATTTGAAATGAAGGCTGAGTTTCAGCTTGAGCAAACGTCTTTTGCTGGAACCCAAAGTATTGTTCTTCTGTAGAAAAGACAAAAAGGACGCTTTTTTAAATTTAAAAGAATTCGAGTCTCTCCAGTTCATTAGTATCCATCTCCAAAGCAAATAATTTCAGAAATTGTACTAAAGCTTTTAGGTGTCATGCCAGTTCAACTGGCTTATGGGCCCAGCTTCATACATGAACACTTTTATTCAGAGGCAGAATTTAACTTCACAGGTAAAGGAAGCACAGGGCACAGGATCAGAGGTGGGGCAGGACTCAGTCTGGGCTATGTTGGTGTAGCACATTCTCTTCTGTGGTATGTTTCTAAACATCCTATTGCAACACCAGTGGGCTGAGAAGTCAGCAATAAAATCATGTGGCAACCGCACCAGTATTGCTAAAGTTAGCCAAAAATTTCCACTTTCCATGAGGTGAAAATGCAGTCTGCTGTCTGGTTTGCATTACAGAACGAGTTCCCACCTCTTGCTCTGGAACTTCAGAATTATTTGAATTTATTTCTGGCAGATAGGGGTGAAGAAATCACACCACTGAGTGGTTTTACTTTAATGTGATACACTACCTTCAAAATTCGCCAGCGTCTCACTTCTCTTCAGAATCTGTAAAAGGGCAGCTACGTGTTATGTCTCCCAACAAGGGAACAGGAAGAATGTGGTAGATTTTTCACGTAAACACTTCCTTTAAATGTTGGTATCACTAAGTTTCACCAGTCATAGTTAACATCCTTAATGACAGCATTGGAATTTTACTAATATGGTGTCCCTCCAGACAAGGAATAACAGTTTAGGAACTGTGTTGAGTCCTTCAGTACCTTAGGGGCCCTCATATTCTGGTATCAGTATCAGGGGTTTAACTGCCACATATTTTGATCTTAGTGGGAAATTCCTGTTGTAATTGTGCTGCAATCACCATTAAATTTGTGTCCCACAGTATTCTGAGACACAAGTTAATGGTGCCTGAGAGTGTATTAACTGTATTATAGCAATTGATGGGAAATTAATAGGAAGTTTCCCTCCCTTCTTCTTTTGGCACTTTCATAGGTAGGGATAGGCAGCATGGATTTTCATACCACATTACATTTTATACAAGTATGCTATAACCATTATTTATGTAGACTGATTTTTAAAGCATTCAGGCAAAGTACTGAAATAGTGTGAGGGAAAGGTAAGAACAGATCCTTGTGTTACTCTGCAGCTGAAGAAGACTGTGTGGAAAACCAGATGGACTCAAAAATTGCAAGAATCAGTAGCAAAGGATTTAAATCAGGTAAGATTCCAAGTGCTTTGGGAGGTTGTGCTGTAGATTCCAAGTTGGCATCTCTTTTCAATCTCGATGTATCTTTACCCCATGCACTGACACGACCCTTTATTCAACCTCTGCTTGGATGACATTTCTGCTACCTTCCAGGAAAGGAATTGTTTTTTGCAGCAGCTCCCTCTCTTATTCATTTTGAGAAAAGGATTAAATACTCCCTCTGACCAAGCTTACAGGCATGTTAAAGTGAAGCCACTTCATGCTCCTGGCCAAACAAAGAACAAAAATACCCACAATAAGCAAAAGCAGATGGCTTCAGTGGCAGGAAATGAATGAGGCAGACTGCAGGTAAAATGGTTCTCTGAACACATCGCCGAGGTTTGCACTGACAGGTTCTTTGTTATCTGGGGCCTCCCCACAGGAGGCCAGATGTCTTCTGTTGTGAGAGGAGATAGAGATGCTCTTCCTTTTCCTCCCCCTTTAACTTATGGCTGTTTAAGTTACTGCTAATGGAAGCAGAAGCCTGTTTTTCCCTCTCGGTCTCTGATGTTTTTGGAAACAGAAGAGACAGTGAAGGGGTTTTCTGATATGAAAGAAAAGGCCCAGAACTGGCCTTTACCTCCCCATGACCCTCATTTTAAAGAACAGGGAGGTCAGTGCTGCTAATTGCACTTGAAAGGATTAACCACTTGATCGCTTTCATTTAGTGGAACAAAATTTTTCTTTAGTCTCAAAGCTGGGAAAATGTATCAGTGGTACTGAGGTGCTTTAGTGTGAGAGGGATGACTTGGTTTGGCTTCTTATAACAACATCAAAATTAAATAGGGGATGTAAATATTTTTATATATGAGAGAAGGGGCAACTCCATCTGCTGCTCAGACAGGCCAGATTTGCAGCAGAAGTGGCAATAACCTCCTTCCTGCCCCCATAAAAGGTTATCAGAGGAATACCAACAAACCATAACAAATTACAGATATTAGGGGTGCCTCTGTCCCGTGGTAGAGCAAATGACTCTTGCATTACATTGAGGTTGCACTGGAAGAAAAAGAATCTGAACCCAATTCCTGGACACAGTGTGCCAGATTTAAAATCCTTTCTGTACATTAATTTCATCTGAGAGTTGAAACTAATTTTCTTTTGGAATAGAATCTTAATTCCCATTGTTCAAATGAAGTGAGGTACACAAAACTTAAATTTGGAAACAATTTTTCACCTTATGAAACTATTTTCCAAAAGTAACAAAGAACAGCTTATACAAGCTTTTATCTGACCTCTGCTTCTTAAATAAAAACCATGTTTTCAGGGAAATGTGTCTTGGAAGTAACTCCCCCTCTCCCCCCAGATTTTTCCCTCTGGTTCTTGTAAAACATTAGGTCAGTGGGTTCATTTTATTTTTGTTTGTTTAAAGTGGGTGAAAGTTTCCTTCTCAAGCTATTATACTTGCGTGATTTTAAAAAAATATTACAACAATCTTTGTTTAAGAAATGCAAGAACAGATGGAAATGTCAGAAGACTATCAAAATTCATACCAAAGGAAATAACATTAATCATTTTAAAAAGCCAAAATAACCTCTCAATAGCAATAAGAACCAAATGAGTAGGCAGTGTTGTTTCAATAGCACTGAGACATGACTGCTAATTTTTCTCATTGCCTGGCACATGAACTCAATATATAGGTAGATATAATAATTATCTTTCTCATTCTGACTTCAAGCCTGTGTTTGTTGTGGTGCTGTTACAGCTCATGCACGTTTCACGTGCCCTCATGTAACATAACCAGCATTTCATTCTGCAGATGGGGAGACACGTTTTTGTTGTCCACTGAAATGCATTTTCACATGCACTTGTGCACATAAGCATCCAAATCTGAAGTATGATGTAAGAGAGAGTATTTGTATCTTGTGTTTGAAGCAGTAATAAGATTTCAGTATCCTGAAGCATTAAACACGCAGTACAAACCAGCTGTTTGAGCCTGTATGGATTGCTGTGTTAAGTGTAAAAAGATTTTCTTGAACTATTTTCCAAGACACTATTTATATGGTCACCAGGGTGTGTGAGTGCTCTCCTGAGAATATGCTGCAAGTGGTAACAAAACCTTGGATGTTTTGTTTAAAAAATAATCTATTGTAATTTTTCAGTCTGTCACTTTGACAAGATATATTTTGTCTTAAGTACCACATTTCTGAGAATATTCAGAAATATTTATCCATCTTATATTGTACCTCTAATGAAACGTTTTTTCTACCTTAAGCATATAATTTTTATCAATGTATCATATAAAATATATTCATATAACTCTGCTTGTAAAGTTGTAGCTCAGATCTGTTACCTCTGCCAGCACTGGCTGTGCTGGTACAGCTTGGCAAAACCACATTCACACGTGATGACTCTGACAGCAGCACTACACCTCTGACCAAACTCTCAGCAGCACAGGCAGAGTCCTACTTAGGCTGTTCCAATCTGCCCCATTCCTGCAAAAGAAAAAACAGAGCACATTCACACTGCCTAATTTAAGGAAGCCTTGTCAGAAATGTTGTGGTCAGAACCACCATCTTTTATTTTTGGTGCCTATAATATGCCATAGAGACATTTGTTAGGTTAGTGCTCCCCCAAATAATGATACTATATAATAGTAATAAACACTTCACTAAATTTGTTTGAAGAAGTCTAAGATTACCCAAGAAGTTGAGAATAACCCCAATATAACAGTACATGAGTGGTACTACAGAAATCATACACTGTATAACAGTGTTTAAGGAGACCACTTTTTTATTACTAGAAGAATTTTCCAGAATTAATCTTGCAAGGATGTAATTCATATTCAATTAGTGAGCTCTTTCATTTTGCATTGCTGCCACTCGCCCCCACAACTGAACACCATCTGATGATGTCAGTGAGCCTTTGATGCCACGGAGGTGAAATCAGTATTGCTGTGTAAACCACAAAGAAAACATCTGACCTAAGTATTAGGAACACAAAGCTACCATGCTAATTCCTTCTTACAGTTAAAAGAGATCACTTCTCATGGCAAGAGGGGTGAAATCCTCCGCTCCCATGTCAGGAAATGTGCTCAGCACAGTGAGCACATCAGGCCTGGAGGTTGGAGTACAGCAATATTTAGCAAAATGTAACTGTTTTCAAATAAGTAACTCTTAATCAGACTGCTCATCTGCAGGTCTGCAGCTCACTTTTGGACAAACACTGTTACCATTATTTAGAGTACAATCTATTTCCAAAAAAAAACCCCCAGTTATATTTGTGCAGTTTATTATTACAAAAAAAAGTACTGTCATGCACCAATAGACAGACACCTTACTCTTTTCCTGCACAACACTTGGCATCTTTAATCAATGTATGCATAAATGAAAAGAAAAAAAGCAGATTATCATATTGTCCTTTGTAGCTCTCTTTCAAAATCTCCTGATGATAGTCCACAAGGAAATAATAAATTGCTTCTATTGTGGAAAGGTATGTATCTGGCTTTCCCTTCTGATGACGCCAAAAGCAAGTTTTCCTTGTCTTCAACTCAATTTGCAGTAGTCCTGTTAAGGAAAAAAGATGACATGGACTAGACAATGTGGTTTGGTGGCCAGAATGTCAAACAAGACTTTTGTTTTCTGACTTTGCTGCTAGCCTGCTCAGTGCCTGCATGCAAATGATTTCTCTTCCTGTACCTCCATTTTTCATCTGTAAAACGGAGGCAATAATTTTATCCTCCTTTGTGGACCCACTTTGGAATTTGATGAACAAGTGCTGTAAGTCCTAGGCTACAGTCTTCATATTTGTAATTAATTAGAGGTTATCCTTTCATTCAAACAGCCACACAGCCCTCAGTAAACTGCAGGGTCACTTCCCATGGCAAGAGTGAAACCCACACCTACCAAGACTCATCAATGTTCATAAAATTATTATTTCATCTTTTGCAAAGTTAATACTTTGCAAGTGTAAAACAGAATCCCTCAGACTGTTAGTGCTGCTGAAGTGAGGACTATTTGCAAGAGCCAGGAACTTTTCATTTCTTTGTTGAGTAACTGAAATCTCACTGAAATTACTCAGGAGTAAGTATGACAGCATCTCGTAATTAACTTTATTAGACACTAAAAGCATTCCCACTTAAGATGAAAGAGGGACTTTGGTGTCTGTATGGCACAAGATCTTTAATCTACTTACAGTCTCTGTAACGATTCTATTATTCAGACTAATTTTTAACATGTAACTTGGTTTTTATGTTTCCTAAGATGCACAAACAATTCAAAACTGAAACCACCTTGATGTGCTATCACTTTGTGAACAGGATGGACAGTTGGATGGTGAAGAACAGGGTACACTCCTGTCAATAATATCAGAAGCAGATTGTAAAGTTATCTTTTTCTGTCACAATCTGATGCTCTGTCTCATGGGATGGTTTAGCACAGGTAATAATACAAAAACCAATATGGTCTAAGAATTGCTTGGAAGCTATGGACAGTGAAGTTTCAGTAAGGTCCAAATTCAGAAGTACAGACTGGGATATAACCCAGCGCTTGTAATTCTATACTTTTAACCTACAAAACTGTGTTTAATTCTTTTCAGTGTAATTGCAAGAGGGATTTAGTTGTTTGCTTTGCAGTTAGTAATGTATCATAGCCTGCATCGCAGAAGAAATCTCAATTACAGCATTTTAAAAAAGCCCCTGAACAACAGGAAAGTCTGTCCCTGAATTTAAATGTTATTATTGGCATTTCAGAAACAAACCCTCAAAATGGCATAGTCTAATTATTAACTCTAGTAATCCTGCACAATGAAACTTAAAATAGTAGTAGGAAACTGCATTAAACTTGCTGCCCTCAAGAGTTTTCAACACTTGAATTCTCAGCCCTACCCAAAGTGAAAGCTTCCATCAAATCAAGCAGTGCTTCCACCCTAAAAGCAGTGAAGTAAATCTCAGGGATGATTCCTCCAACATAAACTCCCACATAGTTGTAGTTTGAATACAAACAAAAGTTCACTGAAGGCAAGACCACGGACACTACTGAGCTTACCACAAATGCAGGATTAGTTACTTTCAAACAAAAGATTTTAGGAGTTTTTCATTAAAAAAAACAAAACCAGAGGGGGTTAAGGGGTTTGAGTTTACTGAGCATGTTTCATCTGTACTGTATCTGTACACAGCCAAAGGCAATGTTTGCTTACAAGTGTGCACCATTCATATGAAACCTTACAATACTAATGTATAAGCTAATAAAACATTTGGCTAATACAAAGCAGCTCAAACTTACAGGAAAATATACCAAAGCAATCTGTTTCTTTAACAGCCATGGTGATTTTGCCAATAAGCTCCATCACTCATGTGAGAAAGTCAGCATTAACATTAGGTTCAACTGTTTGCTTTCTGATCTAGGGATCACTTTTAATGAAGTAATCAATCCTAGACATTAACAACTCTCATATATTTCCTGTCTTTAACTGATTTAGTTTTGTTTTCTAAAGATATATTACGCACTTTTCCAAGATACAGAAGTATTTTTTCATCCAAGTTCTCTTAGCTTATTTCAAGATTGATGTACTCATTTGCTTTCCCATGCAGTACAATTTGCTAGATTTACTGTCTATATAAATATAGGCTTACAAAACACGAGGCTTTTCTTTACATTTTCTTGGCTTCATTAATGTTTTCATCCAGTATTTCTTGTAACTTAATCTTAATAAATATGGCAATTACTTTTTATTTGGAATTATGAACACTCCTTTCTGAACTTTAGCATATGACGAATATTTTGTTGGATGATGACTTCATTTGCAATTGAACTGAGAAATGAAAACAGTTCTCTATTTTTCATGTATGTACAGCATAAAAATTTCATCAGTTTATGCCTAAGGAAACTCTGCCCCATTCATCTTGGAAGTGAAAACTGCAATCTCTGAAAGGGGTATTAATGTAATTTATGTTCTTTAAGTCAAGTACTAAGGAAAGCAATGCACACATGGGCTGTGCACACTGTTCCACCCAATGTGGGTGGGTGAAATTCTCCCCATAGCAGAAACTGACTTGCACGACACTATTAAACCTCACAGCAATCCTGAAAGGTGCTCAGGGACCCAGAGGACTGGAAAACAGCTGGAACTGAGATTTTCTAGAAAGATAGTAGTCCACCACATCAGCATTGTCATGGGGAAACTGGAAACCATTTAAAAGCTCCCAAGTAACATCAATTAAGACTTTTTGACTAATATATGCATAGGCTTCCATGGAACTCTTCAGTTCCCCTGGCTGCCTGTTACTTTCCTTGAATTCATCCTCTTAAAATAAGTTTCAAATGCTTTCTATTAACTCGCAACATGCAAGTACTCTAATCTTCACAGCAATACTTCTATGTAGTTCATAGAGTATGTTTTGTGTAAGTACTTATAACAGGATTTTAATTAGCCAATATATCATACTAACATGTGGGATTCTTTAATAAACTGACTAGACAGCAAGGCAACATTCATCTTCCAGGTAAGAAAGTCTGTGAAATTCCTTGTAGAATCCAGTGCAAAGCAGTAGTAGTGTATATATATATATATACACATATATACATATATATATATGTAGCATACACACTTGACAACCTGCCTCCCAGCTAAGTGCACTTCTTGCACTAATGAAAGTATTTTCAAACTCCTATTCATCTCAAAGGAAATGGAATGCTATTGCTAAATTGTTTTGTCTTTTGTGGGTTTAATTAGAATGCTTAAATGTAAACTTCTTGTAAAGAACCTAAGATGAAAAATTTTTGCAGAATTCCCAGTTTCTGCTTTCAGAGTTGGAAGGGTGGGGAGGGCAAGCAGCCATTCCCTTTTTGTCTGGAGTAGTGAGATCATAGAAATATCCATGTAACAACTTCAGGAGAAACAGAACCCAAGCCATGCCAAACCTGTGCTGAACCTCCCAGATCCCTCCTTTACTGTCTCGGGGCCTGTCTGCCACCAACGAGAACACAAATGGTCCTGTGGGTCTCTGAAAAAGCAGACAGCCACCTGCAGTGGAAATCTTCCTGGCTTCCTTCAGAGGCCATTCAAAGCACTGTTCTACTGTCTAACATAACAGCTCCCATTCTCTGAGATGGAGGAAATTTGCTCCAATAGAGAAGCCAGACAAATAAATGTAAATGCTCTCTTAATTCTAGTATTATCTTTCTGCAAAACAAATTATATGACATGAAAAGTAATGGAGGCTTTGGCTCAGGAAGTGTTCTACAGCACTGGAACAGGCTCCTGAATCCTTCATGTACACTCAGATACTGGGGTACATAGAAGCTTACAGCATGCTCAGGTCTGTTACAGACATATGGCCCTTAATCACTTCTGTAGCAGTAACATCTCAATACCAACTTGCATTTTTTTTACCTTGAAGTCGTTCATCAGTTATTATCTTGTTAGTCTGATTCCAGGTACTGTCAATAAATATTATTTTCTTCAGTCTAGTGCCTTCACTCCTGCTGCTTGAGATGCATTCATTTGGATTTTTTTCTTCTTCAGGTTCTATTTTTGCTTGTTTAGGAAGTGGCTCTCTGGAAGAGTCATCATCACTAGCACAGACACCTTTCTTAGTGTACTTTTGGAGATGGAAAGCAATATCTTTTACTGAAACTGAATTGGGGCCAGGAAATATAAGTGCTATCTGAATGAAGAAAACAAAAGAATTTGAGTGTCAACAAAATCTAATAAAACAACAGGAATTATTACATTAACAGAAATTTTCTATCCCTGTCTATAAACATTTAAGTCAGGACAAGACAAAAATATTCTAATGTCTAATACAATGTTCATGTTAAAATAATGAATTGAGATCCTTAATAGAGATTTTTAATTAATGTTACTTTCATGCCTCTACTAACAACTCTAACACTTCTGTATAAAAAGATTTTTCAGCCAAGACAGGGGTGTCAGCCCTGAGGAAGTTCAAATGTCACTTGTCATTGCAGTATATGGGGCAGGAAGGCCAAAACGAATAGCTTACCATTTAAATGAACATACACATCCAAATTCATAGCTTACTTTTTTTGTGCTGTATGCTATGATAGACAAGAGCTGCATTTTAGTCGTTTTCCTCTGTCATAGTGAATGTTAAAAATTTTAAGGAGGTTTAAATACTGCAGCTGACAAATATGAGCACAACACTCGACCGCTGTTTAACTTGCTGCAAGCTGAATACTTTCATTTATAGGCAAAATATTTCTTCAGGTACACAGTGAATCCAATTATCCATTATGTGAGGTGGTGAACACAGGACATTAAAGGTTGTTGAAGTGTGCTGCAGCCTGTCTCAGCTTTGGAGAAAAGGTTACAGTCCAGAACACTGTGTTTGCAGGCCTAAGCTCTGAGAGAACGCAGCATGGACTGCACTAATGGAACAGTGGTTTCCTCCCAGCACTGCAGGAGGAAGCTGCACCTCCCCTACATAAAGCCTGGCTATCTCTGGAGAATCTCTTACTTCATGTCTCTTTTCTTCATATTCTGGGATGCAAGGGTATTTGTAAATTGTAACATCATCAGGTGCCAGGAGCTTGGCGTGCACAGCAGTGCTTTTGCCGTCGGTTTCATTTGGGTGTTTAATAATGTCAATCTTCAAAGGTAACTAGAGTAAAAAAAGAGAAAAGCAGTATTTATCTTCATCTATACGAACACTTGTACAAAAACTTACTCAAAATTCAGGAGAAATTCCTATGGGTGTGTAATTAAAACATATCTGATAATTTTTGATGGGTTTAGAACTAAACTAGAGACAAGTTAGAAGAAGCACCTTTTACATTCAGTTTATGTAAATACCTAAGTAAGCAATGAATGCACTTTGGAATGCTGCCAGCAGTGGTGTGCTAAAATCTCCAGAAATAGAATCAGTAAGGTAAGTTAGACTTGGTCTTAATTTGAGCAATATAATGGTTCTAAATATGAATATTTATCTCTGTTAGGTGCTCATTCAATTGTGAAAATGGCTATTTCAATGAAAATACACCTAAATTTACTAGGCCAAATTTCCAAAGTACTTCTAAACTATTTTTTATGCTTTCAAACTCCAGTGTCTTCAAAATGCATCTTAGATCCTAACTGATTTTGCAAAATATCTCAGTCCTCTCTGATAGTTTCCCCAAGTATTTTGGCTGAAAAGCATTACACTATTTATATTTTAACAGTAGTTATCAGAATTAGACAACCATGCCTATATTCTCATCTAGAAGATACATAAATGTTTATGTGAGGACTGGAACATTTTCAGTGTTTGTACATGTAATTCCTCAAGTAAGACCAGTAACTTTATCTAACTTTATTCATACTTATAGCTGTGTTCAAGATGAATGTTGGTAAAGAATGAATCAGAAAAGAAATGGCTGCAGACAGACTATTCTCTGTCCACAGTAAACCCACAAGATATTACAAAAAATCTGTAAGAAGTATTAACCTTTACAGTTGGAATTTCTTTGGTAGGGACACTTTCAACAGGAACAAAGCATGTATAACAATAAAACATCCTTGAACTCTTGCATCGGGGGCATTTCGATCTCCCGCTCTTTTTTGCCTTTTCCAGTACTTCCTGGGATGCTAACTGTAATTGTTGAAGTGGGTTATCTTGAAATGATGATGGAGTCTGCAGTTCTAGGCTTTCCAAACACTCAGTGCTTCTTTTTGGTCCTTGAGCATTTTCTTCATTTAAAAGTGCAGATGAATTTAAAGACATGGTTAGCTGAAACAGACAATATGTTGTTAAATAAAAATCCAATTACTATGAACTAATCTACTGGAAAATATTCTGTATTATCCCATTTAACAAAAAAATCTCATCAAAGAAGGCATTTCCTACAACAGAAAGAATAATAAAATCATCTGATTCAAGGGATTTCAGGAGAGCATGAGATAAACAGTTGGAAAGAACCCGAGATCTGCATCCTTATTGCACACAGATGCATGTTCATTATCCCACCCACTTAACTCCTGCAGAAGTCTATTATTTCTCTGTTGTTAAGATCTGTGCCTAGAATTTTATGAAAACACTGGTAAGCAGTGTTCACCTGGATGGGCAATCCCATCAGCATTCAGCATGACTACTGACAAGGAATTATATGCCTACAGGATAGAAATCCTTAAGAGAAAAGTTAATTGTACAAATTTAGATCTCCATCCTGAAATTTATTGTGTGTGGGCAACCAAATAACCTGAATGAAATCCCTCTTGGATAGAACTTTGTGAAATAAAAGAAATTTCCTGGAAGAAGAGCTCCAGGCTGAAAAATGACAGCTAGAAGAGGGCTTCGGTGCCCCATGTACCAGGGAGTAAGTGCTGACCCAGTCTAGACTTCTGCAAGTTTCTGTTTATTTAGCACATTGATGGATTTTTTCAGGCTTTCTTTAGGACAGCTGTTGTCTCACCCTCTGCAGCTGGCACAGAATTTTCACCACGTACAGAGAGCAATGCATCAGAAACACGACCGTGTGTCCACCCCAGTGCAGACAGAACTAGAGCTGCTGTGCTGTCACAATCCCTTCTGACTGATCCTTGGGGTGCTCTCATCCTCAAAGCAGCCCCCAGTAGGGAGCCTGCAGTAGTTACAAACTGCCTTTTGCACTTTGTGCTGCATCACTTGCAATGAAAGAAGTTCTTCTCAGTATTTACTCTCACCTAATTTAGGTTTACTTTTTCATGTCAAGGATCACACTTGTGAAATGATGTAGCAAAGTCATGTTTAACAAAAACAAACAAACAATAAGTCCTGAAATGTAATCCAAAATTAAGTGTTTAAGTAAAATCAAGTGTAATGTAATTGGAAAGTAACAAACCCAAAAACTCAGCTAACTTTCCAACAGAAAATTAAAATCAATCCCAGAAAAAATTGTTATTTTTTGGTAAAATTAAATACTCATGCATGCCATGATAGCTTCCCCTCCCTCTCTGCCAAGGCCCAACTTTTGAAAGGTCAGGGATGTCCACTCAAATGAACACAAAATCTAATACGCATACCAATTTTCTAGTGCAATTTGCTTTCCAGTTTCTCTGGGATAAAGCAAATATACTTTACATCTCACAGTAACCTGTGCTATTATCAAGTTTCCTCAAGAAGCAGAGGGCGAGAGGCCCTGGAATTGGACATGCATTCCCAGCCTGCAAACCGATTCTTTTCAGTGTAATGTCTTACACTCTGTGGCGCTCAACGGTGACACCCTGCAGCACTTTTGTTATTGATACCGGCAAGGGATACGCTGTGGCCTCAAAATAATAGCTGTGCCCAGGCTGCTGAAGTATACACACAGTACAGGACATTTCAGAAAATGACAGACTAAAGTTCATGCAACTTCTAAGACCCAAATCTCATTTCAGACACGTATTTTTAAGACTAACTAAAAACTCCATCTGCACCTCATCTTCCACCCCTGGTAAATCACTGCCGGTGGAGGGTACTGTCCACACTGCGGCTGCAATTCTGGGACAACTCAGAACGTCGGCCGGGACATCTCGGGGGCTGTGTGAAGCTCATGGGGTGCCCTAAGCTCCCTCCTGCCGCCGCTCGCTGCTGTCAGCCGAGCGAGGTGAGCGCAGGCCGGCTCCGGAGCGCAGCGCTCTCTTCTGCGGGCGGAGGTGGCGCAGGGCTCTCGGCGGGCACAGCCTGCACCGCTGCATCTGCCAGCGCAGTAAC
>VWZT01003940.1:1181661-1301114 GCA_013397055.1 Pachycephala philippinensis | reverse complement strand
CGCGGTTCCGCGCCTCGGGCGTGTCCCAATGGCCCCCGTCCCGCCGCCGCAGCGGCACCGAGGCCCCTGTGGGCGCAAAGCCGCTTCCTACCGCGGCCCGCCCAAGCCCGGCCCCTCGGCGCTGCCTCCTCTCTCCTGCCGCCACCNGTTCGTGTGGGCGCCTCACGGCCCGCACGGGCTGTTTCGTGTTTTGTGCCACAAAAACCTGGCCAGAAACCACTTCCAGCTACCTGGGCATGGGGAAACAATCCCGCCGTTCCCAGCTGGGCCCGCGCCAGGTGTTTCCTGCCCTGCGTCCCGTGCCCAGCGTTTCCTCCTCCGTGAGGCGATACCGCCTGGAAACCGCTGTGGTGTGAGGCTGCGCCTTTGTTTGACTCCCATGAGAACTCCAGGAAAGATAGTTGGTTTTNTTTTTTTTGTTGTGTTTTTTTTTTTTTTTTTTTTTTTTTTTTTTTTTTTTTTTTTTTTTTTTTTTTTTTTTTTGTGTTTTTTTTTTTTTTTTTTTTTTTTTTTTTGGGGGGGGGGTTTGTTTTTTTTTTTACCTTGTATTTTTCCCCGCACCCAATAGTATCCTTAGAGTATATTTACTGACAGCGACGGCTGGAAGAATTGTGCTGCTGCATTCCTCTCTGCTTGTTTTGCATCTCTCTCTGAAGGGGACCTGGGATCTCTTCTGTGGGGTTCCTTGGCCTGGTTGAGGATGCTGCTCCATAGTAGCTTTTACCCAATGTTCAGTCTTCAGTAACTGCATTTTTAGGTGGAAGTGGCTAAACGAAAATAGTAATTTTGGTGTAGGGAATATTTCCGCTTAGTGAAATAAAGTGATGGATTAGTTGCAATGGCTTTGGGGGAAAAGTTGATGTTGTAGGTAGCTTTATGCCAAACTTTGATCTCAGTTACACCCTAAAACCCTCACTGACCAGTGGTATTAGATTCAGTAGCAGAGAATTCCTGCCAGCATTGTTGTTAGTTGCTTTGTTTTGATTTGATCAGCTCTTCGTGCAGGCAGCATATAACCCATCGCAGTAGTAGGAAAAAATAGCGACATTTCACCATCCATATTTTTTCATCACTTTATGCTGTGACAATATGTTGTGATGTGCAGTAGTTAATTACGTAAAAAATGTTTATTTGGCACAAAAAATACTTTTATAATGGTTTTAAAATTCTTTCTTGCCAAACTTAATTATAGTAGGTTTTGCTAAGTTTACCATATATTATTTTATTTGAATTATTTCTTTGAATGCTTAATCCAGAAGTTGTTTGGGATCAAACCAATCTTCCTTTTTATTTAAAATAAGGCTTTGAAATGTGAATTACTTCTTTGTATACTTTTATTCTATACAGTTATTTACGCTGAAACTGTAAACTGAAAAAAAACCACACACAATTTTTAGGAATGTTTGTCGTATAACTTTCATTTGACGTTCTTTATTTCAGAATGTACTAAAAAGACAAATATGTTTTTTCAAACCAGCATTTCTCACACTTGATTTCTGCTCAGTTGTAACTCTAAAGTTAGAATTTTTAATTGTACTGAACTCAGCATATACCAGTTGATGGATTTCAGTAGAAGCTTTGGCTAATCTGCAACCCTCACATAGCTTCCAGCGTGTAACCAAAATACTGAATACATGAGAATAGTGACAGATTTGTCACTTTTTCTTCAGTGTGCATTTAGAAGTGCATGAGTAATAATAGTATAATACTGTGGAGGTAGTGAGAAGGAAATGGAAGTTCTATATTTGTGAGCAGTGGTGTGTACACTTCTTTCTTTACACACTCTACATATTTAGCATGTTTCTTAACATCTAAGGATATGTAGTAGTGTTTTGGGTATTGGAAGAACCTACAATGAACATGCCCTCTGTATGCTGTAGTTATAGCTTTCACTGTCAGTTTAAGTTGTCTAAAGTTTAAATATTTGCTAATATATGTTATCTTAGGAGTTTTTAAAAGACATTTGGATGAGAGCAACTCCTAATATCTGTCAGCAGAAAATGCAAAAGCCTCCTTTTATTTTGAAGGATTATTAGGGTCTTGAGGTTTGGTGAGTCCAATTGGCTATTATTTTAACTACCCATGTGTGTGGAGAAGTGAACATGTAGGAGTCAGGCCCTGAGCAAAACCCTATGAATGTAAATATTGAGACTTGAGTTTTAGTGTAGACTGGATTTCCAAGACCCTCGGGCACTGCAAAAGAGCTTTGTAGGAATGGCAAACCTTTAAGAGAGCAGCCTCTCTGCTGTTAACTTTCTTTTTCCTCAAAGCTGCACCATGGAGGAAAATGTCTGCCTGGAGTACAGCAATTTTCTGTGGTTGGGACCGTGCTTGAGTGATGACACTGAATCAAGCTTTGTTTAAAAGATTTGATCAGGCCGTGGCATTACTGACATAAGAGAAAGTCCTGAACCCTGAGGCAGAAGGTTCTGATGAGGGTGAGAGGGGGAATAATTAGTTCTGATTTTAGCTTTCTCTCTTTCCTTATACTTGTAAGACTGCTACGGAAATCTTTGACTATATATGCCATTCTGTTTTGTTGAAGAATTTAGTAAAATGTGGTTACCAGTGATTTGTCAGAATGACATTCTTCTTGGAAGAAGCAGGACATTCCTTTTGACCTGCCTACATTATTTGCAAGTATTGATTCACTCAAATCCTTTAAACCAGAAAATTTGCTCTTTTGAGCTTTGAACCAGAACTTTTTCTCCCACTGGAACAAAGAAACAAAAAATGTTTGAAAATATGTGGAACATTTCATTATAGATTTTAATTTTTTCTTTGAAAGGTATATATCTAAGAGGAGGAGCCTGACATAAAAATGGAAAGACTTTAATTTAGGATAATATTAAAACAAAATACTGATTTGTTTACATTTTCTAATTGATTTTACTTAACCATTTTACCCTGAAATCACAGCATCACAGAACGAACGTGTGTATTAATAGTTCCATTGCAGTCAGTAGCATTTCACTGACTTAATTTTTTAAAGAAATCTTTTGTCTTGCTGCCCTGCCATTAAAATAGAACATGTCCATATCCTTCAGCAATACCAGAGTGCTTAAAAACACACTGATTTCTCTGTTTTAATGCTTACCAAGTTATTTCAGCAAAGTGATCAATTTGATGATTAAGTTCAAACAACTACCTTTGGTTTCAACAATTTGCTCCAATATTTAAGCTGCTAGTTTAAATGCTTTGCTAGATCAAGGAACAGAGTTTCCTCCTGTGCTTCCAAGGCTGTTCTCAACAGATGGAAGGCATTACTGGCCTTTCCGAGAACTTAAATTGCACATGATTTTATTTGTCTCTTTAGAAACATAATGACCCTTTTTTCTTGAGTTATCTCCTTCTCTAACTAAAAAGTTATAGTCTTTTTAATTACTCTGTGTCTGCTGTAATGGGCCTCCCTGGTCTATTTCTGTTTTTCTGGCTCTTTGAGATGATGTAATCATCCCTGAATGCAGTACACGAGAGAGGAGGAAATCACAGTCTGCATTGCAATGGTGCCAGAATTAGATATTCTTAGATGTAAAATGCATTTATACTTGGATTGCAATTCTTTATGCAAAATAAAGTTCACAGATTACTCAGTTTAATCTTTGCATTTGTATAATTTTCAGGAATAGCTGTTTTTACAGTGTACTGACTGCAGAAGGAATGGCTGAGTTGTATCTCTCTTGACAAGCTTTACACTTTGGTGGGTAAGTTACAAAAAGATTATTCCTTTAGTGTTATATGTAAATATCTGTGGGAACAGTCCACTCTCAGTCTTGGAGAAGAGAATAAACACGTGGCACTGAAGCCCAGAAACGTGCTGGAAAAGTGTTTCCATGCATATCTAGAGGAACATCTTCCTGCCCTTGAACAGAGCACCCGACAGGCATTGGTCCAGATAAGTGTTTACTGCTTTCCCTCAGTCTGGGAGTGTGAAGTGTCAAGTTTATAACTTAAAAAAGCTTAATAAACTAAAGTCCCGGTTCTGCCTGGCTTTTAGGAACATTTTGTTTAGGCCTAAACAAAGTTCAGGCAAAAGTCTATGCGAGCATGTTCTCCATGGATGGTGGTGGTAATAAAGGAAAGATGACAAGGAACAGATAATGTTTAAGCCTTCCATTATTAATGTTTAAGTCCTTCCAGTGATGCAGGGGGACTGTACAGTGTGTTAGGTTTTGTGTGTAGACACATCTAGATGTAGATCCAGGTACATGTATTCCTGATTGGAGCTTTTAATCAATAAAATCATCAATCCAGCTTCTCTTTCTAGCTAAATTGGCTAATTTTTCTAAGACATTGTTATTGAGCAAATTACTACAGAGGAAGCTCTGACTCAGGCAAGTGAGATGTGGAAAGCTAAGGAGTATTAAATATTTTTAATTCTTTTTATAGATAAGACAAGAAAGATCAAATTTTCATTTTTTTTCCCCTTGGATACAGAAGTGGGATTGAACCTATCTCTGTATGTTTTAAGGGGTAAAAAAGCCCACCTTGAGAAACTGCTTTGGTTTCTTTTTATCTCCAAGAGTATCTTGTAGTCACCTAAAGTATCAGTTCTAGACCTTTGTTCCTTATCTGAAGTATATTCACAGTTCATAGTGTGAATTGCCTTAGCTGAAAATATTGCTTATTTCATTGTGAGAAATAGAATTAATTATGAAGTAAGTATTTATAAAGTTTTCAGGTTCCCAAATGCATCGCTGAGGAGTCAAATGGTAGAAATGTAGAGGTGAGTTTTTTTACTTTACATGTGAAGAAGTACCCAGCATTCTGTCTTATGGATATGGTTGGACTTGGAAGTGAAAGAAATACCTCTGACACCAATGTAAGTCCATCAATTTTTCTAAGATTACATGAATTCAGATATATTGGATAATGGAAATTCCAAATACTGTGTAAATATGATGACTGGCTTAGCCATAAAAAGTGTAAATTCTGGGGGTTTTTACTCAATTCAGTGAGAATTAGCTGTGGCGTTAAATACTTTAGAGAAGACAAATGAGAAGTCACGGTCTTGTGAATTCAGCATTTTAAATAACAGTTGAAAAAAGCAGGGCTGATTCTGAGCTGTGTCTGTCCTGCCTTTGTGATCTGCTTCAGGCACTGATCCCTGTTCCTGAGGCAGGCTGGTCAGCTGCTGGGTCAGGGGAGCTTTCTCCCACTTTGGGGTAAAGTCAGAATTCATGGCTCTGGGAAGGGCCGAGGTTCCAGATTGTTTTATAATTCTGACTTTAATTGGAAATGTGAAAGTTTTCATTAATGGCAAAAGCAGCTGTTTGTAGGTGGCCTTGAATGTATCTGCCTGTAAAAAAGAGCCACTTTTTATAAATATTCTTACACAGTTCAGACTTTACCTGTCCTAAAAATTTCTATTGGAAGTAATACTATAATACCATTAAAGGAAGTAGTATTATATTACCATTAAATATCTGCATGTTTTGACAGTAAAAGTTTATGATTTTTAGATTGCATATGTCATTTGATATCCATTCCAAAACTTAGATTTAGAGCAGATTTCTATCTTTAGTGCTCATTTATTTCGTTTTCATGACAATGTGGATTTCATTATCTTGTGTGTTGAAACTGATTGACAAATGCAATAGAAATACGTTATTGAAGTAGATGTGAAATAAAGAAATATTTTCTCAAAACCTTTCTCTGTGTCAGTCACTGTTTGTTGGGCAGAATTTTCTTTTTAGTTACAGACAGAGAAAATTGTATGTAGAAAAAGATCACCCTGAAAAATTTAATTTAGAGAAGGTTTACATACATCAAAGTTATACATGCTCCAAACTCCTAAAGGGCCTTTAAGTTGGAAGAGCTGGATAAGCCCACAGCATTCTCTGTAATGTGTAACCACTATAAATAGATAATGAATGGATTTAACAGAAATTTAGTCAGACCAGAAAAAATCCCAGGACTGTAGGAGACCACTGCTATGGCACAGATTCTGTGTCTGCATGGAACTTGCAGTGTGGGAGCTGTGCAGAGTTCTGGTGGAATGATGACTGAAAACCACAGAATAAAGTAAATTAAGTATTGCTGCGGGAATAATTCACAACCTCAACAAAACATATGCAAATGTATTAAATTACCAGAATTGGAACAACCACAAAGTAAGGATATTCACCCATGTGCAAACCCAAGCAGAAGCAGAAGGGAAATAGCAAAAACTGTTCTGGTTGACTTTAAGTATATGAATATAATTATTTCAGTTAACAGGCTTGGATCCCATGCCTAAAGTTGACAGTGGCATAAAAATTTGCAGATTGGAGACAAGGAATAAAGCAATTTTAATTTCATTTGGGGGTATTCATAGGGTGATTTTCAAAATTCACATAAATATTTTTCTAAATTATTATTTTTTTAAATTTTGGGTCTAAAACCAAGAAAATGTGTGTGGAAGAAATGGAATCTCAAAAGCTTTAAGGCTGCCACAGTAAATCATACTAGTAAAGATGCTACTGCTAACATACAAGCTGGTCCATCTGCCAGTTCTGCAGGAGCCAGTCAGTCTTGTAAATATTTTAAACACATAATGCATATGACCATAGATTTTGGAATAAATCTTAAGATACAGTGCAAAATCGTAATGGTCAACATAAAATATTACCAATATTTTCAGGTTTTTTCGCACAAAATCGAAATGTTAAAGCAATTCAAAATTAATTGTGAATTTTGATCAACTCTAAACATATATCCTGCCAATATATTGATAAGTCCATTTGATTAAGCTGTAAACAATGTTACAAACTATTTAAAGAAGCTACTAGTACTCCATCTTGGTTTGATTTGTCAGTTTTTTTATACTAATGACAGCTTCTCTTTTTTCTACTCCTGTCTCTGGTATCTGGATCCCATTTTCAGTATGTCTTGCATGTTTACATCTAACTTTTACCCCTAACTTTTACAGTCTTCACTGTCCCGATGGATCCGACATGGATTTTCATTCTTCCATACTAGCCTGCTGTTCCTTCTCATGGCCACTATTTTAACTTCTTTTTTTTAAGCTTCTTTTGCTGATGTTGCTTCTAACTTGCTCCCTTTCTGAATGTTACCCAGCATTTTGTTCCTCCAGGGGAGCCAGCTTCTTCTCTCTTCCCCCTCCCTGAAATTACTGTTTTCCTTCAAGCATCTACAGCCTCAATTTTATGCAACCAATGTTCTCTTAATCCTTTTTGTCAGTCTGCACCAACCATAACCATAACTTTTCTTATCCTTGCGTTTTTCCCGTCATTTGTTTTGTTTTCATGGGCTCATGTGCTTTTTCTGAATTTAGATCATTCCCCATTCATTAAGGTAGGAAAACCTTGTTTTGGTTGTGAAATAATTCAGAGGAAGATATCTGAGTGAGAACTTGTAAGTTTGGGTTCCCAGTCCCCAGCCCCTGCTGTTTTCAATGACACCACTCTGATATGTTTTCTCTACAATCAGGTTAAATAATTAGGAAAAGATGGAGGATTGTCTCTTGTGTCTGATAATTTTAAGGAGAGAAGGTTTGGAACGTGTTGTACTCAGGAAATCCTGAATGAATGAGGTACTGCAGACACGGCAGAGGATGGGAAGTGTTGTCATGTGCCATGATTTCCACAAAGCTTTCTCTTGTGATGTGGATGTGAAAGATCTGTGTGAGGCTATCTAAGCACAGAGGAGAGTTCCTCTGGAGACCTAGCTGAAGGATTTAGTCTCTACAAATAGATATGAATTTCTAGCAGCTTGTCTAGATTATGCATAGCTGTGACTTAATAAAGTGAACTATCTTATTGTCATTATGTATTGCCTGTTAGCTTTCCTGAATAATTTTCCTCTTTTACTTTAGTGTTTCTTTATAAGTACAATTAATGTGGTTTCTTTAGAATTGAAAGTCTGTGTTACTCTCATCAAGTTACAGTCTTGAAAGGAAATTCTTGTTTACAGAATCCATTTTTTGTGTGTTGCTCAGTTTGCAGTACAGTGTTTAGAAATAGAAATGTATCTGTGTTTTTGAACACAGGAACATTTGGGTATTTTTTTAAACCCAAAAATCTAAACTCAGTGGAAACATTTGCCTGATTTTTATAAAATCCAGTGGTTTCATTCCAGTATAATCATATTTCCTTTTAGATCTTGGTACTTTACTAGTATATAAAAACAAGACTATGAAAACAAGTAGAAAGTGATTATTCATGAAGCAGGTTCAATAAATCACCTCAGCTGTTGATTAACACTTCAGACTTCAGGGAGCCTGTTTTAATGACAATAATTTTGAAGTCACTGCAGCTGTTATCTTCATGTTTTTTGCCAAGATATAATGACTTGTTTTTTCTTGTGACAGTAACATAAAAGGGAGAAGCCTTAATATCTTAGCCCTCCCACTTTATTGCTTTAGGCTTTCAGGGTGCTCACAGTTTTGTTTAATAATCACTTGTTCTCTTTCATGACCCCAGAGAAGTTAGTTGTGTAGATCCACTTCTGTGCCTGGGTTTTGGTGAAACCAATAGGAATAGGGTGCATTGGAAAGTTAGCTGTCTTATTAATGTATCGTACACAACAATTGAGTGGCCGTGGCTTTCAGATGTTCCCTTTCCTCTGACAATCTCATCCCATTTTCCTGTACTGGGCAGTAACATCAGGGCAACTCAGGCAGGCATAGCCAGGCTCACCCTGTGTGCTCGGGTGAGCAGAGATACTGATACCCTGTGGCGCAGGGGTGTCCTGTGCAGCAACAGAAGTCACTGTGAAGTGGGGTACAAACAGCTACAGCTCCTCTGCTGCCCTGGTGTGATTAGCCAGGTGATTTCATTAGTCAGGTAATTAGTGTATGGTTGATGTTTTAGCAGTGTATACCAGACTCAGACTTCTTTGTCTTACTTATCGAATAGGACATTAAAAGTGGCTTGCTGAAAGTTATCTGAGAAATCTGTAGCAGAGCAAGGTTTCAAAGGCCGGTAGCTGAACCCTGAAAACTCAGCAGTCACTGGCTGAGGACTGGATTCTTGTCCATCAAAACTGGTGCTGTCCAAGGTAATAGTGAATTGTGTTTATGTTTGGCCAGCCAGTTGTAATTGTAAAGGGAATTGGCCCTGAATTCTGATTAAAATTATATGATATAGCATTATAAAAAACATTTCTAGGGGTAATAAAGGTATTACTGGATTAGCTGGAAGGGAAGTGATTTCTTCTACTCAGCACTGGTGACACCACACCTGGAGTACTGTGCTCAGTTCTGGGCTCCTTAGCATGGGAGAGGCATGGACATACTGGGGAGAGTTCAGTGAAGTGCCACAGAGGTGATGAGGGACTGGTGCATCTTTCCCATGAGGACAGCTGGGACTGTTCAGCCTGGAGATGAGAAGGCTTAGGGGGAAACTTAGCAATGTATATAAATTCCTGAAAGGACGGGTGCAGAGAGAACTGAGCCAGGCTAACTTACGTGACACTAACCCTCATGTGACAAATTTGTGCATCTTCATTCTAATTCCTCTGCTTTTCTGGTTAGCACTGAAGTAAAAGAATTATTTTCATGAGAAAGTAATTTCATCTGAAGTGAGTAATTTTGTTTTTCCTTCTGTATTGGGTCAATCTTTTCAAGTGCCAGGCCTCTAAATGAAAGAGTTTCCCTAATGAAACAACCAGTCTTGGTAAGCTGGGATTGCTCTTCCAGACAGAGTTGAAGAAAATCTCCCTTTTTAGGCCTGGAATGTAAGCAGTTATGGAATTTCGGTGTCTGGAATGCTTGAGGTTTACAAGCTAGCTTTGCTCAGACAGGTATTGTGAAGTTCTATACAGAGCTCAAGACTTAACACTTGGTAGTTTTAATACCATATTAAGCCCTCTGCCCCCCAAATATTTATAATTAAATTCTGCAATTTTATGAATTTCAATGTATGGTGTTAAAAAGCTTTTTTAGAAATTTTGCTGTGGGAATATTTGTAAAGTTAGTATAAATGTCATGTTAAAAACCTTGTGCAGCTCTTTGAATGTTTTTCCCATCTAGTTTCTGCTTTAAATACAGTCCTAATCTTCAAAATTATCAGCATAGAGAATTTAGCTTCTTTTTCTGTAAGAAAAGCTTTTTCTACTTTGTACTTTTTCTAGTAATTTCACCTTCTCTGCTGTATTAAGTAAACAGGTGATTTAAATAACTGTTACCTTTTAAAAGTTATCTAGTGATGTAAACAAGTGTACTGCCTTTTTTTGTTGTACTTAAATATTAGTTAAAAAAATACTATTTCTAAGTATGGATCTCATCTCTGATGATGACTGTTTTCCTAATTTGGGGAAAATCGTCTAACCTGTCACTTCCTTTTTCTACATGTTAAATATTATGAAATCATTACGGTATTTGAAAAATTAGTAGTGAGGCGATAGATTTCATAGGCTTGTGAAGTATTTAGACTGCTCAGATACTGGTTGTTGAGTGCAATGAAATACCAATGTTCTCATTACTTTATTGATTTAATGTCAACTTACATTTTGCTTCAGCTTATTCAAAGAGAATATACATATTTTCTTCAAAAAGTAATTTAAAACACAGACAAGTGTACTTTAATAATTAATTGATCAATCATTTAGTAATGTGATTATTACAGATGCTATGCAGAGCCATGTTTTAAAGTACTTGCAACAGAACTGAAAGTGAGACCGTATTGTACCATATAATATATTTTAAAGGTCATGGATATTGTCCAATTGTCATTTTTATTCTGTTATGGAATGTATTTACACCATTTTGCATACCTTTAAGGACTCACAAGTTATGAGAAAAATGTGTGAGTATCCCCCTAACATGGCAAATTAGTTTTGTGGAGTTTGAAGGGATTGTTTCAAGAAAAAATAACTTTCTTGTGGAATCCTAGACTCATTTAGGTTAAAACAGTACTGCAGGTCTCTTGTCCAATCTCCTGCACAAAGTAGGCGCCACACTGGTTGTACAGGGCTTTGTCCAGTCAGATCTTAAAAACTTCCCAGAATGGAGATTCTGCAGTCTTCTCTGAGATTCCCCAGATAAGATTTGCTCATCTCTGTGTTCCAGAGTGTTTATCAGCAGGAATACAAAAGTAAATAAGTAAAACCTTTCTTATTACAGATCCTGTGTAATGGAGCAGTGCCTGTGAAATGGGACTGGCTGCTGCTTTGGCCACAGGAGCTTGTATTTCCCTTCTGACCCCCAGTCTGGACACACTGTGTGGTGTTGGTGGGAAACAATGGAAAAAGCTACGGGAAAGCCAACGCCTCTGAAGGAAAAGCAAAGAGATTACACTTGAGGCTGACTTTTATAGCCCAGTTTGCTTGGGCTTTCTTGAACTTTTAGTATTATAAAGGTTAGTAATGAGCCATTTCCAGACAGGTGTATGTTTCTTGAGGTATGATCATGTTTTCCTCCTACGTGGTATATTTATTGTATGTTGGTGTTAGGATTGAGTTGGATTGTGATGGAATTGATGCAGGAGGCTTTTGTGAAGATTTCTGAAATCTTTCTGAATTCCTGTTAAAATTGAATAGATTCTTCTTATTATCCTTGTCTTTTAGTAGTTTGCTGCTGTAGGTCATAGCTATAAATTTGCTGATTATAATTCTCTGGTTTTAGCACTAAACTGATTTTTTTTGAGTCAGTATTTCAGAAGAGATTTTTCTAAGATAAAGCTACATTGAAAATTGCTCAGTTGTAAGGGCAAATGAGTGTGGTACTGATGAATTGAAGCATATGCATTCAGGTGTCTTTCTGGGAACAATTCCCTCCCAGAATATATTTCAGTTATGCCAGATGTAAAACATAAAGCAGCCTTGGCTTACCTGAAAATGGTGATGACATAGTGATTCATTATATAAAGCATTTAGCAGTAAGGGCTAATCACAATTTGGATTTAGGATTTGTTTCTGTTGTATTTCTATATTCTTGAATTACAAAATCAAAAGATCATTTAAAAGAGCCTGTCTGCATATGGATTTAAGATTTTTTTAACATATATATTTATATATTAACGTGCATACATACATTTTAGTTAAAACTTCAGTAAAGCTTTTAAGCAGAAACAATCTTAATGAGGTTTTGTTATTCTCAGTTTTATTTCAAAGCTTCAACTAACCTAGTTTAGCTATAGAAACTTCTGCTAATATGGTCGTGTTGATCATGAATGTGAACTTCGTTCGACTGTTTATATATTCACAGAAAGTAGTGCAGAGAGGTACCAGCAAAAAAGCTTCTTTTATAGTACAGTCTGTTGTGTTCAGTGAAAAATAAATAAACCAGCAAAAGCACAGTGAAGGTTTACTGATAGAGCTGTACTGACAAATTCTTCTGCATGGATCTGTTTATATCTTCTTTGATTTTTGACTTGCTAATATCATCATTGATTTTCAAATGGCACTGTTTGTTAAACAGGATTTCTTTTTAAAAAAGAAATGTTTGTCAAAGAAAATTGTTGCCGTTTTCTCTGACTGCTCTTAAAATGAAAGTTTCATGTAGGAAGAAATGGTTGACTCTAGAAACTTGTTATTCAACGCAGAGCATTTAAGACCATTTTTAATGAACTTGACTCTATCCCAGTCACACGTCAGCTGCTTTAGCTAGTTTTTGGTGATCTTTATCCAAGTGCAGTTATCACAATACCAAGAAAACGTGTAGGGAAACTGAACAGAATGAAATTATATAAGGCATAAGTCAGGTGGGGCTTAGTTGGACGCTTTAATAGCTAGAAAAGTAAGATGTCTTTTCTTCATCAGGTCACTGATTTTAGCTGTAGTTTCAAACTAGTCCCGCAGGCTTGCAGGTATTTCTGTATCTGTGAGTGGAGGTTCCACTATCTGAGGATTATTTCCAGTGCCTGCTGGAACTATAACCTTCTTTTACCTGGCATAACTCTGAGCATGCCAGTAATTCAATTATCAAGAGTATGTGGCATAGATTTTTAAAATTTTTGCATTGTTTCTTTTGAGATGTCCATTGTGTGATTTGCTGCAGGCTGTCATTTTTGTCTGCCATCCAATGTATGTTGGCAGCAGGGTTGTGTACTAGGCTTTGTGTCTGGTCACAGAAAAAAATTCATGCATCTCAGCCAGACCATTTTGTTATTCCTTTAGAATTAAAAGCATATGAAACAGATGCAGCTTAATAAGTATCTTTTTTTATAAATAACATTTAAATAACTTAAAACAATAAAGTTCAAATACAACTTAAAATAAAGTTTAATGCTGTAACAACAGAAAAAGCATGTATAAGAATGGAAAAACAATATTGAAAGCTGTATGCCCTAACAGGAATTATACAAAAGATAGGATATGTTACATAAAAAACCTTAATATGTCTGAAATTTTGCTTCGTTGTTATATAAAATGTTAATTTGTGAAAAGTGAGATGAAGTACATTATTTATTCCTATTTTTATTTTACATACACTATTTGAAACATCTTTTAGAGCAGCATTAGGTATTTGTTTCATTAATAGATAGGAACATTTTGTGTTAGAGTAAACTTAATTTTTCCAAACTAACTCTCTTATCTGAATACAACAATAAACATTTACAAGATTATATTTTTTTGATCATATAGTTTATGTATAGGATATCAGTTTCTTGGGGGAAGTATTTAAAATACTGCTCAGCCTCCACATTTTCTATTGACTTGATAATCTGACAACTCATTCCAGCAGCCTTAAAGTCTGACATATTTTACACAACATTATCATCTGCTTATTATTATTATAGCAGCCATATTTAAGAAGCAGATAGTTTTTTAAATAAAATATTATCAGATAATCAAGTAATGACTTATTCTTCAGGGTAAATTAATTTAAGAAACTACCCAGTTACAATGACTAAGATAATGATTGTACAACTCTTTAGAACTTTTTACAACTTTTAGTTAGTAAATCTGGTTTTGTGTATATTTTCAAATCTTTTTCATGTAGTCTCTTAAAAATAAACATAAATGCGCAAGTCCAGCTTGTTCAGTTTCTCAGTAGTATTCCAGCCTCTCTTGATATCTTGTCAAACAGTCTTCTTAAAATTAATCTTCCTGCTGGAACTAGTTCTTTATAGATCATTTGTGATTAGGATATTGCCAGAGGAAGAAAGTGGGATGCTCTGTGTTCTTTCTTTGTTTTTTTACCTTTCATGGGAACCCCTTTGTGGTTTAGTGTAACAAACATCTCCTTTCCTTTGTGTGTCCATTTTGCAGAAGCATATGTATTATAATGGTTTTCTTCAATCAGTTCTATGAAGTTGCAGTCTTCGTTGCATACTTTCTGTTGAGAGTAAATAATAAAGTCAGGTCGGGTAACTACAGGTATCTTTTTAAATACTTACGTTAGAGAAGATGGGAGAAGAATATGCATTATAAACCCTGCATATTATGAATATTTTAATACATAAATTTGACTTCTGAAATCTAAGCATTGAATATTTTAGCTTTGTCTATTCCCCCTTAGGATTCCACATTTTGAAGAAATATATAAGACCTAATAATTGCATTTATAAAATGGATATAAAAGTCTAATATGGGACGCATAGGGTAAGTGCAGAATACATTTTCCTTAGGAATCTGTTTTGTAAAAAACCATACAGATGCTACATCTCAAAATACATATCTTTAAGATTGTAGGGATGTACACATAAGAGAAGTTTGCATCCATACCTTTCCGTAGAGTCGTCCTGACTTGTTCATTGCCAGAAAGTATTCACTTTCCACTCCTTTGATTGCCACTATTCCAACTGCCACCGTTCGGATTTCCAGGATACCTGCAAAGGTACACGGTAAGGGCTGTAAAATGGTTGTTCTCCAGTCAACTTAGAAGGTTTAGCTGAACTAATATTCTCTAATCTTTCCATGTTTATTGAAAACCTGCAGCAACCATTCTTGGAAAACAGAAAAATTAGGTTTATTCCTGTGAAGAAAGGGCTAGACTTTAAAAAATCCCTCAGTGTGATTGTGTCTGCATACAGCCACTTTAAAATTGTATGATGATAATTTTTAAGTATATACTGAAGTTGTGATGTCAGGATAAGTAATTTCTCTATTTTCAGAGAATCAGTGTAGCTTAGAATTTATCAGGATCGGGGTTTCGTTTGGAATATGTAGTTAGGAATCAAGGTTCACAGAATTTGTGTAAAGCCTTTATTTTGCAGTCTTGTGTAGTCTTGTATCATCTCCTTGAAAGCGTGTAAACCTTAGAACTTGCGAGTGATGGAAAACAGACCACAGTGCCTTAAATAAGATAAAGTATTTGCTTGACCTTTGGGTGCTTTTATGACTGATTGGAGCTGTAAAGATACGTGTATTTGAAAATCATTAAAGGCTGTCCTGAGAACTTATTTCTTCAAAACCAGAAAACATTTAGCGTTGTTTTCTGTAAACTGCTTTATTTTAATCTCACTGATACATATCAGCAATACTTTCTGTAGTCACTGTGATACATTTAAGTTACCTGCAACATAAAAAATATTTTTTTGTTAATATTAAAAAAAAAGTTAAGGCAGGGGGATTATGCAAGTTATTAAGGAACGCCAGGTTGTTTTGAAGCTTAGATATTCTTAATGTTGTTTTAAGCAATAGTTTAGGGTTATACATCTGAGTTTGAGCTGTTTCTTTCCATCTTGAGTCACTGACAGAACTCTGCCATGGCAACTGCACTGTGACTCCTTCTCCAAAGCGGGGTCTCTCAGAGCAGCCAGCTCGAGGCAAATTGCAAGAGCTGAGCATGGGGGAGGTGGGAGAGAGGCGTGTGTTATATTGTCACCTGAACTTCCTCTCTAACAATACATTTCCTTCTTTTCCCTTTAAGTTGGCATTGACTTTTCGCAGCCATATGGTAATAGTTTTTCATTAGTTAGTTTTTTTGAGAAAGGCATTAAATATCTCTATTTCTCCTTCCCTATACTTTTTTATATCCTCTTGTCCTTTGCTTTCTTTTGTGTTCTGTTTTGCTTTCTCCTTGGTATCACTGATGTATCAGTCCTAGCACATATGGATATTTTATCTTCCTATTTTCTTCAGCAAATCAGTTACCTCTTCTCATGATGTGTGCACTGCTGGGCATTCATCTCGGAGCATTTCTATTCTGTGCTCCCCTAGAATGCTAAGCCAGCTTTTAAATAAAGCTTTTAGAATTCTTTGACAAGTTCCACTCTGCTGCAGGCCTAGCAATAGTTCTTACAAAGGGCAATTTGTAATCGAAACTTGCAAAAATTATATTAACTTTCATTTAAATTTCACTTTGGAAAAACCACAGTGAGACTAAAAAACAGATGAACATCTGCATTTAGCCAAACAAAGAACATAACAGTGGAAGGGATCTCTGGGTCATCAAGTCCAGTGCTCTGCTAGCCTGGGAATTGCATCAGATAATTCTCTTTTCATACACTTTGCCAATACTAAATTGGAGTTGTTATTTCTTTGCCCCTAGTGTTTCTGCCGAAGGCTGTTCCAGAGTTTGATTTATTTTAATGGCTAGGGACTTCGTAGTAATTTGCAATCTGCATTTCTTCAGTGACAGCTTATATCCATTTGTTCTTTTGCCTGTGCTGGCCAGTAACTTAAGGAGAGTTTTTTAAAAAAATCTGTGTTTGAGTTTTCTATTTATACAGAATTTAAAAAAATGAAAGATTCAAAATTACTTTTTAAAACAAGTCATTCTAATAGGAATTGAGATTTCCTTGAGTAAGCTGATGTTGGCTGAAGTTATAGTAGTAAGAAATCCTACTACTTCAAAAAAGGAAATGCCAAAAGGTTTTGTCCAAAGCAATATTATTATTGTTACAATTTTTACATTATTTTTTTAGTGTTTTCTTTTTTCCTGAAGTAGATTGTGACATTCATATTAACTTGTTGGAGTTACTTTATTTTGGTTTGGGCTACTTGTTTTTCTACTTTATTCACAGTTGAGACATCAATGTCTTTCCTTGTCTTAAATGAACAGGTCTGTTCTTACGTGCTTCGTTTTGAAGTAAAGGGGTTTAAGCCTTTCAATACCTATTCATGAAAAGAAAAAAGTCACCAAGCTAGAACAGGAAAGAGAAAATTCTAACACACAGATTGTTTCATTGAAATACTCTTCATGCTCTAATAACCAAAATGACTTTAAAGGTGTGCATAAATTAATAAGATGTTGATGAGGAGAAATTCAGAAGGCCAAGCTTCAACAAGGTCTTAAATATCCCTGATTTAAAAATTAAAATGTAAACTAAGTTCTTCAGTTGCTTTATCTAAAGCATCCCCAGAGACGTTCGGAAGAGGTTTAAGAGAAGACTCAAATATACCACAAAGTAACTGGGAAAGAAATCAGATTAAAGCCAGGAAAAGAAAAAAACCAACCTAGAGATGGGCATCCACAATTGAAAACAACTGTACTTTCTATAAAATCAGCATGAAATTCCAAACAATTTTATATGGTTGTATGGTCAGTGTATCAAATGTGGCTTAAAATTCCTGTAGTGAATGAAGTTTCCTACAGAGCTGAAATTCTGTCTGGTGTCTGTAAAAGACACTCAGCAGAGATGGGCTATAGTTTGTCTTTAGAGGAGATGCCTGTGGATGGTGGCAGCAGCCTTTGTAACCACTTGGTGCAAATTAAATAACAGACAGCTGATACCAGGAGGAAAAAAAAGAAGTAAAAAGAAAAGAAAATAACCAACCTTTAGGCGGACACAACAGTTTTAGTGGGTGAAATATGTATCAGGTTTTGGAGAAAATTTATGTCATAAATGAGGTGAGTTTCCTGGCATTCTGGTCTAGAATGATAGTTGCTCAGTACTTTACAAGCAGACACTTTCATGTCTAGACTTATTCCATAACCGTAGCCTGAACAACAGGACAGTACCTCAGGCTGGAAATAGGTGTAGAAAAACGGGCATTTAGTCGTATCATTGATATAAAATAGAGCAGTGTCATGTGAGATTATTCTTTCCTGGCAGGTGGTATTTGATAATTTTGATCACCTGATACTAAGTGTTTTTTCTGATTTGATTAATATTTTCAAATCAACATCTTCCTTTTATTTGTTAGACTTCTTTTTGCTTTTACAACACACTGACATTGTATTTGTTAAAACAAATCTTTGTTTTTGTTGCTACACAATCCGTTTGCAGACTATAATAATTTCCATCAGTATGCAGGCATAGTTGAATACACAGTTTATTTTAGATAACAGTATCTTGTCTATAACAAAGTAGCAAGAGCCTTGTGATTTAGCAAAATCAGGGCATTTCCCTTTAATCATTTGTCAGCTGAGAGGCTGAAAGAGCAATTGCAACTCTTGCTCCTGAGAGCTGTAAGGAAAGCAGTAAGTGCTGCTCGTGCCTGAAGATCCTGCATAAGATAACCTGTCAGGGGGCTTCTGGGAGAGGAGGGGCAGCACAACCAGAGAGACATCTCTTTTCACATGCTGGGGAACTGCCCCAAGGTGCCAGGATTGTTCAGGAAGATTCTGTGAAGGACACATTGTGTTCAGTCCCTCATCAGCTGGCTGTTTCCAGACATTTCACATGTTGCAGGTATCCCCTCAGTGTCTATCACATGAAGTTTCTGTCACTGCTCCTCAGTTTGTTAGTCCCAGTTTCTGTAGACATCCATTCAAAGAGACATTTTGACATCCGTTACATTTTTCAGAAAGCTGGCAGCAATTTCATCCCAGTGCTCTTCTGTTCTGCCAGGTACATATGTTGGGAGAGCACAAATTACATGTACAGCAGTTTATTTCTTGTAGCTCTCTGTGCAGTGAAGTTGAAAAAAAAGCAGTCTGTTGCTGATTTTTAGGGTAGGGAAGCTGGCACTGACAGTTAAGCACTTGTAAGGAATGTGTTTGTGAAACTCCCTTTCCTAAGCAGAATTTTCTGAAGATAAAGTATGTGAAAATAGGGACAGAGGGGGCAGAAAAGACTTGGATGGAAAATAAGTTAAAAAAAAGTAACTTCTAATTTTGCCAACTTGTGTTTCTCATTAATTGAATTTAGAGCACATATTTATGAATTCAAATGACCTTTGCAAATGATTCAGGGCCAAGAAAAATGATCTTGTCTTTGCTTACAAGACGCTGTTTAATGATACGTAATGTGATTTGTTCTTTTGTTCTGGGACTTAATAAGTTAATGTTTGTGCCTCTTAAAGCAAGAAAATACCAATCACAATGGTCAGTCTTGGAAAGCTTTCATGGTGTTATTGGTACGTGTGTGCATTTGGTGAGCCAGCACAGTAAATACATTCATTAGGTGGGATATTGCACTTACATGTTTTCCAGAAGAGCCTTATCAGTGAAATGAATACTGCTATTGGATAGTTCTGAAAATAATTGGTTTCAGGAAATATTTTTCTATCTCCTTTTTTAAATATAGTGTCTAAATTGTAAAGTATTTGTTTGGCTTAAGTTATTTTGAGTCTTAATATTTTTAAATGGATGTATCCTGAAGTGCATTTGTAGGTAAAACAATTTGTGTGCTCATTCTTTCTCAAATATAAAAACTAACGGTAAAAAAAAATTACTGCAAATAAAGGTATTGATTTAAGACATTTTGTAATATGACTTAATTTTTATCTTTCCCTAGTATTAAAATAAAGATGACAGAAAGTAGAATTTGCATTTGTATTGAGTACTTCCCTTAGCAAGAGAATGAAGGAGTTTCCTGGATGGTACCTCATAGAACTCCTGTTCATAAGCTTTGTAAGTAAAAATAAATGTACAAGTATATGTTATAATGGCTTTCAAAGCAGAGATGAGATTTCTCCACCTCAGGAATTTTCTTTCTGTGGATATGATTTTAACAAACAATTAATTAAGTTAACAGCAAACAAGTTGGTACATGCATTCACTATCACTTTCTTCTTTTATCTTCTCCTTGTGATACTAAGAATTTTGATTTATGTCATAAACATATCATGTCAACAGCATATATGTTGTTGTTTACAGCACAGAAGGCTAAAAAAGTTCTTATTTAGGGGCTTTGTGCCATGTCCGTGCGTGCATTTGCTGTGCATGTGTAGACTCTCTGAAGCACTTTAAATATGAATATGGCTGTAAAAATGATCTGCACAGAAATAATGGATCTCTAAAGGATTTTCAGGAGAACAGTTGAAGCTACTGCTTCAGTGAGGTGCCAGACATCTGGATATCATGCAGAAATATTCAAAGCACTCAAAACTCCTGGGTTTGTCCCGGGTGTAATTTCCAAGCAGGAAAAATTGTAGTTGTCCGAGGAAACATGATTAACGATAGAGAGGTATTCCTTAGGACTTGATGCAGCTCATTGCTCAACATCCTCAAGCAGCAGAATTTGCTTGTAAGATTTAGTCCATGTACAGAACGTTTGATTAAGCACAAGTAGCTGATGTTTAATTACCCTTTAGCAATTAATTGGGCACAAAAACAGTAGGCATACTGTATTGAAAAGAAAATCAACTAAGTGCTAAACAGAAATCCATTGAAGTATTTTTTGTACTCCAGTGGATTTTCGTTTATTGTTCATTTAAAATTTTCTTTATTTGACATTACCTTATCCATAAATTTCTCCAGTTTTCCAGTCATACAAACTGATTGATACATGCATTTCTAGATGGAACAACTTTATGATAAACCATTGTCCTGGTGATAACAGCTGACAGATAAGTTAGTTGTGGAACCTGAGCCATGTCAAGGTTTATTAAAGAAACTGCTAACTTGATAACTCTGTGGAAAAAACTATTAAAAAGGCAAGATGAGAACCAAACATTAAGAGGGAAGATACGAGAGGGAACTAAAATGATTGTTTAGAAATGCTGTTATTTTACTTACAAGATCTGTTCTTTGCATGTGTACTTGGACTTGTGGGTGTTTACCTTTATGACAGAAAAGGAAGGGGTAAGCCAAGTTCCACTCTGAAGTCTGCATTGTTCAAAGTATTTACAGTTTCTCATGCACCATCAAATGTATAATCTGCCCTTCCAACCATGGCTGATACTATAGTGTGAGGAGTCTGGTTTGAACTTCCAGACTGATGTTTGGAAATACACCTTCCTTTTTACTTTAAGCTTAATGCATTTGTTCATTTGTTCATTGCAGTGGGAAATATTAAAAGTCAGAATACCTTTTCTTTAGTTATTTTTCAAAGTGAATAAATGTAATGCAGTGCTCATCAGTTACAACGCTCAGTATTTACCTCCCCTAATTACTGTAGTGACAATTTCAGTGACTGTATTGCAATTAATAATTGCTGAAGAGAAGTACCTTAAAATTTTCAAGTATTTTTCCTTATTGTACAACCTGTTCGGTCTCAGTTTTTTATTAACTCCCTGTTAATTTTGGTGAGTTAGGAGATAGTTTTATAACTCAAATGCTTCATTCTTCATTGAAAGTGGTGGCGTGGTAAGAATTGGTCTAGAATGTTCTGACTCTCAGTTGCCAACTTCTGTGCATGGCTCTTCTGAACATCAGCAATTCAGACCATTGTATTTCCAATATTTCTCTTGATTTGATTTTCAGAACCAAAGGGTGTGACATTTTTCACTAAAGTAGACTGCAAAATTATGGAGCTTTTCAATTTAGAGGTGTGACTGGTGAATAGCAGTGTATAGTAAAACTGAATAACATGCTGCCCCAGGCAGTTATTCTCTTGGGAATGTCTCATTAAACTTAGTAGAAGCCTTTACTTCACTGATCTCCACTGTGCTTTATATAAATATTTTCTTGATCAGCCTCTTAGACAGCATGTAGTCATTTCTCATTTTTGCAGGAAACTACATTTCCCTCCAATAAAAATTGCCTTGAAGCTAAACATATGGTTATAATGAAGAATAATATTATTTTTTAGAATTAATACTGTCATGTAAAATCCAAGTCTTAATCCTCAGTCTGAAAAAGGGCTCTCTTATTACAGCATTAATAATTTACTGATATGAAAAATGGAAAAGAAGAGTAGAATGACTGTTTACAAAATGTAATTGTTGCCAAGGAGTAATAAAATTAATGATTTAATAGTTTAGAGCTGAACTTGTACAACAAATGCTTTCCCTACAGCTCAGATGAAGGATATTTCTAGTATTTAAATATCTTGTGCCAATTTTACTAGAATAGATGATCTTTTCAAGCTTTGCAGAATGTAGCCTCAAAATACCAAAGTAAATGTAAAATATTGCTTATTAACCTTTTCACAGCAAAATAAGCTATATCTAACTAGAGGTGCAAAGCTTCCCAAATTCAGTTTTAGTGTCTGCAGCTATTTTGACCATCTGAACTTGGAAAATTCCACATGAGACTGCAGCCTCCTGTAATTCTTCCATAATGCAAAAGTCTTTAAATAGATTACTTTGTCTTTTAAAAAAATTTTTGTTACTATGCTATTTTGTATTTCCGTCTAGTAAAGAGCTGGTGTTTTCCTTCCCCCTTCCCTGAGTTAGTGATCACAGCTGACATAAAATTAGTCATGTCATTTCTATGGAAAACTTTCTCTTCTGTTTTCCTAAGACAAAGAGGAGTCCATGTTCATGTGCCTGTCCCATGTAGCAGTGATTGATTCTCTGAACTGTGTTCTGGGGAATGTTAATTCCAGGTGCATTTCCTGGAAATCACCTGCAGGAATTGGCTGCAGGCAGTCACAACATCAGCCTAAATATAATATATTATATATATAACAGCATATATATAAGTATGTGGCAATGGGTGCTGGGCTAATTCAGCTGAAGGGGGCAAAAATAAATCCAACATAAAATCTGCTCTTTTTTCTATGGAATATTCCCTGAGCTCAAGGCCTTGCTGGTTTGTTCTGTGTATTGTCCTGTCTGCAGCTGCTCCTGTGGCAGCTTTTCTGGTTCCTGAAACAGGCTTGACAGGAGAAAGAGCAGAGCCATATTCTGGGGACAAACTGAGTCTAAGAACTGCCTTCCTGTGTTCTTTCAGGAGAACTTAGAATTATACATCGTTGAGACAAATTACTGAAAGCAAATACTAAATGCCTGTAGATTGATCATAATGACATTCTGCAATGTGTTATCAGTTTAACTGTACAGTGCAACACATTTTTAACAGTGAAAATGGTCCCAGAAGTAGCTAATAACCAAAATTATTTAAAAGAAGGAAAATTCAGAAAGTGGTTGCATGAGAAGGAAGGTGGCTGCAGTATTCCAGAGCTTGAAGGTATCCTATGGGGCCTATGGCATAGAAACAAATAGTTTTAAATGGTTTGAAATTTTAGGCAGTAAAATTCTGTTTCACATAGTTAAGAGATCATTTCAGTCATAAACGCTGCCATCCCTATTGACGAGAGATGTCTTTTCCCACTCTCAGTAGTTATGTAAAATGTAGGGCAAGCACTACCCAACTGAATAGATTTTAGTTCCATTTCCAGACCAGATCTGCTATTTTGTACAGGAACAGCTGAAGCTGGACATCTAAATATATCAATTTCAGTGTCTAGAAGAGCACGAGCAGGCACTACGTAATTCCTTCCAAGGTACAAAATGCAAGAAGCTGCTAAGAAAATCTTACTAACCCCTTGCTGTATCGCAGAGTGGGGATTGATAGAAACCAGCTGGCTCTCTCCTGCCTTCAAAACACTACTGGACATATATTTATGTGTATGGTCTCTCAAATGGTTCTGGTTTGCTGCTGGAAAATAATTTTGATTTAGTTGAACTTTCAAAATCTGTATAAGACCAAAGACTAAGTTATAAACTAATAGGAGAAAATTAAAACCCCCTCAAAATCAATCTAATAATCTAATTCAATTCTGATAAATAAATTAGGATTTTTGTAGCAGATGTTTCTCCTGTCTTGCTTAGTATATGGATCAAAATGTGTGTCAATTATCCTACCATTGTTGTTTTTTCAAATAGCTTAAGTCATTCCTTGTCATTATTTTGCCTAAAGTAATTAATTTCCTTCTAATCACACACTGTTTTTTCCAGTTTAAAATTTAAGCCTGACTGGAAGCCTGACTTTGGGGAAATCAGTAGGATATTTGCCATTACACACAGGCAGCACTTTGAAACCTCTCTCTTTGTTTATGTGAGCAGATATTTCTGAATGTGTTGCTGTCATCCAGGTGTTATCTTTAGCTCTTATCTCACTTTACAGTTCTGTATCAAAACTGAGGAAAACAGCAGCATCAGCACCAGTGGAGAAAATTGTTCCTCTGCTACAGGACCAGTGGCTATTACCAGAGCAAATAGACTGTAGGAGCTGCAGCCAAATTTCTCTTTTATTCTGTTCTATTTGTGTGATTTTTAGTCTGCCTTTTAAAATTCAGCTGAATTGACCAGTTGGAAAATCTGGACTTCTTTTCAGTTTTGACTGCAAATGCCAGGATGTAGAGGAAATCAGGTGTTAACCACCTTGAGTCTGGTGATAAAAGTATCTGTGCACACTCTTACTTTTGTCCAAGTGCATAATATCAGGAAGTCAGTGAGAAAACTATTTCAACTAGAGTAATGTAAATATTTTCTAGAGTCCACAGCCTTTCTGTGCTTTGCTTTTTTTTGGATTACATAAGAATAGGGGCCTTGCTTTTCAGTGACAATACTTATACCCTAAAAGTAGAAATCAGGGCTCTAGAACTCACGTTGCAGTGTGTTGTGACAGAATAGTATGAGGTTATATTATGGACACAAGTTATCAGTCACAGCTAATGTAAAAAGAGCAATGGAATACATAATCAGCACTAAAAATTTAATAGAGCATAGGATTAGCCAAATTATATGACATTTCTTTAAATGTTTTAATTAACATATTTTTACTATATTATTGGTTGTACACAATCCAGCTTCCCATTGCTTTTGTTCTATTTTTCATATCCCCATGTATGAATCAGTGCAGTTATATTTATTTCAGTGAAATTATCAGTTTATATCAGCTAAAGATATATAGAGGGAACATAAGAAAGGGCAGCTATGAAGTTAGAAAGCTGCCCAGCATTCTTACCCAATTCCTTTGCATTATCACCGAGAACCCCACATAAAGTATTTTCTCAGTTAACCAGAGGAAAGAACGTAAAATATGATAGAAACCACTTCACTTTCTTTACCTTCACCTGTCACTTTACCTTTGTCTTACCTTTACCTTTCCTTTTAAGGAAGGAAAGTTTCTTGTGGCCCTGAACTGCCTAAGGAAGGGTGGGAGCTCTCCTGTGCCTGTAAACTGCAGCACTTCGTTTTCTCAGCTCTCGAAGCACACGGTACTGCTGTATCACTGTGTGGTGACTGTTTGTAATAAAGGTATCTGTGACCTGTCTGTTAAAGGATTCAATAACTTAAATTCACATCCATTCTGGCATCCATATTGTTAAATTGGTAGAATTCCAAATTTCCGTCTCTGACAAGAAGCAAACAACCTCTTTGACAGACGACAGTGCAGTGCATTGGCCTAAGTGTAAAGACATACATTTCTCTTGATCTTGAAACAAATGGCAGGTTTCATACCACTCAAGCATTAGAGAACAGCTTCAGTCAGGGGCCTTTGAAAATGTTCCACTTTTCAATTTCTTCTGCTGCAGTTTGCTTTTATATGTATTGGTGTCATGAAATTTTGATGAGCTCCATAGAAGTAATACATAAGCAACCTGTAGCAGAATATATGGATCCCTCTAAAATCTGGGAAACAGCTGGTCTGTGAGTTGTAGATATTTGAAAACATGCATTTCAGCTAATGGGCTTAAACAAGGACTTTGCTCAAGCAGGGAAGAATAAAATGTTCGTTTTAAGGAAGTGCAATAAAATGGTAGAGATTTCATCCATAGGTTTATAAAGTTAAATGACTCAGGTAATGGTTAGTGGGGTTTTAATATAAGACTCTGGACTAGGTAGCAGAAGCTGTGTGTGCAAATAAAGGGTTTGCTGTTCTTACATTTTTATTTTGTGGAGGATTTGCATTAAGCGTGCGTAATTCTGTGATTGGCAGACTCCGTTTGACAGCCTTTTTTGAGTCTGCATTGTATTTACGATCATTTCTACTCCTTATGGTAATATTTTCTCCCAGTGTTTGGAACATAAAAGAATAGTGACTGCATAACACTGAACTTAGCAGGACATTTTTGAACTGCCTCGAAGAGTGTACAGTTAAAAGAGCACAGGGCTTGGCTGTGCTCGTGGTGGTATGTTCTAAAATGTATAAAGAAAACCTGTTCTTAGTAAAGGATTTGCTATGCTTTTTGCTCTGACTGAAACAATTACGGCTATTCTGAGCACTTAAAGTGCTGAAGAAACCTTTTATTTCTTTGCATGAAATATCTGTTACTTCAGCGGTATTGCAGGAAAGAGCTGGGGAAACATTCCCGAAGTTTACTGAGATGATGGTTGTTTTTTACTGCAGAAAATGAAACGAAGTATTTCTGCTGTTCTTAACTTGGTCTCTTTGTGTCACCTTAACTCCCCCACGACTATTCTTGCTTCATATGTAAATGCAAATGTTCTGTGGTAGGAAAAAAATCTTACAAAACGAGATTATACTTCTACTATTGAATATATATTCTCTATAAATAATGATATCAGGTTTTAGTCAGTATAGAAACTTGAATCTGTGGTTTTAATACAGGTCAGAAAAACCTAGAATAAACTTCCACTTTTATCTTTCATATATAAATATGAATTTGCACATATATTTGAAAAGTGATAGCTAACTATTTTTCAAGTTGATTATCTATATCGGGTATATTCTGATGTATTGCACTTTTCAGACCATATCTTAAGTAGAATAAATAGAGACAGCAGCATTACTCCTACATAGATATTGGTAAGATAGATAAGTCATTCTGACTTGAAAGTCAGGAAGAGATTAATAGTGGAACAGGAATTTAATTTTTCTTTATGCCTAGTATTTATTGCCAATGTTATGAAATGATATCTTAAAGTAAAAGCACATGGATTTGCAAAAGCAATAGTTATTATTTGCCATATTTTTAAATAAACTCCTCAGCCATGGACAGGCATCAGTAACAAAACTTTTACTGATTTCAATAGAGCCAGACTTTTACAAATGGCATGTATTTGTCTCTTTCCTAATATGGGTCTTTCAACTCTTGAGCAAACTTTTCCTAATGAATCACAGGGTTAGATAGCTTTTCCACTAGTCAGTAACTTAACTCCTCCACAGCTGTGCAATATTTTTTACTTTCAACAGCAACTATTTAGACTATCAGTGATGGTTTTCTGTAGTTCATCCCCAAGCCAGTATGAATAGAAAAGCCGTATTTTGACTTTTTGTTGGAAAGAGCTAATGCTGTACTTCTGGACAATTACTTTCTCATGTTGATTACATCTCTGTGATGCTGAGAATGTATTTCAATCAAATACCATGCACACAGAGAGGGAATTGTTTTTTTCATGTAGAAATCTATGTTAATGAAACAAATATGGCACAGTCTGACAGGGCTCAAATGAGACTTTTTTGTACAATACCACGTGTGATGTAGATTGCAGCATATGTGATTACAAGGGATGGTGTATATATAATTTTTAGGAATCCACTGACAGAGGCTAGTTTGGGGTGCAGCTGCCAGATAGCTCTTAAGAGGAAAACAAAGGAAGGAACCATCCCACTGTGACGGGTCTGGTGTCACAGAGTAAACTCGGGAAATGAGCACCATAACAAACAGTTCTCCTTGCTAAGCTCAGTTCAGCTGAAAACACCCACAACTGCATTACTGAAGTATGAACAAAAAGACAATATAATGAATTGTGATCCAAAAACTTCAATATTTACAGTGCTGTATGCAGACAGAAATACTCTTCATTTTCCTACATCACCTAAAAAGGGGTGATCACCTACGTTCTAATTTTGGAATCTGGGTAGTCTGTTGGGGAAGTAATTTGTACAAAACTCATATTTATTCAATTTTATTGTATATGAATAAGGATACCCTAAACAAAATTATATCACAGACAGAAAAAGGTGAACAGCAATGTGAAGAGGAAGAAAGGGGAAAAAAGATTTTCGTAATGGCAGGCATGATTTTAACTGAGCTCTGGAGGAGGAAAATGTCTGTATCTTATGTATAGAAGATTATCACTTACAAGTGATTAGGACAAAGTAAGGAAACATGGGTTCTGTTATTTTTGTCTCACACAGTTGCATAACAGTGGCTCCTTGCACATTTTTGTAGATACCACCTGAAGCGATGCAGAAATTTAAGTGCCATATATATGCTGTGGGGTTTAGGCCTAAGTATTGCCCTTTTTTAAGGTAGCTTGAAGTGTCCCTTGAGTACTTGTCAGCCCTTTTAGAGAACTGGCTCTGGGTTGTCACAGATCCTAAGTGAAAAGGACAGTGTACAGATACCTACTTGTGTTTATGGAATATTTTGTTATCGAAGAAGAAGTCTTGTTTTGACAAACATAGTGTATTCCATTTCAAATGTTGAGCAGTTCTGAATAATTCTCCAATAATTTCTCACAATAATTATGATAAATATCTCTTTTATCACTAGATCATTTTCTGCTTAAATGTTAGAGCCATTGTAACTCATCAGTTTCTCTTAAATAACCTGCCTGGATCAGAGTTAGGCTGTTCATCACTGACCAAAATTAGAGGGGTTTCCCTTACATGTTATGAATAATTTGAAGATTCTGCTTTTGGTCTAATGATAGGTTTATGATTTTGGTATAGACTGGTTTTGCTTCCAGTGTTCTCTCTGGATGAAAGTGCCATTTCAGAAGTTTTCATCAGAATGTGTCCTGGAAGAATATGACTAAATTAGAGGAATTCAAATTCAAAACACTGGATTACTTAGCTAAAAAATCAGCAGAGCATGATTTCTGCGAAATATGTGGTAATAGTTTCCTAGAAAGATGTGGTAATTTTTTTTTCTTTAATTTAGTTGCACGACAGTCTCTTCAGTAATATAGACTGGATTTCCCAAGTCACATAAGGGTGCAATCAGAAATGAAGGCATGCTAAGTAATTTTATTTTGGTAAAGGAGGCTGAGCACCAGTTTGCTAATATAAACATTCTGATTGAAATTGGTGTATAATAATCTAAAAGCTTGGTTTTATTAATAGCTGTATTATTTTCATTGCTCAACTTAAAAGGCATTTAAAGGGACAAGTATAAGTGGCCTAGGACTCTTGCCATTTACTTTATAATTTGAGCAGACTCTCCTAAGGCTGCTCTCAAAATTGATGTAACATTTGATTTCCTATGAACTAATACCAACTACAAAGTCCAATACAAATTCACCCAAATATGTGGCTGTTGCACTGTTAGTAAGGTAGGAGAACGTGCCACGCTGTCTTTTACAGCCTCAATAAGAAAACTTCTTTCCTGGCTGCTGAAGCAGATGCTCAGAGAGAATGCTCAGCTCTGTGAAACACGGTGGGGTACTGATGGAGTGGCAGGATACAAAACAGAGCAAGAGACTCAGAGCACCCGTGCACTTGGTTACACACTAACGAGAGGAGGGAGGGCAGAGCCAGGCCCTTGTAGCTGGCCAGCACTTAGGAGAGGAGGATTCCTTACAGGGAGGAGGTTCTCCATCCGTTTCCTGCTGGGGTTTTCTCCACAGTTCTCATGTGGTCCCTTACCTGCTGTGCTAGGTGGCATTTTGTTTCCTGAGTAGATGAATTGTCTTTTTGGAATCATAATTTGGGCATAAAGAAGTTTATTTCTCTTTTTTTCTGACTGGTATGCAGTGTTTTAGAGTGCTCTAAAGAACTTACTTGCCCTGGAAATTATGTACCTTTTTATTTGGTTTTGGTGTTCAGTCTTTGTTGCAAATACTGACCAGAATCTCCATGCTCAGTAAAAAATGTAAAAAGTTTGGTTAGAAGAATGGAGCTTACTTAAATTGGAAGAAAGGCTTTTTGTCAGCAGTCAGTTTTGAAGTACTTGTAGTTGTATAAAATTTCACTTTTGATCAGCAGCAGTGTTTGTAGGCAGAGTGCTGGGTGAGTTCTGCCACACTGGCAGCTCAGATGTGGTCAGAGATGTGCTCAGTACATGGCAGAGATTTCTTTCTGTGCTATGTTCTAGCGTGGTATTGCCAAGATGGTGCTGAACTGATGCAGGCACTAGTGCTGGGTGTGGAATTCAGGTGAGATGGGAATTCAGTGGGAATTCTCAGGTGCAGTTTTCCCACAAACAAACATAAAGGGCTGCTCCTGAGGGAGATCTTGTGTTGGCCTTGCCCACAGCATAAATCTGTCTTGTTGTAAGGCAGCTCTATCAAGCAAGTCTCATTATGTGAATCACTATGTGCTGGATTTACATAGCAGTTCCCTAAATCCTTGTAAAATTTCACCAATAAGCACTGAAAAACTGCTTGGATTTCTGTGTATCATCTTGCACATTATGTGCAGTCCCTAAGCTGCCTGGGCTATTCCAAAGGAAATAAATTAACATGGTGGAGTTAAAGCTGCTTTTGAAAGCTGGTGAAAGTTGCAGTTTCCCATTGTGTTAGTACTGACTGCACTCTCCAGGATTCAGTTTTCCTTTCTGGTTTACTTCAGAGTTTCTGTCAGGGAGTACAACTCTTGTTTTCACAAGGAGCTATACAAACACTGGGATCACTGCACTGTTCACTGCCTTCTTCCCTTACCTAGATGGGCATTTTCTCCCAAAGCCATCTGCTCAGTGGCTGGCTGGGGAGCCTGAATATTGCCACCCTCAGAGCTCAAAGGGCAAACCCATCACCACCATGTGATGTTGTGCATGTGTTATACAAGAACCCAGCAAGCTCTTGCAGTGAGTGTTTCCACACACCTGGCAGGTAAAACTGCACATTGGGCACTGCATTGCAGCTGTGCACACAAACAGCCACTGAACAGCAGCTCGGTTCACCTGAGCAGCTCAGGGACTGCAGCAGATTCACATACAACCTTTTCCTAATCTGATGTTGACTATGGTTATTTTTTTCCCTCTAATATTTTTCAGCTCTAGATAAATCTGTATGTTTATCGAAAAGATTTTCTGTGTTTAAGAGTCATAAAGTTCTCTTCTTTTTTTTTGCTGTAAATATTTACTTTTGATTGAAATACCAAATCCCATGTGACATTTAAAGGTCATAATAAAACATATAAAACTAGCACAGGTTATTAAGGAAAGTGTGCTTCTTTTTAACAGGTGGGGCTAGTTTTTCTGCTTTGAAATACATTACCTTCTAGTTAGACAAATATTAAAATTCCAGGATATCAAAGTGACCAAGGACAAGTCTGATCACCTTCTTTTTATAGTCTATAGCACCTCCCAGTGTCTGTTGACACATTTAAAAGGAAGCAAGCCCATTTACCAAAAATGGAAGTACTAATGCTAGGAAACTCGTTCATAAAAATAATCCCCCCGGTTATGGGGGTATTCAAAAAGTGACATTGTGGAAAAGATGGAGATGAGTGGTGTGTGTTGATCCCTGTTGAAGTTTCTGTGGTTATTAATGCCATGGAATGGTCACGTTTGCTCTTTTCATTGGAGTTAATCTATCAGTGTTCTGACTGGGCTTAATTTTGAAAGACTGGATGCAGAAGGAAGATTTTAGTGCTTTGAACAGAGTATCTAGACTTTTTAATAACTTCATCCTGGTCTTTTACTTTGTTTTAAAAGCTAAATAATAGTCAAAAGAGCCTATTGATTGCATTGGTATTTCTATTTCTTTTTTGGTGCGTTTTCATGAAGTTGTGGGCCACATCTTGAATATTCACTTCTAACCTTTCAACACCAATTGTTACAGAGAATTTTTTCCATTTGTATAAATGATGTCATGTGTTATGAAAGTTTTAAAGTGTGACAATTCAGTGCTATGATTGTTAACCTCTATTATGTTACTGCCATAAAAATTTTCACTATTAACTTTTTATTAATAATGTTTCTAAATTGCATACACCAGAAGGCTGACTTGATCTTTCTTTCATATCCAGAATTAAAAATAATGTCAAAGGTCAAATGAGACAATTGAAATACAGTTGCCAAATATAGTCATAGACACTCAATTATGCAACGAAAGCAGTGTGCCACCCATGAAGAGTAACAGCCTACATTTGCCTGAACTTACTCAGTTTTGATGAGAAAAGTGTTCCAAAATATACTGCTAGTTGATGGATCCTGTAGTGTGGAACAGTGTAATTCTATGGTTTAGCATGTCTTGGTCTTCCTAAGCTTAAAGGAAGATGGAGAGGAAAGCCAACTCTGTTCTTTGTTCCAGGATCCTAGAAATCTGAAACAATCCCTTTCAGATACTCAAACAATACAGAAAGTTGGAAGCTGTGAAGGGGGATATCTGGATTTAGGCTTTGTTTTGCAAGAATGACTGTGTAAGGAATTAAATTTTCTACCACATTCTATTTGCCTGCATGGAAATTTCTTCTTTAAGATTCATCAGAGCTCTGTGTTTTTCTGTCTAGCTACTGACTTCAGGTATTCTAGTTCATTTTCTATTAGCCAATCAATATTCTATGATAAAATTATTTAATATTTATAATATTAACACACAATTCTTTTGTGGTTTGGAAGTTTTTTTCACTAATATTTTTTAAAGCTCTTTACAGAGAGGTGAATAATTCTTTTTCATAGAGGCACAGAAAGCTTGAAGAATTTTCCCAAAGTCTGTAAGTGAATTGCTTAGAAGTTTGGATTAGCCTCAAGTCTCTTGAGTGTCAGGTCAGGGCCACTTCAGCACATTTTCTTCAGGATGGAGCAATAACATACTTAATGATACAACACTGAATTTTTTGAAGGTTCAGAAACTGTAAACAATGTGGGGGGGAAAGCTGTAGGGGAGAAGGGGCTGCAATTTATTTTTTAAATGTATCCTGTAACTGCTTCTGCAGTTGGCTGCTCCATTTGATTGATCATTCCATAAAAATGTGCTATTTGTCATTTCTGATAAATCTCAATATTGGGAGATTCAGACAAACTGCCAAGTCACAGCTGAACTACGAGGGTGTATCAAGGTGGAAGGAATCAGTAAGGACAATGTCTATAGACTCAGATGTTTTTCACTGCTCAGATTGATGTTAGCTTGGTTTTGAAGCTCCCCCAGGCAGGCACAGCCCTGTTGGTATATGTTAATTTGTGGAGCTGCTGCCTGGGCCTGAGCCCAGAGCTCTGAGTTTTCCCCCACAGAGCTTATGCAATCATTTTTGTTCATGAGAGTGAGAAGAAAGTGAGTGTAAACTGCTACCATCTGGCTTTACACATATTTTTCAGCTGGTAAATGCCTAAGAATAGACAAGGTGATGAAGATTCAGGAGGGAAATTCAGAAGGTGTGAACAGTTTTAATTGTGTTTTGTGGCACCCCTGTCATGCTATGCCAGTTGAGCACTGATCTGGATGTTGATAGGTGAGACCTGAAGAATCTTGCTGCAGTGGTTCAAGGCTTCACACCCTGCTTTCTTCTCCTTCCTCACCTCCCCAAAGGCTACACTTACCAAAAACCTCAATAGAAACTGTAAGACAGGTATAACTTATCTGCATCTTTGCTAAAACCCATGGGCATCAGCAGGTGGGGGTGAAAACCTGGGATTGGTGATAAGGTGCAGGCTGAGGGAGAGGCAGAGATCTCTCTGAGGCTGCTGTGTACCCCCAGTGCCAGACAGAGAACTGGGGAGGCAACAGGGGAATCTGGTATATTGAGGTCTGATTAATCACTGGGGCAGAAAAAGTCCTCCTTGGTGCTAGGTTTTGAGAGGATATGCATGTATTTCCATTTGAATTACATCTCTTTCTGTTATAATTGAAAAGAAGCACTTTCATGTTAGTGAAGGTTTGTCTTCTCCTGACACCAAAGTGTTGGTTGAGCCAACAACCTCTTGAAAAATCAAGAATGCAGTTGCAGAGACAGACTTTCTGTTTGTTTGGAACGCACATAACCCTTAAATGAATCTCATGCATCAATACCTGCCTTGAAATACCTGATTTTCTGAAGCTGAATCTTCTTGGTTCTCTATGTAATATATATTTAAGCAACAGAGATAAAATTGATACAGTAACACAGCGTACATATTTTTATATGCTAAGAAGCATATATAAAATGCTAATGGAAGTAATTCTGATTTCTAAGCAAGTTGGAATGTTTAACCACTAAGATGCATGTAAAGTGCATTTTGTGATCAGTTAGGGTTTACATTTGAGCAAAACTGAGTTGGAATTCTTTTAATATTGCTGAAAACTATGACTTGTTGGATTTTGGTCAAAATGGAAGTAGTTTTCCAAGATAAAATTGTAATCCAGATTTCAGCCATTTTACATCAAGATCTCACTAGACTACTTTCTCTACTTTTTTTTTGTTTGGCTTTACCCACTGAAAAGAGGAGGAAATAGGCATTTTCTGGGTTTAGAGCACACACGGAATATGATAGGATCAGACATCTTAGGATTCAGGTTCCGGGAAGGCTTTTCTAGTAACTAAGAGACCCTTTGAAGTCTTTAAAATGAGATTCCAAAGGCAACAGAGCATGGAAAGTCCTAAAGCATCATCCAGTCATAGTTATAAATCCTCTTGGATTGAGTCAAAACAAACTGATTTTTCCTGCCTTTTTTTCTGAACAAAATTAAGGAAAACCTGGCAAAATTCTGAAACGCAAACTGAAATGAAGGGAGGAGTAAATGGTGATGAGAGATTTACTTTTCTATCAAAGATTAAGAGGTAGCAAATTGCCTTGTTGCCTCCGAGATTTGTCCCGTCAATCTCACATTTTACAATCATGAATTCAAAAAGTGTGTTTTGTGTGCCCACTTAGATTCTTTTCCTTGAACAAGATGCAAAATTTATTTTTTGTTAAAGACGGTTAGGCTTTGGCAAGTTTTAGTAAGTTTTTGTCAAAGAGAAATTTTTTATGAATAATGACAGATTTTTCTGGGTGACCTAACCTCTTGGCTGCTGCCTAATTCTTGCTTTAGTTTTTCAGTGAGTGACTCTCAGTTCTCACTCTGCCATTTAGTTTTCAGATTGAAAGCAAAGCTGTCAGGTGCAAAGTGATTTCCCCTGCTTAGTGGAGATCACTGTCCTCTGATTTGATTAGTTCACTCTTGAGTTATCACCTTTATGTCCACCAGAAGGCTCTACTGCTTTCTGAAATGTGCACAGAACCTTATTCCTTGGGTACCTAACAAGGTCAGCACTGTTGTAAACAGGATTTGGCAATTTGCTTGCCCTGAGACAGCACACATGGATTTCTTTAACTAAGCAGTTGAATTCTAATGTGTTTTGAAGCAAGTGATTGATAAATACAGATTATTTACAATTGGTGAATGAGGATTTGGTTCAGCATTTAGTTATGTCATGAAATTTGAATCCACACACATTTAATGCAGTGGCTGTTAACTTAAAACCTTAGAAATGTTAACAGTTTCACTATTTGTGCTGTTACTTTTGTAGTATGTGTGTGTATATTTATTTTTATTCTGTACCTGGAGAAGTTCGAAATACAAAGGCCCTGATTCCTCACCTTCTTGGCATTCTCAGAGTCCCAACTGATTAAGAGAGCTTCTGTGAATTTTGGCACTTGCCAAAGTTGTGATAAAGTTATCCTCCTACAGACATTTCTCAATGTGAAGATTGTTCTTGACAATATTCATGCTTCACACCTCATGGGCTGAAAAGAAGTAGTTCATTTGATCTACAAAACTGTCAGGGCAGCTTCCTTTATGAAGCTAAGATATGATAATAAAAATACTATATTTTTCCTTATTTTATTTTAGTAGCACAAGTTAGCAAATTCAAAAGGGAAAAAAATTCATTTTATTTATTATGTAAGTGGAAAATTAGGATAAAATGAGAAAAAACCTCTCAGAGCAACACTTTTCATGTCCATTGATTAGTTAGACTGCAGCAGTTCTGGCATTCCATCCTAAGGAACAGGTGTGATTTACCTTTTACTGACTTTCAGAACTGGAAATCATGGAACAAGAATATTTGAACACCCACAAAAATAGATCCTTTTCATGGGTATGGTATTAAAATTATGCTTTTCAGAGACCCTGGATAAAAATAGTCTGTTTAGTCTTCTAATGTTAAAATTTTTGCTTAGGGAAAGTGTGCTAGTCCAGGTGGGGATTATTTTTCCTGTTTGTTTGTTTGTTTTGCTTTTTGCCCCCTCATATAATATTATTTTCTTTATGGTTTTGGATTTTAGTAGAGAGCCATAAGCACATCTTCAGAAAGGTTGTTTACATCTTTTGTTGAACAAAGGTTATGACAAAAACTGTTTCTATAATAATACTAATTTTTTTAGTTTCTCAGAAAATCCAGGTTAGCAATGTTGACATTTTTCTTGTCCTCTTTGTCTATATTTGCCTATTCTACTTGTCCAACAAAAGCATTTGGATGTTATTCCCTAAGATACAAGAGCTAAATTAGAGTATTAGACTTAAGATGGTGGGAACTTCCTACATACCTCAGCCAAATTTAAAGACAGTTCATCACAGTGCACATCAGTTACCAGATAACCATTACAATTTCATTTGGTTTTTCTCCTCATATTCATTGTATTTACCAGAAAAAGGATTCATTTTTTTTCCCACTGCCATATAATTGTAAGGGTTTAATGGCTTAAGTTTGCCTTTCTGTAATTTGTAGTAGTTACTATCACTAAATTATGATAAAGTGTTCAGCAAACTGCAAGAGACAACATCACTGGCACGAGAGGATCTGGTGTTCTCTAATGAGCTCACCACAGCGTGTTTGAAGGTGTCATTAATGTGCTTAAGCAGAATGGGATCCTTCAGAGGACTGAGAACCTCTGCTTGAATTTGAAATAACGCTAAATTGCTAACAAAGTTTTCACTTAAGCATCATGGAACTAAAAAAACCAGCTGTGTATAATTACTCAGCTCTAGATGCTGTCATAATGTGTTTGTAAATAATAACAGAAAAAAAATGGGTACTGTGAATATTCACTTATCTGCATTAATTTAGAAGAATCAGTTTCAACAGTCAGTAACATTTTTTCCAGTGATTTTTATGGGAACAATAGTTCACTTCAAAACTAGCCCTATGGATCTCTATTGTAGCAATGCCCTCCTGAAACTCAAAGGGAGTCTTCTTGAATATGGACCAAATAATTTAGCTGGCTGCCGGCCATGTGTTGTCTTGCAAAGGAATATGGTTATTCACTATGGAATAGTGTAGGAAGAAAGGAGACATATGGAAACAAAATTGAGAAGAAACAGTAACATTAGTCAATGCAGTTTTAGCCACACAAGTTGCCAAGCACTTAATGTAGTCATGAAGTAAAGAAAGAAATGCTGAAGCCCACTAGCCAGGCGTGTAGCACGCCAAAGTGCACTTCTGATAGAAAACAAGCACTCAGCCTCAGCTGAAGGCTGAAACACACTAACACTCCTTGAAGTTTGATTTATGGGTTTCTTTCACTGCTGCTGTTATAAAAAGCACACTATTATATACAACAAATTAGAACTATTTTTAACAGCATCCTTGGAAATATATTTGTTCTTTTATTTGTCTCTACATACTAGACCAGCATGTCTCTGGCCCCTTTTCCTTATAATTTTGTTTTGAAATATGCAGTATAATCCCATGTATCTTCCTGTTTCATGTTAGTAATGTCTTTTCAAGCAGATGTCATGTTTCTCTAAATAAACAATACATTTGTAACAACACAAAAGACAAAGTGGCAAAAATAGTGACTGTAAAAATGGATGCCTTCAAGTATAAATCAAAGATTATATAGGTACTTGTGTGGAAAATACATACTAGTACAACAATTCTTTTTCCAGTTCAGAATTTGTATTTAGTACAGCTCTGTAAAATATTATATGTCCATTCTCTGTAGATGAGTCATGATTTTGGAAGAAAGGGGGAGAATATTTTTTCAGCATCATGATCATTGTAATAATGAACTGCAGAAACTATAATAGATTTTGTTCCTGGCTTGGCAAACTATCTAAAAGATTTTGCAAGAGAGTTTACATAATTCTTTCCATTGAACTTTCTAGTATTGCTATGTTTTAATTGTTAACTCAAGCACCCCAAACTTTTAGGTAGTTTGTGCACTATATAAATGTGGTTTAATGTTTCAGGAGTATTTTATGAGCAGAGTTGGTGGTTATACATTTTCGTACTTCCAACCTTAGTTCACTTGTTAGAATAGGCTCTCTGTTTGCTAATAGTTCCCAGCTGTAACTAATACATTAGCAGATCTACGATGTAGTATTTAAAATGACGCATTTCAAAATCAATAGCAAATGTCCTGCTGTACGATTAATTGGCAAACTTGTTTTACACAATGGTCAGTACACGATGCAAAACTCTTCTGAAGTTACAGTAAATTGAGGAATAGGAAACAATGATGTGTAAATTTCTAAAAACTTAGGAAAAGCAAAAATGTTACTTACTGTAGTTGTTGTTTGCTTCTCTTGTCCCTTTCACTTTGCCTCGCTTATCAATCCTCATATACCACTGAGTTCGACAGAAAAGTCTTCTCACTCTTACATCCCCCCCTTCCATATAATCATAGCTTCTGGTATGTCGCTCAGGGCTGGAACAGTTCACATTTGTAGCCATTTGCTCTGGAGTCATGTCATTGCAAGCTAAAGATATAGTGCCCATTAGAAAGATAATGTAAAAGTATGATCTGTAGAGCAAAATTGGCAGGATCCATGTCAGTATCCATTTGTGCATTATAGTGCAGTGTTCTGGGTGTTCATGAACAACATAATGAAAATTAAATCTCAAGTAGACTGTTGCTCTTAGGTCACCGACCTGCCTTCTGTCTTTACGAGTTACAGATTCATTTAAATGAGATTGCTCCCTCTTCTAGAATTCTGATCGTTATTCCTTAATAGTTAATGGCGAAATAGAAGAGCTTCTTAAATATCTCTTCAGTCAGAATATCCTTTAAAGACACAAGTTATAAAAACCTTTGTTGTCGTGACCTTCTTTACTACTTGAATTTGCTGCTTGCACTGAAAGTAAAAGATCTGTGAGAAAAGGTGCATGTGTAAGTCGTTATGCTCAATCGTTACAAACGTGCAAGGATACATTATGCTCTGAAAAGTACTACACGGAAATATATGACATGCTGAGCTCATTTTTTATAATATACTAATGCATATACAATAGATATCCCTCATACAACTTTTTACATAAACAGACATTTACACTGATTGTAAACACAGTTCTGTCTTCAGTTTTAAGTCCCTCCAAAAATCTCCTATTGATTCATTTCAACTGCATTCTCACACATGATAAAATTCTCCTGATTACTTCATACCTATGTATTTACTATTAGCACAATCTATCATACAACTTTTCTCTAGTTCAGGTTTCAAAACAGACCTCATGGCTTTAGCCCTGTATTTTTATTCCTATCCTTTTCAGATTATTAGTAGAAACAGTTTTCTTAATTCTATTTTAACATCTAGCATATAGAAATAAAGGTAAGTTATTAGCTATTAGAAACTGTGGAATGATCTTGTAAAGGACAGATAACTTACTTGTTCCTGCTGATAAGAGCTGGATATCCAAGTACTCCATTTCTGTTGTCTCCTTTTTGCAACATGAGCCACTCTACTGTAGCTACAAACTTTCTCAGCTCAGAAAGACTCCACCAGAATTATAATTGTTTCCATAAATCAACACGCTGGAGAGATGGGGTGTATGTGCTTATGCGTGCGCGTGCATGTGTGTGTTGAGCCTGTTGTTCAGTCCTTTTCGATAAATACCTTTGCTGACCTCACTTGGAAGCAATTAGAATTTAACCAGTCAGCTGTCAGTTGAATGCACGAACAAAAGTAAAAGGAGACTTGCATTGTATCGTGTCCAATGGTCATCAGAGGGAGCTATGTACATAGTTTATGCTCCAAATCTCCAAGAATCTTCTTTCTAAAAAACATATATTTTGTGCTGCATGGATAGAATTGCTTCACATGCTCGTTACTGTTTCTGTGCTCTGGTTTAGGTCAGTGTTTTTCTATCCTTAAAAAATTCCTCCTCCTCCTCTGTTTTGCTTATCTCAGTTTGCTTTCAAATCTCTTCTGCAGTTTGGTGGATGCACAGTCTGCTTAGTGCCTTTGTGAAGGATATGTGAAATGTGGCTCTGTTACATACCGTGGAGAAGCGTGTGCTGTAGCCTTTAGAGATCATGAGGTGTATTTTTGTGTCATGGATTTGAAAAGAGGGACTACTGCACTGAGATTTTATGTGATCAGCCACTAGGTGAAAATGAGAACGTATATTTGGGTATTTCAAAGCCTGACATTCAACACAACCTTTATGAGCTTGAAGGAAAAATTGCTACTAGGGAACAGCCTCCCTTAGCATGTGTAGTTAGTTCTGGAAACTCACAAAGGGACAATGAAAACTGGCAGCAGTGTAAGAAAATCCCTAATACTGCACCCAAGCAACGGGCTTAAAACCTAGAGAATCAAAAAAAAATGAGTGGATACACCCAATTTTCTGCTTTTGTTTACCTATTTCCCTCTCTGGCACCAGCCTGTCCACGTTCCATTTCACTCCTAAATTCTGTTGAGTTTTGGGTGAATGTATTTGTAAAACATACTGAAGCGAAGTTTTCAGTAGCTGCTTATCGTGTTTCACTGCCCCACTGTGGATGTGAGTACACCTCAATCCCTTTAGTAAGTAATAGCAACGAGAAAAGTTTGGAATCAATCCACTTACTGAGAATAGTTTACTTATGTTTAATAGTTTGTACTTGATAATAGAATGCAGTTTATCATTCCATGCTTTTATCCCATCCCCGCTCCTTTCCTCCCTCTATAATGGGATAACAATTACTTATTAAAAATTAAGTGAACTGTAGAGGCAGTTAAAAATCCCAGGGAGTTCGTATGTGCCACCTTGTGGTGAGGGGGACATGAGGAACCCAGGGGGTTTCACTGGACTGATCCAAACTGAGCACAAAGGTGCACCAGGCAAAGCTGTAGTGCTCAGCCTTTCCTATACACAGAGAGAATGAGTGATTTCCTTCCTTAACACCAGCAGCCTCCTTGTCAGCACTCACGTGGATTAATCCCATTTGTCACTTTTTTTTAACCATTTTCACATGTAGTCCAAAGTTAATCAATTTTTCTTGTTGTTATCTCTATTTCAGCAGATTGGGCTGTTCCCCGTGTTCTGTAGCTCAGCCCAATTTTCCTACTTTAGCAAGAGACTCGGTATATGTACCTTTCTGATAGGAAAGATGTGCTGCAGAGGGCTTTCAAAGGCTGGATACCTGCAGCTGATACACAAAGAAATGGCTTTCTTTAGTTAACTTTTATAAACTGTGATTACAGCTATTTCCAGTTTGACTTCTGTCTTGTCAATCCACGGCCACCATTCTGACAAGAAGTGGGGACTGAAGTGACTTATCCCAGCTGTGGGTTTTGGAGTACATTTGCTGGATTTATATCAGTGTGTTCTCTGACCCATTCCACAGTCTGAATCCAGAATGATAGCAATGAAAAAAATTTGTGGTATTCAAAAGGCTTATCTGTTGTGTATTATAAAGAAAGCAATCAAGGATAAAAGGTAATCTGTGTTTTACTCAGCAAAATAGGATGCAAGTAGAAATGTTTTTGTAAATATTCTGGGTCTTTCATGTGCAATAACAACCTGCACTTTCAGATCCATACAGGTTTTAATTTTTTCTTTTTCCTTGCTAACTTATTTTTTCTGACAGTTAGTAACAGGAGAAAAAATACATACCTGAGGTTTCAGTTCCAGAAAGCTGGAGTTATTCGTGGTCCAGGCATGTATTTCTCTTGGCTCTGAAAAAGAAATCACTTGTTGTGAGTTTTCTTAAGTGGTGCCTCAGTTCAGATCTCTGTAAACTTTTGTAGTTAGGAATAAATGAAACGTGGCTTGAATAAGGCACTAGCTCTAATTTTAGTTGGTGAACAATGCAGTTACTCTTTAATTATTACTGCTAACATTCATATCCTCGTATTTTGTAATTATAGAATAATATCTTTCCACCGTGCCTTAGCTGCAGTTTTCCTTAATTACACATTTTTATGTCTTGCTCTACAACAAGGACAACTGTATTTTTTAATGGAAGGATGCCATCTCGCTGTGCATGTGCACATCGGGCTTCCCTGCATGTATCTCCAAGGCTCTGAATGGCCCAAAATGCATCTGTTTAAATCAGGCATAACTAATATCTCTCTCAAATTGAACTGGTTTAGGTCCAGAGAAGATTTAACCTGACTGACACTTGGTCCTCTATCTGTTTACCAAAGTGCACGCCCAGGTCTTTGCATTACAATCCCAAGCAAATCTTTTAATAATAGATAGAAATTTTCCACCTAAAATGCTTGTGATTTTCTGTTTCTTTGGTGACATGTTAAAGTTTCAGGACCACAGGAAACATGGAAATGTGCAAAATGCACATGCTGTTAGCCATCCTTTAATACTTAATGCATGCACTGGTTCCCCCTTCCTGTTGTTAAGACAGTTTTCCACAGCATTGTTACAGTGCACAAGCTGAAAAGGAAAGTGGAAATGAATTGCAAGCACTTTGCTTCCAATTGTAAAGATTGTGTGTAGGTCTCCAGTTCAAAAAGAGCTTAATTAAGTTTATATCCCTTTTTCCTTACATAGGAAATTACTTTTTGTCCTTTTAGATGAAAACATGACCAATAGGACCCATGCTTTCCTCATCTCCAGGCTGGCCTGCTGCAAACTTACTGCCCAGCTTTGGCATTGGGTCATAAATGGAACTTTTAAAAAAACCTCCGTTTTGTCCAGATTGCCCTTAGGGCAACACATCGCTGCTGAGAAACTTATCGTTCTCTTCCTCCTTGTTCCTTGATCCATTTCAAATTTGCTTTAGAACATCTTCCAGGAGTTCCAGAGTTTAAGAAAGTAGGAAGATAAAAATCTCTGTATCAGACTTTAAACCCAAGATGTTGGGTTTTAATGCCCTGCAGCAATAGCTAAAATGGGATTGGAAGGTCCTGGGGAAAAAATACCGTAGATGTGAAGGTGCTAAATCTTCTTGTGGTTAAATGCTTATCCATAGTTTCCAGATCTCAGAAATCGGGATCAGATCAAGGCTGTCTTTTATTACATTCAAAAGATACAAGAAAAGTGCTACAGTTTGAGCAGCTCTTGGTCAACGTTGCAGTATCTGAGAAACACTGCAACTTGCATGGAAAATAAACTCTGGTAATGAGGCAGTAAAAACGAGACAAGGAACATTGCACTTCAGTTTGGATTTATCTTTTCAGGTTGTAAGGGTAAGATTAAAAACTATAACTATGAATCCTTTTTCTGCCTGACTATAAGAATGTCTTTTTGGTTTTGGTAACTGGTATGGATTATTAAAATCATATTGAAAAGACAACCGTAATTTTTTCCCAGCAATTTTTCGAAACAGATCTCTGCAACATCGTTCCATTTTTTGTTTTCTCCTATTCATCCAGATCATATTGAGATGATTTAAATCTACAGGAAAATTTGAATGGGATGCCTGTGATACTTGGAAAAAAAAAACCCCTTCAAACTATCACATAGTATGACTACTACATAACTAATTACTTTTCTTTTAATTAATTACAGCAAATGTATTTTATATAGCTTATTATAGGGAAAACAAAGGCTGGGAATACCTTAGCTCAGTCAATAGTAAACTTAAAGTTAAATCCATCCAGGCTTCTTTCACTAGGACAATGGAGTATCATGATACTGACTTTTGAACGAGATAGAATAGAAAAAGAATGCAATGGCAGCTGGATTATTCCTTCCTTTCTGAATGGAATTTTCACTGTGTATGGTTATGCTAGATCTCCTGGTTATTCATAGCTCAATAACCCTCAACTTCAGGGGATTCTATTTGTGATGACATCAGGGCACTCAGGCTATGTTTATCATAACCTCAGATGTCAATGCAGAATTGTAACAGTACATTTTTGGTGGAGAGATAAAAAATAGAGAACTGGTACGAGAAAATACTGAGGAGAGCCATTTGGTTCATCTCATTTATTACCAGGTATGATGTTCAGAGGCTCTCTTTCTGAAGTGATCCATACATTTGTAGCCAATTTTTTATTGTACCAAAATACTTGACCATGCAGTGATTTCTTCTGCCTGACTTTAAATACATTCTTTTTACAAAATAAAAAACTTGTAGCGTCTTTTTATATACACAGATGGTTGGATAAGAACCAGCTTTAAGACCTGGATTTGTGGAATCTGTGTGCTTAGAGCCACCTTCTATAGCTGTTTCTCCAGTTAAATAGGTGTGATACATCCAATATGTCCTGCCCCTGTTGCACACTTTAGGTGTCAAAATGCTCCTGTGATTGAGTTCTAAAAACCTGGCCTCACATATATACACACCATACACTGAAACATTCTTAATGTTGTAAAATAAAATACTCAACAGGCACAGATTCTAGCTATCCATCTCATGTGTTCAGTCGGGGAGGAAAATCGGGAGGAGAACAATAATTAATGACTGAACTTAGAGTCTGTATCACGATGCATGCTCACACACTCAACCAAACCAGTGTTTATCAAAGGAAGCTCTTGGCATCTCTATACACTTCAGCAAGTCCAGGATTTCACCCAAAGTTTAATGTAAATTCCTTTATGGTTCTGTGTTATTTATGAGAGTATTAAGGCTTGAGATTTAACTAGACATTTTTTTGGTGGCTTTCTCTTTTCTGTACAAAGCAGGCAATAAAGCAGCTCCATACAATCAATGCAAACAAATGCAAAATAACAAAACCTGTGACTGCGTATGGCAGAAATGCTACTGGATTGCTACTGTGTATTTATTATTTTATTTTGGGAAACTGGAGTAAGACCTTCCCTAACTTTTAGCTAATTACATGGGCTATTGTTACATGTGTTCTAAAAGCAAAATAACATAGGGGGATCCTGCCCTATTCCCCTGTAAAGCTATGCTCCTTGTAGAGTTCAAAACTCACCAGCTGATTCAGAGTGAGAGCAATTCTCTGTAATGACTGCATTATTTATTACCCATCTGTCAGAGACAGGGACACCACTTAGTCACAAAAATGTAAGGTTCTCCAGCTGTTTGCCATTTGAATGGTAGATAAGCATTTGCTAAACTGAGGGAATCTAATAAAAGGGTGTCGTTCCTAGGGAATCTGTGTTAGTAATTGGCTTACAGAGTGAGCTCCATCACATTTCCTCACTTTTTCCATTCCCTCACTTACTGATAATGAAGTCCATGATATCCTACTAAATCCTATGTAAATTCAGGCCAGAATAGTCATTTCATAATATAGTAAGGGTGTGAAAGAAGGATGTGAAGTGCTGGGGATCTGAGTGCAGTTTTGCATATCAAGTGCAGGGTTAGAACGAGTATGTCAGCATCATTCCTGAGGCATGTGGTGTGGGCATGGACTGGTGAGCCAGTTTTTCTAATTACAAGAGGGAGAAAAGAAAGTGTCAAAATACCTTTGCATTCAAAGGGCAAATTGAGGCTATGTCAAAACTGTATTTTCTTTCAGAGCTGCCTCAAGGGAATTAGGCAAGAAGGGATGCTATTGATTTCAAACTGGCTGTAATTTGAAGATGTCCAGACTGAGGGTTACCAGATAGTGCTGTCTATTTGCAATATGAACCATCCTGCTCCTGTGTACGTATAGTTCTGTAGATTGCAGGAGTGATCCCTTCTGTCTGGGAATAGCTGTGCTTCCAAGAGCTGAAATGTCTCCCAGTGCAGCTGTTGCTCTGTTAGATGGTTATTTGCCTGGCTTGTGGCATCAGCAAGGATTGAATTTTTTCAGTGACCAGTGAGGGTCAGGCACTGAACAGATTGTTATCAGACTTGATGTTGTTCTGATCTGCCTCCTTACTCCTGCCTTACTTTGCTTGCCGTAACTATCATGTTACTGAAATAATTTCTACCCTTTTAACAGTAATTCCAATTGCTAGTTTTTCACACCTTTGACAAAGACTGTCCATTGCAACTAAAGTATTCTCCACAAACCTAAATATTACTGTTCTGTGAAGCTGGAATGCAGAATATTTGGGAGGTGATAGAGAGAAAGAGGAGGGTAAAGAGCTGGGACTAAAGGATCTGTGTATTCCTTCTTCCCCTATAAAAGAGGAGGGAAAACTTGATTCCCTGATAGGAATTTGTCTAGTGTAGTGGTAAATTCCCTTTATCACCCTTTTATGATATTGGGTTGAGTGCATCTGTAACATCTGTCTTGTTTGCGTACCTCTTGCATCTCTGTTGTCTCTGCCATGCTTGACAGTGGGTTTTTGCAACAGAGGCCTTTTCTGGAGTAGAAAACTTTTATTGACAGGACTTTGTGAAAACTTTTTTCACACTGAGTATGTGTATTGGCTCCAGTGCTGAAGTCACTGTGCTAAACTCCACCATGCTGAGGTACAAAGTGTGGTAGTCCCTTGACACGGCGATCAACTGAACAAGTTTTTGTGGGTTTTTTATACAGTTGACAGCCCCAGAATACAAAGGTATAAATATTAAAGGGAAGTTACTGAAAAGCTATTTTCTAAAGGATTTTGACAGGCAGTTTTTTGCTAGTTAACCGCATTTCAATAAAATTCCTCTCTGAAGATCATGCCTTTGTTTGTTTGTTTGTTTCATAGCATTGTTAGACATGAACAATAAGTTGGCAGTGCCTGGTATGAATTCTTGGTCTCTGAAAAGTCTCTGGTGAATGGTTTATCAAGTTGAACATGTGTTCTATAATCTTAAATTACAGATTAGGTTTTTTTCCTCAAATTAGTCTGCTGTGCCCTTCCTCATTATTGCTAATGGTGACTAACACTTTTTATATCTTTTCTTGATGAGAAGCCTGTGGAGGAAAAGACAGCCCTCTCAAAGTGTCCTGAAATTTAGGGGCTTGTTGCAATTCTGACTCTTCTGTGAGGATTGTGAGGTTTTATCAATAATCCCCAATACCCACATGATTCTGATAGCCATTACTTCAAAAGCAAAAAGAAGGTATCTTTTATAGGAGTCTCCAGTTGTACAGATGTGGAAAACAAAAGTGGTAATGCAAAGAAAGATCAGCTGTGTACACACACAAGTTTAAGGAAGGATTCATGAAAAATGTGAATTCTGGTGTTTCCAAAACTCAGCGTGTTTGACTTTATGATCTTAATTTTCTTCTGATAGTGGAGTAATTGATAGTTGTAATTGCTGATTTACACAGTTGGCACCAGGATCTCAACTGTAGCAGGGGATGTCTCAAAAAAGGGAATTTTGTTCCAATACCAGTCTTTCAACATCCACAAGTGCTGCTTCTCAGGTGGGCTGTTGTCTGAGGACACAAGCTCCATAAACTTCTGCATGAAGCAGGGATGGGTTTCCTGAAGTATCCCAAGGGGCTGTTAATGTACAAGTAGGTGCTGGCATGTGGAAGAGAATGGAGAACCAGCAACAGCAAGAGGAAAATTAGGAGCATTATACAGTGTGGAAGAGAAGAAATGATGGAAAAAATTTGGTGAGCTCTCAGGAAGAGGGAGAGAGATACAAGATAGAACAGAGGAAAGTAACGAGGTCCTAATGTATGCAGTATGTGAGAAGAAATGGGAGCTGGGAAATAGGGGAACCTTGGAAGTCACTTTAAGATAAAGGAAGAGATCAAGGAATTTCTCATAGAAATCCCCTCTTCTTCTCTCTGGTTCTTTTTCAAAATATATCTAAGAGAAATAACAGCATTTGGCAAATCAAGTATGGATTAGGCTGTAGTGTATGAAATCTTTCAGTTCTAAGTTTGGATTTTGGCTTTGGTAACCTGCAGTGAAGGACTTCTAGGGATGGAATGATTACTGTACCACATGGTGACAAAGCTCTGTTCATCCAAAAAATAACATGCTGATAGCTAAAAGATATAAGTTATTTTTAAGTTATCTCTTCTGCTTTTCTATGGTGTGCTATTTCTATGGTGTGCTATTTCAAGTTTCGCAGGCCTGATTGTGTGGCTTGTGCTTTTCCCATTGTAAGTGACACTCAGCTGCAGCAAAATGACCTGGCACAACTGGGACAGTGCTCATTAGAGTTGGTGCTGAACAGGGCTACCCAGGCTCTCTTCTAGTTCTTTTGAAAATAGGGTGGATATGTGAGAGAGACTTTTTTTTTTTTTTAAATCTATTTTTGAAATTACTATTTTATCCACCCGATGAAGAAATTCCTTCTTCTCCGTGCTTGCCCAAGGAGACTGCCACCCTCTTCACTGCTCTCTGGTTCCTGGCCTGGATGTAAAGGTGCAAGGGAAAAATTATGGCTTCATTACAGCCACACTGATATCTGCAGTAGAAGCTGTGATGTTGAGGAGTGGTCCTGTATTTTCCTTTGTGGTTTGTGAGCCCTGTCCTTTGTGACTAGAAATTTGGTTCTTTTCTATTCCGTGTAAAGAAACAGATGGTCTACTCTGCAAAACAGTGCCATTAAATCATACTTAATCTTCAAGATTGCAGATACTGGCCTGCATTTAGCAGAAAAAGAGCTCCCATCAGGATTGGCACAAAGGTTTCCATTTAGTGCCTCTCTGGAGTTGAAGATTGATATGAAGGTTCCAAAAAATTATCTTTCTTACAGTCCAGTAAACCAAAGTGGTATTCCTGTAAAACGCCGAGTTCTAAATGTAAATTAGTCTTTTTCCTGGGAGCTTTATTTCTTGTGGATTTATGAGCAAAACTGAAAATAGAGATTTTTCTTTGTTTTAGTGTTGGCCGGTACACCCAGTTTTAAGATAATGGTGCATTGGAGTATAATCAAAATAGGTGTCTAAAGAACCAGATTGCTTCATGTTGCTTAGGGATTTTTTTGTGAAAGAGGAGATTTCTGAGTTTGAGTGTTTTTCAGTTCCTACCCCACCCTTCTAAAAGATACATACACTCTCCCTCTTCAGTTTCGAGAAACACCCCCAGGGCATCCTTTTATTTGAATTGATTTTCTGGTTGTTTATCTTTTTCAATCTGGTCATGAAAAGCACATCTGGTTCCTATTTTAATCAGTATTCCAGTGGGAGCAACATCATATTATAGAAGGCTAACAATGCTAAAATAATAATCCGTAATGATGCAACTTCTGGTAATTTAAAACTGTTTTATCCACTGTTTGTAGAAGTGTGTTAATGATGTCGGCCAACTGATCTCTTTGTAGATTAAACTCACCCTGGGTCCTCACAACAGAGAATATCTGACATCCACGTAGGCGAAGCCTTCGAATGTCAGCAATTCCTGAAGTGCCTGAGCATTCCAGTGCTTACAGAAAGCGCAAAACTGACACTTGTGCAAACTGAGGCAATCACTTGACAAAGAGGTTGGGTAAAACAACCCCCGTGCTGGTTTAGATGTAAACTTCTGCCTTTTATTTGACACAGTTCTGCCTCTAGAGGTGACAGAGCTGGAGGTCTCGCTCTTGTTTTTCTTCACTTTGTTAGCTGATTCAATACTCAGCGTATAGGGTAAGAAAGTGACAGTGGTTATTTAATGACAAAGCTGCGTGCTAGCAGATCAGCTGAGATAGGTTGCCAAACAGCCTTCAAGAGCTAGGACTTATTTCTATATATATTTCTTGTCTTGGATTAAGCCAGCAACAAAGAGGAGAGACTTCTACTGTTTTGCTAAGTAATGCATATTTAGCAATTACGTAAAACTGAAACTTTATGTCTCTGCGATTCCCACGTGAATGGTCCAGCAAAGCAGCCGCCCCCAGTACTTTTGCTGACAAGGTCTTTGGTGAAGTGTGGAGCTCTCAGTCACAGTTCAGAAGTGCATTGCCACTTCTCTAAAAGTGTATCATTCTGATGCCATCTCCAGACCAGAGTTCCACACCATAGCAGAATAAACTGAAGAGTTTATTAACTTTTAACAGTTTGTTATTAACTGAAGAGGCTGTCCTTAGAAATAACTTTGAGAGCTGGGGAGAACATACTCCTGTTTGTTGAGAAAGCTCTGATAACAGAGCATTCTATCTAAAACTTTCATTCAGCCTTCAAAATATTTATTGGAACTGTCTCTTTGCTATACACCTGCTTCTCCCTTGACTCTTCAGTGAACTTTCTCAACGAAGGAGGTTGTAGCACATCTTAAATTGGGAGGTCAGACTTCATACTGGTATGATCAAGTAAGGAGTGGCATTCTTGACAGGATGGCAGAGTTATATATTAGTTATTTTAGAGACTAAACTAACAAGTGATAGTTGATATTTGTGACCTTCTTTCTTCTCTAGCCTGTTGTTAGGAAGAGCTAAAGCCCCCCCCAAAAAAAGCCGTTAAAATTTTACAAAATCAGTTTTTAGATAAGAACAGTTACGTTTTGGAGAATAACTGCATTCACCGTTAGTGGAATCCTCCTCAAGGTCTGTATTCTTGGTAAGAGAGTATGGAGAAGGTATACAGGTTAACCTCAGCAGCAGGTTTCTCTAGTTCTGTAGGAAACTCTGCTCTTAATTTATCCTCTTACTTTCCTATCTTAAGACAACCGATTAATATCTTAACACTTCCATGGTTTTCTTCTGTGGAATAAAACCAGCGATTTTTCTCACAATTCTAAAATAGTAAATGATATAAAACATCAGAGCAAAGCAATGCCAATTTCAGAGGAGATAAGCTTTTGAAACTCTGTGTCTGAACTTCTGTAAATAATCTGTGCTCAAGGTCAGAATATCAGGTCAGGGATATCCAGTGACTACTCACTAAAGCAGGGGAGCTGCAGTATCTCTCATCACTGAAGTTTTTGGGTTGCATTTTTAAATAAAGCAGGAACAAGTGCAGGGTATATATAGTATCACAGCCTTATGCTGGCAGAGGGAATCTCTTGAATAATTTTATTCCAGCATCTTGAAACATGGAGTTGGTTAAACTGGTGAAATGTTATATTTTCACCTATCCATTTAAAATAGAGAATCTCCAGAAGATTATCAAGTGATATTCCTTGCTCTTATTTTAACAGATGCCACATTCCTGGTTGCTTTTGTGAACGGGATTTTATTACTTGTTTTACTTTTTTCCTGTTTTGACACTATATCATTTCAGAATTTAATCTGTATTTTAAAAACTGTTCTAATCTTTAGAATGTTTCATTTTGAAAGGACTTCCGTGAGGCAAAAATTTTTTTTGTTTCTACTGAAGGAAGGGATGGAGAATCACTGTACTGTCCCCTTGGCACGTTTAGATTTCCCTGGTAGCCAGTTTCAAGCTGTGGATACTGAAACAAGTTTCCAGTCTGGGTTGCTCTTCAAGTTGTAGATGGTGTGCATTGTTTGTGATGTTGAAGTCGTACCCTGAATACAAACCAAATTTGTCTTTCCAGATCTTTGGTTTAATTTCTTGTGGTCTAACTTTAAGTGCCTCCTCTAGTATATTTCTCATATGTAGCACAATTTAAGTTCTACTTAGATGCTTTCAGGATACTTGGGGAATAACTGTGTAAATAATGAAAAGGAAATAAAACTTCCTATATATAAATTGTGATTTCTGAAATGTGATGGTTTTCTTCAGAAAGAGTTTACTGACTGCATACCAAGAGGCAGATGCAAGCAGCAGGCATTCTGAAGAAATAACAGAGAAAGTCCCTGTAACTTGATACCATGGCTGGGGAAAGTGAGGTACCAAGGGGAGATGTGCATTTTCCATGGCTATGAGGTGATGTAGCCAGAGATCTTGGAGTTAAGTGCAGGTGGCCTCACTGCAGGAGCTTTCAGAATGAGATCAACTGCTTGGGCTGTGTCTGGAGTGTGCATTTCGCTCTCTGGTTTTCACCTCTTGTCATCATATTTTTCCTTTTTTTGGTACTCTTTACAAAAGAACATATCTATTCTGTTTTCTATGTGCACGTACTTAGGAACAGTATATATATTGTTAAACAAAACACATCCCTAGAATGGGATAAAGGCTCAGCAAATTATGAAGTCAGGAAACTTCTGTGACTTTTGAGAACTATTTTTATGTCCTGCCTCACCCCCAATACATTGCTCAGCTTGTGGCAGCTCAAGCGTGTAGTTGTTCACAATTTTCTCCTTGACTTCAGTGTCAGAGCAGATGTTCTTTTTGCCTGATTTTTTCAGAATACTTCCCCTCCCTTTCTCCCCCATAAAAATCATTAGCTCCACCTTTTATTTTGAAAGATGCTACTGTCTTGTTTATGGAAGCCAGTTCAATTTTTCCTTTGGCTCAAGAAGTGTTTGGTTTCCTAAAATTGTCTTTTCTGTGTGCATGGTGCCAATTTGGAATTTTGCTAAATAAGTTGCATGGTAAGTAGAAGAAATACTAAAAGAAGTATTTGATGTGAAGATAGAGTGAAATACAAATTTAGGTATAGTTTATAAAGCAAAATTTCTCATTTTCTCAGTGGGCAATCTATTCATAAATAAGTGCTATAATACAGCCTTTTCTGTTCCATTGCTTTTCTTTCACTTTCTCACTCCAAGTAAGGTGATAGTGGATCACATAATTCCTCTGTTCTGAAACAGAAAACCCACCTGACTTCAACGATTTTGCTTAAAAACCGATGGTGTGATAAAGTCACTCTATTTAACATCCAATATTGTAAGATAAGAATATTAAGAGCAGCTTTAGTGTACAAAATGAAAGCAGATAAATTATCTCTGCTTTATCAAAGCTTTACACGTTCTAGAAACAGATGCCTTTTTAAACCAATACAAAATTCCTAGATATTAACTTTTCAAACAATAACAGCTGTTAGAAATCAATCCCTTTTGATTAACTGCTCTTGGAATAGGCCAGTTTTGTTTTAAAATTAAACACTATCACAGAATGACTTTCTAAAATCAATGTATTGTTTTTATACCCTGTCCAAGGCAATTCATGTTCATTCAGAATTCATTGTATATTTAGCCCATATTTCATAATAAGGGAAATCTTTTGTAACCTAAGTTAAAATGCTACTTTTGCATTTCCTCACCATTTAAAGGCTGTAATGCAGCTTTCCTCTTTAATTTTTCATGGTTGTTCTACTCTATTCACAAGAGTAACAAAGGAATTAGGGCTGGTACAGATTCAGTCAGTTGTATTCCTTGATAGATTAAATTTTTCTGGCATCTTCTTGAAGAAATGAGTCAGTTTAGGAGTTTAACTTGGTCTCTCTCTTTTTCTTTTTTTTTTTTTTAATTATTATTTTTAATTGCAAACAGATAAATGTGTGAATTAAATATTTGGAGATAAAGTTTCCAATTGTAGGAGCGTGCCTGGTGTCAAAGAGCTGGGCTCTGGCCCAATGCTCTGCCACATGCCAGCGTGGACATGCAATTCCCTTCCCTCTGCACCTGTTCCAGCTTTTGGCTATTCTGAGAATACATTTGTGTGTGTGCTACGAGGCTGCTTTTTAAATGCAGATGGATTTCTGGTGCCTCTGGGCAACAGTCACCAGTGTATTCACAGACAGGGATGGCATTGTGCTTCTCCAGTCGTGATTTATTTTAGAAGAAAAAAGTTAATGATTATTTTTTTTGTGCTTTCTTTCTCTGATTTTGCTGCAATTTTAGACTAAAAGATTTTGGGAATTTGGATGTTCTAATCTATAAATTGATGGTACAGTTTAGTGGGCAGTACTAGAGATAAGGAGTAAAGCTGAAATCATATTCTATTCATAACCCTCGTTCAAGACAGTAATTTCTATTAACCAAAATCAGCTTCCTGCATTTCAGGTGACCAAAAGCAAGATGAGATCTGTGGTTTATTGTCCATCCTGGGGAGTACTTCACTTCTAACTTTCCCCTCCACTTAGAAGCAGCAATAACTGCATGACTGCACTAATGAAGCTGCTAATTGTCACTGCCAGAGATACTGTCATTTGCAGGGACGTAAATCTTTGCTGACTAACTTCATTACAATGCTTTTCCTTTACTTTGACGCTGAGGACAAGTACAATCCATATTTTATTTGACATCTCAAACTAGATTCAAGCATGGGAACCTATATATATATTTATATACCTACAGAAGTACATGGTATCTTTGCTCAGATGTTGAGTCTGTATCCAAAAAATAATTGTGTATGAACTAAAGTGTCAGACCCTCAAAATAATATAATCAAGTATAATTAAATTTATGTTCAACTTGGATGCTTCCTAAGAGGGCATATCTGTAATAAACTCTTTCTCTGGTGGTGATCTTCTAAAAGCACTCAGATTGCTGCATTAGTGGCAATAATTATTAATGAAGGATTAAGACCTATAAACTGTCTTCTGGCATTCAAGCAGACAGGGAGAAAAAAGGCAGACTTTCCATTACTGTGAAAGAAATATAGAAGTGTGGAAAGTCTGGTATTATATGTTGACATTTTCAGGAAAGAAACATTAATTAATTTTAGGTATTTGTGCTGAGAAAAGGAGATCTCAGAAAGATTTGAGTTCCAGCTACTGCACCAGTTCTTTTCTTCTTCCATCTTCAAAAATGGGGGAATGTATAAAAGTGTTACCAGGTCCTCATCACCTGACAGTTGTTCATTCAAAATTACTGTAATAATTAGAAACAGAATCTTAGCTCCTTCCTTTTTCTAAGCCTCAAATAGCCTCAGAGAATAGAAAGGCCTTGGAGTGTTTCATAATTTAATGAAAAAATGGAAGCAAGCTGAATTCCTAAAGCCTCTTGGAAGTTGCTCTTTCACTCAAAAGTCTCTTGAAATCTGAGTGGCAGTAATGGGGAACAGAATTTCTGTACCTGGTTTTTGAGGTGTGGGTTTTTTCATGTATGCATCTTTGAATGACCAAGATCTCACTACCCACTTTCCAGGACTCCCATATATAAAAGTTTGCCACCATGTTAAAAATCCATCAGCTTTCTCTTGCCAGTACTGTTGCTGCTGTTAGTCAGAGGGTTACATGCAGTATTTAATCAGAAAGAAAGAAAGAATACACATATCTTCTACTCCTTTTATTCTTCTATCATGCAAAAATATGCAAAGCGCTTTATACAGATCATTCCACGGCCAATAAAAAAGAGAGAGCAAATTTATTTTCCAATTTTTTTTTTTTTTTTAATTTGGACTTAGCCCATTTCTATACCCTAAAATCTGCTGCTCTAGATTGTTGAAATATTTTGTTAGTACCTCCCTAGCTGAAAATAAAGAGAGACTTTTTTTTCCTGCCAGCATGCAAGTGCTGCTTGGAGAGGTTCTGGAAGCATTCATCCACCGTGTAATCTCTCTGACAGTGCACACACTGCTGGTGGAATTTCCTAGATAGGCATGCAACACTCGTTTGCCTCATCTCATCAAAGGAGCAGGGGAACTTGACCCATCAAAATTGTCATACTTTTTTGACTAGGTAATTATAAATAAAGCCTCACTTTCAGTTGTTAATAATTCCTCATTTCTTACTTTCATTTGTGGTTATTTCATGGCATGCTGCAATAACTAATGACAGCCTAGGTACTCTGGTTTTTAAATCAAAAACATTTTTAAGAGTTAAATGCTTTCATTTAAGTTGGAAAAATCCCAGCAGAGTAAAAGCTTATATAGTACAATTTGTGCATGATACGAGAGCAGACTCAGAGTTCATTCTAAGTTTCTGCATGCTAAGCATCTACTGAAATCAGTGACAGCTGCACATGAAGAGACATTGCAGAACCCATCCACAGCTTAATGATTAATAAATAGTATGAGATAATCTGACTCCATTTTAATTAGAAAATTTTGATTCAGGATTTGGGATGAAATTGTCCCTAGACTTCCATACGAGTTTCTAAGGTATGAATTTCCTTCTGAATATGTCCTGTATAACGGGATCAGGTACTCATCTTGAGCAGTTTGTTCATGTGGCTTTTCCTCTTCACCTTCAGTTTATAAGTCTATTTTTGAAATCAGCTCTTTGTACATATGACATATTTTCAACAAATTCCTCTGAAAATTTATTGTAGCAGAAGTGATATTGTTTCCAGCTGTTTCTATCCAGAACTGATATTAAATACTGGAAGATAACACTACCAGATCACTTTCTCTATCAGACTTTGACACTAGGTCATGGGAATTAATAATGTTCAAAATGTATCTCATATTGAAGCTGGAAAGGCCAGTCAGAGATATCAACCAGCAGCAGATGTTAAAGCCACACTCTGATCCAATTATTACCTTGCACTGCAAAAGAGGCAAAATCTGGAGGTCAGTGGCAACGTCTGGTCTGTGTGGGTGGCCTGTTTGTCTTCTCTGCAGCTGATCTAGTCCAAGTATCACTCAAGACACTTTCAGGTCATTCAGATAGGAGCACATTTCCTTCCTTCCCACCACACATTAGGATATTGGTGAGGGAAGATACCAAGACAGTCTGAGTTAATACCATCAGATTTGTTTCCAGTTTTCACTCCTACTGCTGTATTTTGTTAGGTCATTATATAGCTGTAGGTCAAGTTTCCAAACTATTCCCTAACTGTGTGTGGGAGATAACCCTGAGGGTGATATAAAAGTTACAATATTGAAAGCACAAGAACTCGCAGTTGCTTGTTCACTGGAAGCAGCCAATTCAAAGTACTGAATGCCAACTACAGATTTGAGATGCACCTCTAGTTATTGCTGATATTTCTGGTGTGATGAAAATACCAACAGCAACTTAGGATTTGTGGCTGCTTAGGATTTGGTCATGAAGTAAGGAGTATCTTTTGCTCATGTGCAGCAGATAATTTGCAGTGCTCTCTGAAGGCTTCAGACTTGAAGAACCCTATTCCAGAAACTGCTCTGGAACTGGGAGCAGTGCAGTAGCTGTGCCACTGAGATGTGGCACGCCTAAAGCAGCCTGCTCTGAAAGATTTCCCATTCTTGCTGTGAAGCAGAATTTTTTGTTTTTTCAAAGATCGAGGTGATCACCGAACTCCAGGTGTTTTTTACTTATTCATAATGTGTTGTACAGTAAAATTTGGCTTCTAAGAAACAAAGTAATTGAGGGGAGAATAAATCCTTCTGTTGATAGCAACAATATTGGGTCTGTAGAGGCAGAAGTCTGAGCAGCAGGAAGATGTTATACTGCAGATCTGGCTTGCACCAGAACATTCTGATGGTGTTTGGTTATTTGCTGATTGCACACACCTGAATGCCAGGTAACACATGGACCTGTCTGCACACCTCGAGCAGCACAACACTCTGCTGCTCCATTAAGTGACCCTTGTTTTCAGGCTGATTTATTTCTATATAATTAAGTATCTGGTTTTCCTAGACAGAACTGTGAATGTCCAATATTTTTTTCAAAGAACATATGCGTTCTAACAATCCATCCCAATAAAGGAATGGTTCTGCTAGGAGCAGGTCTAGGTGAATCCTGGAAAATGATTGTGGATCAGAGTTGCTCTGCTCCTCTGATCCAGTTTATTTGACCTTTCTACCTGTGTTCCTCCCACAAGGGCTCTTGTGAGAATTTAAATTTCTGTATACTAGCAGTGCCTCAGAGTGAACAGCTACTGAGAAAAGCTGTTTGCTTTAACTTCTGAGCTATTTGTTTTCTTAAGGACTGAGATGAGTGAGGTGCACTTGAACAATTGTGCATCTTGGTATCGTGATCTGCAGACAAGCTCATTTTTATGGTAATTTATAAAAAGGTAGGTAGAATGGGTGATTTTTGTCTGGCTAAAAGATGTAAAATCATCTCTCAGGAAAGTATAGTGTAGCATCAAAATACTTGATCAAAGTGCTGTTAAAAGTTTTGGTTATAGTATAAGAACTTGGGAATACTGACTCCAGAAAATGGAAGTTCTTTTCTATTCATTTGGGACTATTAAATGAGCAGAATCGGGAAAAGGAACCTGTAATGAGGAGCAAACAAAAAACCAAAAAAAGCTGGTTTTTGTTTGCAAGACATCTAATATACAAATGTCTTCAGCTGTCTACAGCAAGATTTTATATGTTACAAGAAGTACTCTGATGATTCCCTTATTTTCAAGCAAGCAAGACTAGCAGAATATCAGATTAAACTAAAATAAAAGAAAAATGTCTCTTCATGCAACATTATTAAGCACCAAAAGACACCGTAGATGTTAAATTTTAAAAAGTTCCAAAGATTACTGAAGTAGTTTGAAGAAACTTGTGCAGAGCTGTCAAACAGTCGCTACCTCTGCTTCCTGAGCCACAAAATGCTTGTGGCCAAGAGAGATTTCTGTGGAAATATCACTGTGTGCTTGCCACGTTCTCAGCCTTCCTTAGGCATCTGATGTTGGTCAGAGCTGGAAATTGGATCTTGTGCTCTGTGTACCTTTGGTTTGACCGAGTACAGCTATTCTTGTATTCTTCTGTTGTAACAGGAAACAGTCCAAAATAATGTCTTTTTTTTTGTTCTACTGGGAGAAGGCGGATTTTCGAGTAGAGTAGAGCAGATGCAGCATTAAGCTGTCTGGTGACACTTAGTCATACAAGCTCTCAATTTGGTAATTTTGATTTTTAACGTCTTCTCATCCACTGATGAGCAGACTTACTAATCTATGGATTCTACATTTTAATAAGAAGGAACTGATAGCAAATTTTATTGATTTTTAAATTCTCTAGTTCCACTCAGAGCCTGCATGCCTGGGCTCCACAGGCTTGTTTAGAAATCCATCTTTTTCTCTCTTTTTATTTTCTTAAGAGTTTGAGAAGATTTGGAGGAATGAGTGGTATCTGATGGTTGACCAAGTTGTTCTTTTGCATTAGAACTGGGTTAGAATGATGTGTTGGTTATGTTGCAAAATATCCTTCTGTCATTGGTCTCTTCTTGAACATGGAATTTTGAATGTCCAGCCTCTGTTTGATGCTTTGTGGTTACTTATCCTGCACTTACTCCCTTCAGTACAGAACGTCTTTCTCTCTAATATTCCTTGGCTCACTAGTTCTTCCTTCTTTTAACAAATCCATGTTTCTCCAAGACTCATAGGACCTGCAATGGAAATAATTTCAAATAGGTGAAGCAGGTGATGTGGTGATTGCATCATATCAAATTCTGTGTCCCTTACACAGTGAGAAAAGGTGAGTTACCCTCACACAGAAAGAATAAGTTCTTCAGCTTTTTTTGGTGACAAAATAAAAGACTGTGGATCTTAATGTAGTAAAACAGGCTCTCCTCTATAGAACCCTTACCGCTTGTTTAATTCTATTTATGTAAGTTATTTAATCAGCCCATCAATACTACTGTTTTCAAATTAATTATTTTTCTATTGGGAAAGCAAGGAGTTAAAAAAGGTGCATCTCCAAGCCTAATCTGACAGTAGACTATGGCGTGATGCAGAAAACCAGATTACAATTTCATTTACAAGGCTGTCATGCAAAATAAGCCAGTTGCTTTTGGACGCCGAAGGGGTGCAGATACTTCCTGTGAAAGAGAACTTTAAAATTTCCAAAGCTGCTTTTACAGATTTTTTTTTTCTTCGTCAGAAATGGTCTTGTGAGAAGTAGCGGCTGCCTTTGGTTCTCGTTGAGCCCGTTCCATGAGGGGCTGTGTGAGTGAGGTGTCTGTGTGAGGCAGTTGTTGCAGCTCATTTAAAACTGACCTGCTTTAATTTTTTACTTTCTTTTCAGTATGGCTTTTGTCCTCCTAAAGAGAACTTTGTAACCTTTTCACTGAGCAAACCCAATTTTTCTTCTCCGTTCATTCCACTTCTTTCTCCTTGTTAGGAAGTGAGTCCTGTTGAAAAGAAGGCACCAATTCCTTACCAGGAAGGGAGAAATGGGATAAAATGAAAGCCTGTGAGGCTTTTCTCTGTAGGATGACAAGTTGTAAAAATACAACTGTATGCTGAAAAGTGACTGTAGAGATGGCATCTTGGGAGTGAGTGGGGGAAGGTTATGTTTATTATCTGTTAATGACTTCCAGATCAAGTTTGCTCAGTTTGCGAGTAAAAAAAAAAAACCCACCCTTTTTTAACTGCCTTCTCTGCAGACTCAATTTGGAATTTAAAAATCATGCTGTGCTAATTTTAATCCAAGTATTACTGTCAGCAATAAAAAGGTTCTTCAGGGTATATTGTGCCTTTAGTTAAACTGTCCATCACTGTACTGTAAGTGAGTGCTAATGCTGTGGATGAGAAGCTTATCAAACTCAGGATTTGTCTTGTCCCGATTAGTCTTAATTAAGTCTTCCTTAATTAAGTCTTATTAACCCTTTTAAGCACATGTCTGTTGGATTGGTTTCTGGACTCATCTATTGTGGAGGAATGTAAAAGGAAGAGGAATGAACCTCAGAGCTATTATTTTTGCATTGCACATGAGGATTGTTGGGTGAGGTCATAGGAGTTATAAAATTGACATTTTGGCCATGTTGTTAAGTTTAAATTTCTCAAGGATTTGAGTATCTGGTGCTCGTATACAACACAAATAAGAAATCCATGGCAAGAGTCAGTATTTTAATTAAATCAAATTATGTAGTTTGAAAAATGTCATCTTTCAGACACGCAGGTCCTTCTTTAAATCCAACTGGAATCATAATGTTCCCAGATAAAGAGCCAGCAATTTGGAAAACGTTGGGGTGCATTTAAGTGTGGCCTCAGAGGGTGCTTCAATGGCAGCACCACTGAGCTTGGTGGATACAGTCAAGGAAAAAAGGGACACCAGTGGTGACATTGCACTCCTTCCTCTCTCTGACAGATACTCAGTGATCCAAATTGTACCCAAATCTTGTGGCTCAGCCATGCTCTGAGATGTGACTTTTCCACTGCTTTTCTCCCTAGACTGGCAACCTGGGCTGGATATTGCCTCTGTCTGTGTGTCTCTTAGCCTGCTGCACTGGGATTCGTTTGGGATCAAGGGAGGAGGAGAAAGCCTTCATCTTCTTTGTCATACTTTTCTCCTTTGATTCCTCTCAGATCATCTGGCACTCCTTGATGACAGCAGCTCTTCTTTAGCCTCATGTTGTTGGTCACTGATCCTGTTCCTTTCTGTCCACTTTGTTCTTTCCAGGGAGAGCACTGCAAGGGTTGGAGATCACTCCTGGTTTCAACAGGCAGTAAAACTTCTGTCCTCAGTGCTCTGTCAGAGGGGCTCCCCATCTTTGGTTCTGTGTGAGGGTGTTTCCTGCTGAAACCCTGCACCTATGACTTCTGAATTTGTTACTCCTGTTGATCAGCCTTTCAGGCCTTTGTCTGCCTGCTTGCTGCTGCACCTTTCCATGGAAGTTTTTCTTGTGCATGTCACTTCTGCATGCAGTGGGAGATTTTTGTGCAGCACACAGATTCCAAACCCCACATTGTGAGTAAGGTTAGATTATAATTCAGTTTGAGTCAGGAGTCACTTTATTCCTTTTCTAAAGGAAACTCATTTTTTGGGGCTTAAGAGTTTCTATGCTTATGGGTTTCGAAAATTCCTAGGCTAGATCTGGAAACTCAGGCCTTTTCTAAGATCTTTCTAAGAATTCAAATTAACTGATTTGGAAGTGCTTGGTACCTCCTTCCCCCTCTTGCTAATTTTCAGCAATCTGGAACATTGTTCTCACACGTATTCTTCTTGTGAGTATATAAATTGTTTTGGAGCCCTATGGGATAATTGTCATTGCTGGAAAACTTTTATTGAATGGTGTTTGTCTGCCAGCATCAGAACTTGAGGAGGTTATTTCATCTTGGCTTTTATTTCAGTTCTATTTTAGCAGTTCTTTGTCTTCAACTCCATCATCTTCTCTGTGCACTGAGCTGCTGTGTTCAAAGACATTTTTTGAAATAAAATTCTTCATTTTGTGGTTCTTATTCAATGATGTTATTTCTCATTTTAGGAGCTTTTGTATTTCTTTAAGGCAAATGAGACATGTTAGTGGTTATTTGTAATTCTTTTTTGTTCAGTGGATTTCCTGTTATGCAAAAATGTAAAGCTTTTCTCACTGTTCTTCCAAACTTTTGTTTTCCTGTCTTGATAGTTTTGTACATCTGTGTCTGCTTTATAACCTGTGGCTAAGATGTGCTTGCCCAGTCAAGATCTGGCTTTGTCTTCATGGATGTCTGACAACTTACTGTAAAACTGCAAGTTGGAACCCCTGCTTGTTTGTTTCAAGACCTTCAAGAAGTGAACAACTTTCCTTTTCTTTAACAGCTTTTCTGAATGGACATGAGGGTACTGAAGATCTACATGAAATTATCAACATGCTGTGCTTGCATGTTCCATGTGTCCAGTAATCGTTTGATTCCTTTGTTACTGTAACAAAGAACCCCAAAAGGGAAGCTTTAAAGCAGATTTTAAAGCAGAAGGCTTGCACTGGGAGGTGTGCACTGCACAAAGTGCCACGTTTGTTTATGGAGAACAAAAAAATCACAAAGTCACTGGATGCTTTGGCTTGGAAGTGACCTGAAAGATCATCCAGTTCCAACCCCCTGCCGTGGGCAGGGACACAGGGACACCTCCCACCTGCTCAGAGCCCCATCCAGCCTGGCCTTGAACACTTCAGGGATGGGGCACCCACAACCTCTCTGGGCAGCCTGTCCCAGTGCCTCACCACCCTCACAGGGAAGAATTTCTTCCTATCATCTAATCTCAACCTGCCCTCTCTGTTTTAAGCCATTACCCCTTCTCCCATCACTTTGTGTACTTCTAAAAAGTTTCTCTGCAGCTCTCCTGGAACCCCTTTGGATACTGGAAGGCTTTGCACACACCTCTGCTTTGGTTATTTTTCCCTTCCTAGGCAGTGGGGTGGGGACAGACAGACACCCACCTTGTGAGACTGGGTACATACCACTCTTTACCACCATAGATATCCAGGATTATTGGTACCAGTCTGTCCAGACACAGTCTTTTAAAAACATCTGAGACAGAGCTAAGAGTCTGTGTTCTATTGCTAGTGTTAGTAGCAGTAATTTTTCTAGTTTCCAGTGACAGATCTACCTGTTCCAAATAAGGTCGTTTAATCTTTTAAGATAGTGGATTAAATAACCTTCTTAGCACCATTTTTCATTAACTGATTCATTATCTAAATGAATCTAAAAGAGGCAGAGAAACCTCTTTGCATAGCATTTTGTCTGGGAAAAAAAAAACCTGGACAATGTGCTAAGGGGAGATTTTGTTTATGAACATTTCACTGGAAGTGTGATGTGTATCCCAAAGCACCAAGAAAATGCTATGTATGGTTTTTGTATTTTTTGTTAGAAGAGGATTCAATTTGCACAAATCTTCCTAAAGATAGGAAATATATGGCCAATGAAGAAATAAGTGAATGTTGTGAACATATAGATACTGTGCCAAAGGAATCCAAAACCGTAACAGAGGTTTGCTTTACATACTTCTGATTTTAAAGGATCATACCATGGGTAACGCACTAACAAAAGCCATGATTCTGTCAGCGTTTGTAAAATATGTTAGAAAATGCTTGACAGAATACAGAGGATTATGGGGCGAAAACAACAATGCATGGAACTGAAGAAAACTCAGCAACAAAATGGATTTTTTCTCTAGTGAACTGCAGTTGCAGTAATATTAGCTGTGATATATTTAAAAAACTGGGCAGAAAAGCCAGAGGTGAATGTCATCTTTGAGTTTGTTTTGTAGGTTATGCCATCAGTGGTTTTGAACAGTGCTGGACTGTTGGACTTTTCCTTTTATAACCAGTATTTGCACTGGGTTGTTTTCATGTTTTACATGTTTTTCTTCAGTTCTCCTTTCTACCATATATTAATGCTTTCAATGTTCACAAAAGGGAAATGCTTTTGCCTGAGATAAGAATCAATTAAATTAAGGCATGATTGTAGCAAACTGCAGTTTCAAATGTGATACACTAGATTAATTCTTGATAAAACTTTATCCCACACCTTGATTCTTTTTAAACAGCTGTACACAAAATCCAGCATTACTTTTTAAAATAACTCAAGCTTGCAGGTGTTTATGTTCCATGCCTGTTGTAATCTGCAGTTTTTCTGCTTGAAATGGAGAATGGTCTCCTGTACCATTAGATCATTGCCATCAATCTTTGCCTGAAATTCTGATCCCTTCCTATACTGGTATCACCATTGAGTAGTACAGTACTTCATTTTGGTGGAAAAAACCAAAACCTCAACACAAATGTTTTGTAATATGAATGTAGAATTTCTTAGTCCCTTCTGTCAGTCCTCTCAGTTCGATCATATCCTTTATTGACATTTCTCCCATTTTTACAGCCCTCTCGTGTCAGCTCAGAGCTGAATGCACCTCTGTGCTCCTCAGATTTCAGTGCCCAAAGTCCTTTATCTCCTGCTTTCTCCATGCACACAATACTGATGATGCTGTGTCATGTCCAGTGACTTGAAGGGTAACTGTGCTGAAGTTTACAAACAACGATATCCTTTTTGACTCCCTGACCAACCTGTATTGTGTTTAGAAACCTTTCTTCAGAAGTTTTTGCCAAGATGGTTTAAGCTAGCTGGGGCAGGGAGGAGAAGAATGCATTACTCAAGTCTCACCCATTTATTTTGTTTCCTTTTTCTGCTATGATCCACAATAGCTGGGACAGTTTTCTCTTTTCTAGACTGAGACAGACCACAGTAATGCAGACAATCTCAGCAAGTGGTTTGCCTAAAAGACAGAAACTTAAAAATACAGAAAAAAGGTTTGATTGGTCCCTCATCTTGTTATCCTTTAACCTAACATATGATTTGAAATGTCTGAAGTGAGACAGCTTCAGCTTAGTTACTTTATTTCTGTTAGATTGTTGGGGGATAAGGCTGAATGAGAAACATAAATCAAACCTCCTGGAATGTAATGAAACTCCTCTCATATCTGGATTCTAGCTTTATATATGGACTCGGTTCTATTATGGCCCTGAATTATACTCTTTGGATCCAAACATCTATAAATCTTGAGGAAGGTTAGGGTATTTTCTGAATTTGGACATATTTCTATCTAGCATGTGTCTTTCTGAATGTAGAAAGGACTTATCTGTTGTGTGGTACAGATATTCAGAGCCCTTTGTTCTTTTTATCTTAAAACAAAGAGGTTTGAGAAGCAAAGATTTGCTAATTAATTCTATTCTTTCCCTGACACACAAAGAACTTCTTTAATTACGATGTTTTTGGAGGATTTAATGAAGACTTACTTGAGTTTCTCTGAAACCTGTTCTCATGGGATTCTTAGAATTTCGCTTTTCTGTATATTGAAGAGTCTGCACACAACACATTAAAGGCAAACCAGTTTGCCACTGCTTTTCAGCATATTCAGCATAGGGACGCCTCAGCTTGCTTGTAAAATCTCAGCAGCTTCTGTTACAGCAGGGCAGCCCTTACTCAGTGAATTCAGATTGTGTTATGGTAGTTTAACTTCCCTGACTTCAACCCATTTCGCAACATCATATAGAAGAGTGGAAAACTTTTTTTTCCGACTTTCAGTGTGGCATTTTTATATTTGTCATTGTTTTTATGAACTTTACAAGGACAAATTGTAAAACTTGTTATTAGGCTGACTAATGGGATAAAAAGAAAATTTTAGGCTTCTTGTGAAACTGATTATGTTTTTCTCAGCAGATTTTAGGTGACTATTCACATTATGAGCACAATTCTGTCTAAAAATAAGTCGTGTCCACTTCTTTATGGGTTTATTGAGAACAGAAATTTCCACACCATTCTCCCTTTAATGTGACCACAATGGGCAATCGTAATTTGTCCATTTATAAAAAAGAATAAAGTAGCAAATTGGCCACCATAAACTGTTAGTATATCCACTTTTGCTGACATGTTTATTGTAGTTTGCAATATGCATGATGTTGATTTTCAAAAATGTTCCATTTTCTTTTTTGAGAATATGAATTATAAATTCATGAATCACAGGAATCAAGACTGTAATACAACTCTGGAGCTGGAAACATTACATAGCACTCATCTATGTTATCCTCAAAAAACAGGCATGTTGAAATTTGTCATAGTTTGATTAAAAGCCTGAAACCTTCTGTTCATTGTACAGCTGAAGCCAAGCAAGTCAGACAGTTTTTCATGCATTTATGTAATGAGCACAAGGCATCTAATGAACATGTCAGGAAATGTTTAGAGAAAACCTAAAAAGGGACAAATACGTAAATTTCAGTGCCCTACCCAGAACCTTATATAGCATAGAATCTCATAAAATGAACATATAACTTTGCCTAAAGTCTGAATGTACTTTTAATGTTTTGTTTTCATGGTATGTTTCAAAGGAAAGGAGCTTGAATCCAAAAAACACATCTAGGAATTAAAGATGGCCCCTAATGAACAGACAAAGGAACGAAAAAAGCAGAAGCCTTTGCAGCCTCAAAAGTAGAGTTCAAAATATCATCCCTCTTACAAAATATTTCCTGAAAATAGGCTTGTGGAGCACAAAAGTCAATTCTGGAAACGCGAGAACTATGAAAGCAAGTCCAGTAGTCGGCACTTTCAAAAATAAATAAAACCATCAGGCAACAACTGTATGCTAATTGCATTTAAGAAATAAAAGACCACCTACATAGAAATAAAATAAATCTCTAAATTAGTGGAGCTAAAGCAGATAGTTGAGATTCAAACTCTGCTAACCAACCCCCTTAGGCTTACCAGAGAGAGCTTATGAAGTCACTGCCATTTTCCTTGGGATGGGGCAGAGCTGTGAAAGCCCTTCTGTGCCCCTCGCTCTCGTGGCTGATGGGCATTTCCTGCCATGGCTGTGCCCTCACTGCCAGAGCAGCCAAGCACATGGTTCTTGCTGAATGAGCACAGCCAAGGCAGGGAGAAGAGAGGGCAGCCAGAGCAGCCGTGTGCTGATAGCTGAGGGTGGGACTAAGAAATCCCACAAAACGTGACAGCGCTGTTCTGTCCAAAAAAATTTATTTATTTAACCATTTAATTGGTTTTATGAAAAATCAGCTTTAGGAAGGCATAACGCTGCAATCTTATAATCAAGGAAGTTAAACATTTTATGACTTTTAGGCAGGACAATAAATTTTGAAGGTTTTCAGTAACAATAGCAAGAGGCCTGTGGGTCCATCTCCTGCAGCAGCTCACAGAAACCATCCTATTCCCTCTAGAGGAAGTATTGAAAATCATTTGCAGCCAGTGACCCCTCTCCTCCCGCTGGCCATCATCGGGTTATAGATCTTCAGAAACAAAAGCTGCCCAGGCCTCCACTCACTCTCTCAAATGGTCTTCTGAAATGAAATGAAAAAAATAAAATAATTTTTAAAATCAAGGCTATTCAAAGCTCCTCATCTATTTTGCTGCTGACATAGTTGGATTGGCTGTGGAAAGATTGCAGAGGAATTTGACTGGGTATATTTGTAGGGCCAAGGCCTGACCATAACCAACTGGAAAAAAAGCCCAATAGGTATTTTTTCCTTGACCTTTAACCCTTTGTCCCCAAATTTTTCCATTCACAGCTAGAATTTGGCTATGACTAATTTTATGATTCAACTGTGGACTTTAAATTAATCTGACAGAAGTTCTGTAAATCCTTGCTAGATGTTTTTGGTTCTGATTTTAGCTCCTGTTTTCAGTTAGACTTTTTAATTCAGCTATGAAAGTTGGAGCTTTTTGTTCCTAAATAAAAGTACATTCAGGCCTTCATAAAACACTTATTAGTCTTGCAGCTGCTATAGATGTTTAAAAGTGGTGCTCTGATTTTTTTTTTTCCTCAAGTACAGGGTCTTGTCTGAATTCTTTTCTAGATAGAAGCCTGAAAAGGAAGGAGACAGCCTCAAAAAAGAATGTTCCCTGGGAGAAAATCAGTAGAAAATGCTTCAGCATTTAATCAGAACAATTTAATTCTGTTGATAATCAATCAGTAGAACACAATTAAAAAATCCTGCTCAAAGTCAGGACAGCTCAGCCAACAGAAATAAATACATGTATTTGTCACATGAGGGACAGATAAGAAACCTGAAAATGTAGAACAACCTGAATAAAACCTTCCACCATATGGAATTTGGCAAAAAATAAGGTCTTCAATAATATTCCTGAGGAATTGCTGTAAGGGTTTCATACAAACCTGCTTCAGTGTCCCTTGAAAAATTAATTTGGATTTAAAAAAAAAAAACCCACACATCTGGCTTGATCATTGGCTGATAGAATATGTTTTTATTCCCACCCCAAATCACACACAGCTTGGCTGGAAAGAAGACAGCTGCTTGGGCACTCGCTGTGTTTCAGTCTGAAGTACATCTAATCTTTATTGAGTTATGTGAGCCTCGTGTGCCAAGTGCAGAAAGTTGTGCTTTAGTGGGAAGAGAATTTTTTTTCCCTTTTAATATTAATGTGTAATTTTGGCCAACAAAAAAAAGGTTTAAGAGATGAAAGCAGTTCTCTAAATGGAATAGACTTAAAATCCAATAAATATATCCAATGCTTTTGTATAAGTCCTCATGAGTTTGTTGCTTCTGCAGGAAGCACTGCTATTGGAAATTGATCTCAAATATTTTAATGATCAATTAATTCTGAAAGCTACTTAATGTCTTCTCATCTGAAGCTTAAACATTTTTACTCCTCTGCAGATTTTCCATGACTAGGTCTGACACCTATGATGAATTTGGTGTGCCTTAAATTACACGTGAGCTTTGGGCACGTTAGTTTTGAGTGCCAGCTCTCCCTCTTTGTTCCTGTATTGTGTGAACTGTTTGCAGGGAGTGTGGGCTGGGTAAATCCACGTCACTGAAATCAGTGACCAAATCTGCAGAGGCTTCAGGAGCTGCAGGGAACGTTCACCCCCAGGTTTAACTGGTCAAACAATCGTGGCTGACCTGAGGAAGAAAACGTGCTCAGGAAGCAGCAGTTCCCAGTGCGGCAGCTCCAGCTTTGTCCTGCTGTCCGAGGCAGGGCAGCACTGCCCTCCCAGGGCACGGGGAGGCTGCAGAGGGGGTGGCTGGGCACTGCCCACCCTGGGCACAGTGACAGCTGTCTCTGTAAACGCGGGGCTGTCACGGGAGGCTGTGGTCTGTCGTGTCTCACAGAATCTCAATTAGTTGTGACACAAGTCCAAAAGCACAGGGCAGAGTACAAGGGATAAGATCAGTAACAGAATTAATCTCTTGTCTCTATTTTATGAGATATTGAATCTCGGAAGAGCATTCATTCGATGAAAGAGCTGGCTGAACTGCAGAGCTGAGGGAGGACAGATGTGTCAGCAGCATTGCTTGGCAGGGCTTCCTGTGCCAGTCCTCTGTGCGCTGGGAAAATCTGTCAGACAGGGCTGGATCACAGTGAGAAACTTGCAGTTACTTTCCCATTCCCCACTGCAGTCCTTTCTGCATTGTGAACTAGTCTCTCTTATCAATACCGAGCCTTCCATCTCAAAATTAATTGAATGTGCTGCATGATTCACAGGTTTCATGACACTGCCTTCCAGTCCGGTTTTCATGCTGATACTTTGTAGTGTCAGGTCTTTTATGGAGTTTGTTTTTTCTTATAATGACAAGAATCAGGGAGCACTACTTCAGTCTTGCCCAGAAGAGCTACGATTTGCAAGGCATCTTTTTTTGGAACAGGATAGCTCTTATGAATGTTGTGTATCTTTCACTAGATCTGCTTGGGATTTAGCACACAAATAAGCCTCGTAGTTAGCTGAAAATACAAATCTTTCACTCCACTGAAGCTGTAGTGCAGCAGTTGCTCCAACATATCAAGATGTTATTAAAGAGACACTTGGACTCGCAGAGGAATTTCAGAAGGATTATACTGACTAAGTACACAGCAGTTGCTAAAATAAAAGTTGGCACTAAGATCATATTAACTAGAAACCAATATTCCCAAAAATGTTATGTAAGTAATTATTGTATCTTAGGTTGCCATATGTCCGTGTGTGTGTGTGCTGTGTCCAAGACAGCAAATGTAAAATACACAGAGGGATCCCCTCCCATCGAGTGCAGGGTAAAATTGCTCTCATGCTATTTCAGGGGACGAGCATGTTCCTGTGTGAGACACAGTCAGCAATTGCAGTGATGAGGATGTACATGTCAGTGGGATTACCATAATGCAGAGTATTAATATGGCACCAGGCAATGATGCTGCACCCGGATGTCTAACAGTGTCTCCATTCCAGATCCTTTTTGGAAAGGTTTAGAGCCCATTTACTGCACACTGAGATTAAACTGGAGATTGAATGAATTACAATCAGGCCTTAAGATAAAATTACACTCCTTGGATAATCGTAGCTCGTGCTAACCTTTATTGGGTGCAGGGGGAAACACAGTGCCGAAGGACGAGGAAACGCCTGAGGTACAGACTGTGGCAGAGAAGGCATTAATAGTAGGAGCAGTTGTTCTCTGGGTACCAAAACCCTGAGCTGGAGGAGGGGAACAGGAATCAGAATGAAGCACCTGTAATCCAAGGAGAGATGGTCAGTGACTTCACTGTCACTCCACTCCAACACTCACAAGACTCTGGGGCTGGATGGATCCACCCACGGGAACCGAGGGACCTGGTGGAAGTGCTCACCAAGCCACTTGCCATCATTTATCAGCAGTTTCACCAGAGGAGGATTAGATTGGATATTGGGAAAAAATTCTTCATGGAAAGGACTGTCAAGCACTGGAACAGCTGCCCAGGGCAGCGGTGGAGTCATCAGCCCTGGAGGGATTTAAAAGATGTGTAAACATGGCACCTGGGGACACACTTGGGGTCTGTGGTGAACTTAGTGCTGGCTCAGTGGTTGGACTTGATGGTCTTAGAGGTCTCTTCCAACCTAAACCATCCTGTAATCTGATTTACCAGTTAGTGTTACTCCAGCGATAGAAGAGATTTTTAAAAGGTAGTCAGGAAAAGCTTCTAAAAATACAGACCTGGAAAGTCTTGCATAGGCAATATGCTCAGGAGCTGCTGCTTTAGACTTAAAAATTTTCATCAAAATCTTCTTGCTAGTGTATTAGAGATACTACTAATATCCTTGCTACTTATCGTTCTCATGCTCTGATCATTGGGGAGTTTTACTATTATGTAGAATTGGGTCTTTAAAGGTTTAAAAGGAAACAAAAAAAAAAACCCAAAAAACTTGTTTGCTTGTTTAAAAAGAAACATTTACTCTCTATATACAATCAGTAAATAAAAATGCCCGAGTGCCCTTTTTATGTAAATAGTTTGAATTCTGTAGGTTTTTCAATGAAAGTTATGTCTAAATTTTACTGGGAAAGAGATTTATCAGAAGTTTAGAACTTTTGGTTTTATTCTTTTATACTCTGCCGGTTTTCTGTTTTCCTTTTCTTTGTTTATGAGAATATAATTTATAAGATTCAGTGACAGAAAAATTTTGAAATGTACTGCAGCCTGCGTGTTTTGGGGAAGATTCTGTGACTTTGTGTGTCATGCTCAACTTAAAAAGAAGAAGAAAAAATCCCATAATATATTTTTATTCTGCTCATACACTGATTAGTGCTTCCATGAATCCAGGTGAACTAAAGTTCAATGAAAATATCTCAATAAAAGGACCGGTGTGAACTGTGTTCTACTCCATTTTTCTGACAGGATAATAAATAAGAACTCACTGGAGAAGGCTCAGGATTGTATTTCATGAGGCAGTTGGTAACAAAGCAATGGCATTATTTTCTTTAAAATCTCTATGGTTATCTTAGACATTCTTGAAGATCCTTACTTGGTTTTTACTTTTTGGAGTCCTCTATTTACAGGTTTATTTGAATGCACAAATATATCTACTGTACATTACAACTGGGTTCCAAGATTTTCAATTTTCAAAGGTGGCAATAGGGAATGTTTAAGATTAGCCCATTCTATAATTCTGCCTCTTGTTCACAACTGTTTCCCCTGTCCTTTGCTTTCCCCTTCCCACATGCATCCTTTTAACTCTCTTCCCTCCAAATAATCTTTTCATCTCCCTCCTTGTGCCCAGACCCCATCCTTTTCCTCTCCAGTGTTTGATTTACTTGACCAAAGCACTCTGTTCCTCTTCTCCTGGTTGTCAGAAATAAGAAATCTTCTCCACTGATATCACTGCCATGACATTCCCCTCTGAGGTTCCTGAAAAGATCTGGTAGTTTGCATTGGCTGTTGTTCATCTGCTGTGCTCACATTTGGCAGAGTCCTCTCACAGAATTAGGAGCCTCTGAGAATTCGGGTTTGGCCTGAATTAGCATGGGTAATGTACAGAAAATCTGAGAGATCTCTAATTTGATGCAGACTTCTGGACATTAACTTGTGCTTAGCATCACAAAAACGTGCCCAGGGCCAACTCTTGCTGTGCCTTTTATGGCTGCAAGGGCTGTGACAGGGCTTCTCTTTGGTTTTCTTTGGAGAGAGCAGAGAAGTGGAAGTTTGTGCAAGAGAGAGGCCACAGGAGCCTGACTTTCCCCTCGGGAGCAGGGTTAGGACATCTTTGGGGGATCCTGATGTACAGGATCCTTTCTGCAATCCCATCATTTCTCCTGCTGAGGGGGCAGGTTATGAACTGTGGGTCTGTGCTGCCAGAGCAGTTACAGGAGATGGCAGGAGCACAAAGTGGGGGCAAGGGCAGAATTTGTCAGTAATGGCAATGACATTTTCCCTTGGTCCTACCTAGAACTTACTTTTGCTTAGTACAACTGAGTAAATTCTCTCATTAATTATTCCTTATAAATTTTAATTGGTATTTTTACATGGTCAGTAGGTAATATTTAGTCCTTTGTAATAGTTTTGCATAAAATGCAAATGTTCTACGATGTAGAAGCACAGCTGGGACTCAAGCATCAGAGTATGATGTCTGGGTAACTCAAACTCTAACTTTGCTTCATTATGTGCTCATTCACTTAGGTTGTCACATCACACAGCTCATGAACAGCATTCATTTTTGTTGGAACTTTCATACCAAGTCATCTTGCACAAAGATACCTGAGAAATATCGCTGGGAGAAAAGCTGTCCTACTTAACATAATGTATTCCTACTGCTTCCCTTAGCCTGCAGGTGCTCCTCCAATATCATCATTAATTACAGCACTAATTGTCCTACTTGTGGACAGTATAAGACTTCGAATGTTTACCAAGGTCCTTCCCATCTTTTGAACGCTTCAGTTTAATCTTCCTTTTTTAGGGAACATTCCAAACAATGTCCAGGACCTGAAGAGAAAAAGCCCAGAACAGCCCTGCAAACCCTGCAAGGTTCCCTGCCTCCACTGAGGCAGCTTTGCACACCTGCTCTCTCTCTTATGACAGTAAAGGGAAAAGAAGAGAGAGACACTCTAACAAAGTATCATCTTTATTTCCATTTCAGTTCTCCCCATCAAAAGGTTTTAGTAAATCAATATTTATACTGAAAGATAGATTTAATATTGGAAAAAAAAAGACTTTTATAATCAAAGAGTTTTCTTTTACTTGCTTCTTCAGAAATACATTTTGATAATAGCAAGTGCTCGTTACAATACAAACCAGAAAAAGCCTTCATTTACTGTGGCATGGGAAGTACTGCCAGTTCCACATGCTCTACATAGTTTCTTTAAAATTTTTACGTTCTTTAGGCCTCAACAAAAACCAAAGCTCCTCTTCCAGGTTTGGTAGCAAACAGAGTGTTATTCTCCCCTGCTAACCTTTGGCCATCCGTTTGGTAATAAGCTTTCTTTACATTTTGTAGGAAAGTGTTCAGCTTGTCAGTAGGCACCATTGACACAGTGCAGCCACCCCATCCAGCTCCAGTCAGGCGTGACCCGATGGCCCCAAATTGCCTAAAACAAAATAACAGGGGAAAAAATCATGTAAAATAAACCAAAAAGGGGTACTTTGTCTTATATAAAATTTGTATAGAAAACTCAGAAATATTGGGAGTATTCCCACACCATCTGATTTTTCTGACGTTCACTTGATTGTATGTAACACTGCAGCAATTTGCAGTTACCCCTCTGGACCAAAGAAAAGTGCTGACGCTTTAAACTGCAATATAGTCATTTCTGTCAGTTCCAAAAGTCCCCCTGTTTTGTAATGCTTCAGCATCAGCTGTTTTTAGGATCACAGTGCAGCTGAGATGAAGAAAGCAGGAGAAGAAAGGAATTGTGTTAGCAACATTCATAAGACATCAGAAGTGAAAACAGAAATACATGACAAAAATAACAAAAGAGGGTTCATACACTAATTGCACAGGATGTAGGCATGCAAGCCATTTTCTAATGTGGCAAAGACAAATAGCTCTATTCTTCCAGGACAGATCTAAACCATGCTGAAGATTCACAGGCTTCTGCAGGACTGCTGAGCGTGCCTCAAGAAAAGGGGAGTTCAGAGCCTCTCAAAAAGTCATAGAGTCACAGCACTCTGTATAAATAAACTCACATAAATTGCTGTTTATTCTGAACGGACAGAGTTGGGGATCTCTCTTTAGAGGAACCTCATGAACCTCAGACTGACAGCAGTAGAGGTAAAGTAAGAATGTAATCCCAAAAGAAAAAAAATGCTCTTAATGAGGAGTGTGAACAGAAAGAACAATGACAAATAAATGACATCCAAAATATAAACCATTCCAGCCTCATGATACTGGCCTGCTAGAAATGTCCTGGAGCAAATCCCATGCTGTTACACTGCAAGACTCAGATGCCATCTCATTAGAATTTAGAATTATTTTCAATAGGTTGCTTACCTGCGTTCCTCATCCTTACTTAGACTCAGAAAAAGTAGAGAAATACCATGTAATAAATTACTTTGGGGCTTTTCTAACCTAACGAGAACAGAACCAGTCAGATTTAGAAAACTCATCTGAAATCTTATTCTTGTGGGAGATCTAATCTGATTTACAAACAAATACTTTTGATGTGTTTCCAATAGCCATGCACAGAGAGCTTCACCAGCCCTAGAATGTGTTAGAGGGAGAGACAACATCATGTGAACAGCACTGGAAAATGACAGCTCATTCTGAGGGGGCTGTTGTAATTTTTCATGTGTGCATTTTATGTTAAGTGAATCTGGTGTAGTGCTGGGTTAGTAGAGGTTTAGGTCATATTTCAAGCAAGTACTTGCATATGTGTTTGATTCTAAGCACACATCTCTTCTCGAACAGAAACACTTTCTTCAGTGTGTCTGTGTGGTGCCACCCTTCATATTGACTCGATTTTATGTTCATTCTGCATTTCCTGTTGGTGTTTTATTTTACTTATTGCTATTCCTGTAAGCCACTCATTCTCTGATGCAATTTTGGTAGTTTCTAGTCCACGGAGCAACCTCCTAAAATGAGCAGGATCCAATCCAGTCTCAGTTGCAATCAATAAGGAAATTCCCATTGACTTTATAAGGCCCAATCCACTTTTCAGAGTCTGTTAAATCAACTGTCTGTACTCATTTGGTCTGTTACCTCAGTCAGAACTTCGTATTTCAGATGGTGTCTGGCTTTTATTTTGGTAGGCAACTGAAATCCCTTCAGAATTGTTCTGAACCTTTTATTGATTTCATAATTCTCTGTGGTCATGCTCATGCCTCATTTTTACTGAGTCATTTTCAAATACTTAGTTGAAATAAAGCATAAAGGAGACAGAAAATATGCCTGTTGCAGAGCTGAAGTCACTGTGTTTCAAAACACTGTGGCTTCACAGTGTCAAATGTGGTGATAGCAGCCACTTGGGGCTTGCTGCTGAGGAACCTGATGGGCAGTGCTGCAGCACCTGAAAATGGGGTACCTGATACTACACCCATTGTGGAGTGAGCACCTAATTCTGTGTGTGCAGGAGATGTGGTGCCTGGGAGGTATCTAGGTCAAACACAAGGAAGTGGTCTTTGGAACAGGTCTGAAACTATCTCATTAAAGTCTTAATCAGTTCAATACTAAGCTGGACCCCTCTGGTAAAGTGGGATTCCTGGCCAGACACTCCTCTTGTGCACTGGCATCTAGAAGGGTTTTTGAAGAGGAGTCTGAGCAGCCAGTCTGGGGGATGGGGAGCTCACCCACGCAGGGGGAGGTGTGGGTTCCATGGGTGGGAAAGGCCGAGTGCTGCTGGGCTGGGCTGCAGAGCCAGGACACAGAGTGCAGGGACACCCAGCTCCCAGTCCCAGGTTCTGGCCTTTGCTTCTGCAAGTGTTTATGTATCTTGTTCCAGTCTTCACTGGATACAAAGAGAATTAGCTTCTGGGGGCGTCAATGAGAGTAAAAATAGGAGTACTGCAGCAAAGGAAAGAAGGAAAGAATAAAGGAAAAGAGTAAAACTGGAAATCTCATAGTTTGGTATATGGAAACAGTAGGCAAGACATGGCAGTAGTCCATTTTAAACATAATTGTGCTGCTAAGAGGTGAAAAAAGCCAAAGCAATATTGTTAATTTGAAATACTTAAAATTATGAAGTAGTTTTTCAGAAAGCATGGAGTTAACATGATAAGATTTAAATATATAAATGGGGAGGATTGTACTTATTCTGGTTTGTAATAGTTTGCATTTGAACAGCATCTTTAAGCCTTTCTGGCTTTGCTGAAATTTCAAATTGTGCCACGATTGCAGGCTTTGCAGCTTTAAGAGAATCATCAGTGGTAATGGTAAGAGTCTTGACAAAATTCAGAATTGTCCTGGCTACCATAATGCACCTGCATGTAATGTATAATCTGTGTCTTTTAAAAGTGGTCAGAGACGAAAGGCATGGCTGGGAACACAAAAGTTATCAGGATCTATAGCACCAAAAGATGGAGAATAAGAGAATGGAAGTGAGTTATGTGCAACCCTAAGGACTGAGAGATTTTCAACAGTACCTAACTTACCCAGGAGCTCACATCCCATTTTTTGTCCCTTAATTCTTTGGAAAATCTGCTGTGTTACCTGCTTTAAAAGACTAACAGGTAAACCAGCAACTAACTACATGAGGTAAGTTACAGAAAGCACAAGTCTTCTGTCTTTGCAAAATGTAAAAACCAACTGACCAACGCGTGGTTACAGTTTTCAGCACTACAAACCACAGCAAGTATGGATCCCTTTCTTTCTTGGCAGAGGTTACACAGTAAAACTTAAAGATCTAGGCAAAACAGAAAACATCTGGATATGCAGATTATTCTTCACAGTTTAAACCTTGTAAGGAGAGAGCAGCAGTAGACTCAGGCAATTCTGTGGAATGTATTTTTGGAAAGGCTTTTGAAAGCTACAGGGCAGCTGTATATCATCGTAAGGAAAGAATGTAATTTATGGAGTTCCTGGCCATTTCTGTAATCACATCAGCCAAGTCTTCCTAGAGTGACTAGTGATTTTATGTCCTTTAGGTTTTTTAATGTACAACTTGAGAAAAGTTACAACTTTTTTCCCCAAAATTAGATGCTGGCTTAAGCTGCATTCATCCAGAATAGCTATACACTTACAGAAATTGAATTACTGAATCAGAAAAAGATTTAATACTGAACTTCTAGAGCAGAAAGATGCATTTCTTAGGAAATACTCTTGATGGGACAAGACTGTAAAGAATAACGAATAAACAATTTACTTTCTTCTGTGCAAAGAATACAATTAAAAAACCCAGATTAAAAATTTTTTATATATAAATGTGAAATCATTTCACGTGAATGACACTCCATTCTGGTACTTAGCTCTGCCCATCATATTCTGTGGGCTCTTCTGCTGGTAAATCAGAAATCTGGTGTAATGTGGGCACACGCATTTTTACTTTACCATTTATATTTTGCTTCTGGAACTGAAACGCTGAATTTTAATTTAATTTAGAAAAATCCTAACTGCTGCTTTCCTTTTGGTGCTGTGGCTGTGCTCCTGCCTGCCAGCCAGTGTCCCCTGCCTGAGCCCGCTGGAGCTGTGGCACCACGGGAGCCCAGAGCTCAGCACAGATGGGGAACACAGTTTCCATTCCTGTGCTGAGCTTCCTGCTGCCAGAGGCTGTCGCTGCCATCCTGGCTGGTTTATGGAACGTGGCACAGGTAACTCCACAATGCACAGATTTGGCCAGGCTGGACTTGCTTGTTTTCCCCTGCATAGGGCAGGGCAGTTTCCTGCCAGGTTCCCTGAGAACAGGCAGAATGGGCTCCTCAGCTCTGCCAAGTGCTGTCATTGGGTGCCACTGACTGAGGCACCAGCTGTGGGCAGGTGCTGTACCTAAAAGCAGTGCAGATGTTGAGTTCTAAGGCTCTTGCCCTGTCAGTGGTGTCTCAGAACAGGCAGTGCTGATGCCTTGCATGGGATCAAGGCTTTGTTGCCGAGATTTTTGGTGATTCAGGAGAGCTCAGTTTCTGTTCCCTTCTCGCACACAGATCAGTGGTTCCCTCTGAGCAGCTGGGCTAACTCTGGTGGAACTGCCCTGCTGAGTGACTGTCACAGCTCGTTGTATGATGTGATCACTGTGTGATACAATAAACTGAGCACAGCCTGGGAGCTACACCCTGGACTGGCTCCCAAGAGAAGAATCCAAACTTTCTCTGCTCAATTGCTATCAGTCTGTCCAGTGGCTATCAGGCTGCTTTGTGTTTTAGCACAAAACAGCACGTGTATCCCATATGCAAAATAATCTGTCAATGTCCAGAAGCCTTCTGTTCAGTTTTTAAGTTTGTAGCTTTCTGCCTCGGAGACCATTCCATCTTTTCTGCAAAAGAAGTCAGACTCACCTAAATAATCATCTGGTTTGTACTCTGTTGATTTACAAACATGATAAATGGGTACTGCAACTTAAAACATCCATGAGTGCAGAAGTAAAAAAGCATATGGTAAATTGCATGATGTAAAATTCATATTTTCATTCTAAGCCAGACTAATTTCTCAGTTATTTTTAAAAAATAAGCTGGTAAAGGTGATAAGGTATTAATGATTTAATTTTTTAAAACTTCAAATTGAAAGAGTTCATTTTCTTCAAGACTGAAAAGATGTAGAGAGAGGATGGAATAGCTCCTTCTAAAAGACAGTGAAACAACATTTCTTGAGCTCAGACCTGCAAACACTTGTGTCACCCCCCATTTCCCTTCTGGCAGGGCAGTAATGCTCTGGCTTAGGGCAGAGTTTCCCCAAACTAAGCACACCTGTCTCCAAGGAGAAGTAGGGACAATTAGGGGCAGAATCAGGAAGGTGGCAGCACCAGGAGCCATTATGGCACTGTGGGAAGCAGCTGGGACAAGGTGGCTGGGGCAGAGGCAGGGATGGAGTAGAGGTGGGACAGCCCAGGTGGGCAACTATTTATTTCCCCAGCCACTGTTAAAATGATCAACAACCACTGAATTCCTTCTATAGGCATTGAATTTAGATCAAAGTTAGCATAAGATGTCTGTCCCATGATGAAATGTATGAGAAAAACAGAAGTTAAGAAGGACTGAAGTGTGTATGTTGTTTCATGCTGACCCTGTGCCAGGGGTGAAATGCTGTGCAGGATGGGAGTGCCAAGTGCTGGGTTTTACTTTGTGTATGAACACGACTGCACCAGATCTCATCGTCCCCTGCAGCTGAGTCACAGAAACAACAGCCTGACAGCACAACAACCTGTGTGTGGGAGGAGAGAAGGGACAAAATGGCACCCAGGGAATGTGCTTTGGAATTGAGGTTGTTTCCTTGTGACCAGAATGAGTTAGGGAGGGGTCCCAGCTGAAAGAATAATGCTGGGGCAGAGATGGAGACCTAATTATATGTGGAAAGCTCAGACAGCACAGACAGAAGCAGAGTGTCAGCCGTTGTTAACACACTAATTTTATGAACAGTGAAATGCTGTCCAACCTATCTGATACTCTGGACAACTTAGATTTTAATTGAAAAAATGCAAATAGCATTTCACTGTATTTCATTATAATTGCAAGACAACGTAAGATTGCAGAACAGCTTGCTTATGCCCTGGAACTCCTGTGGCAGCAGTACTGAAATGGTTAAGAAACACGCAAGAAGTAGATTTAGATTAGATATTGGAAAGAAATTCCTTCCTATGCGAGTTATGAAGCACTGCAATAGGCTTCCCAGAGAAACTGTGGATGCCCCATCCCTGGAAGTGTTCAAGGCCAGGCTGGATGGGGCTGAGGAACCTGGCCTGGTGTGAGGTGTCCCTGCCCATGGCAGGGGAGTTGGAATGCAATGATCTTTACGGTCCCTTCCAACTCAAATCATTCTATGATGCTATAATTCTAAAAAGTACAGAAAAAGTAACAGTTCAGATAGAACAAGTAAGATGATGTTTTGAGAAAACCACTTATGACTTCTTCTACAAGTTACAAAAGAGTAGCCAACAGTCTCACGTAACACTTGTGACGATGAGTCAGTCCAAAAGCAAAATCTGTAATAAAGCCATAAACCGTAGCTTTCATCTGAAAGCATTACACAGATGTCAGCAGGGAAACAATTGACCATGTAATGTCCCTGCAGGAGATTAATTTTGTAATAAGAGACAAGAATACTTTCATTTTAAGATTGCAATAGCCAAGGATGTCATATTTTCTCCTCAATTCGAACCGTATTCTCCACAGACGATTACTCTTCCTTGTGGTCACAACTTACAGGCAGATGTCGACCAGGCGATCCAGCTCAGGACAGCTGCACTCGTACATCTCCCTGCAGCTGATATGGCTCTGCTTCATTAATTCTCCCAGCAGCTGGAGAGCGTTGGCAGGTGCTTCACTGCAAATCTTCTGAAATTCCAGCACTCTGGCAGCCTCGCTGTACACGTGCTTTGCACGCTGGTGCAACTTAAAGGTGGAAACTACACAAAGAGAAAACTGCGTTATTATTCACTGCAAAAGGAACGCACAAAAACGTAACAGAATTGTGGGTTTTTAGCAATTCATCCTTTATATGAGAACTCTCTAGGCTAAAAGTCTGCAAAAGTTCACCTACATCTTCTTTAAAAGCCCTAATAAAAAAAAATGTTTAGAGTTTATCAAAATACAATGTACGCATCTTTTCTCGTTTTGACAACTTCATGCACATGCTCTGTTTATTTGCTGTGCCACTGAACAGGCTCAGTCTCTCCTCTCGCTTTGCAGAGCCAAGGCAGAAGTGCAAGGGTTGGCAGCATTAGGGCATTACTCTAAAGCTTTCAGGTTTTCAAACAGCAGCAGCACAGAGGCAGAAGAACACCTGGAGGGTCCCCAGTGCCCTGCAGGCAGCTGTCAGCCAGCACCTGCTGGCCCAGGGCCTTGTGTGTGGCTGCTCCAGGCCAAACCTGCATCAATTCTGGAACTGTGCAGATGGACCTTTGCTTGAAAAAAACCCAACCAACAAACCACAAAAAACACCACCCACTTTTTTTCTTTTTTTTTTTTCCCTTTTCTCAACAATGCAGGCTCACTGTGACTGTAAATAATACTGGAATAAAGGTACAGTGAAGAGAACAGGTGCTTTCACTTTGGTTTTCAGGGGTTATTTTTGGTGTAGGTCACTTGCCAAAGCGTTAGCACTGCCTGTATGGATGTGAAGAGATGCCAGGCCCAGACAGGTACTGGTTAGTACTGACCTACCAAGATCAATAGTGCAAGGATTTTGGCTAAACTTTTTCTACTGTGCCACAAAAAAGCAATTCCCCTGGGAAGGGTCAGGGGGGTGTCCAAACCTGTGTGGCCATCAGGGTAGAGACCTCCATCAAGCCTGAATAATGGGGCATAAAAAGGAAGGAGATGGCTGTGGTTAAAGCCTGCACAAGCCACCCATACTTACAGGAAGGTTTGGTTTGCAACTAATATCTGAGACTTGGTCTGCTGTTCCCAAGCTTGTGCTGTAGTTCATTGTTTTCCTCTCCCAATATAGTTCTGTTTGCTTTAATACCATGGCTACTATTTAGGAAGTATTGTTCACCAGAAGCATGCATGACATAATTTAATTTATGACTAAATTGGTTTGCTTGAGCTGTTTGGGTGGTAAATATTAATGGACTTTAACCTCTATATGGAGCACCTACTGCACTACGTTTCCTTATTTTAGCACGGCAAAGCCTTGTTAGAACATTTCAGAACATCCTTCATCTTCCTTCTACATGTAAATTCTCCTTTAGAGTGAGGTTTCTCTCTCAATTCATCTCCTGATCTCTCTTGCTTTCTGAAATGGCTGATGAAACACTCAAATAGAGGTAAAAGGAGAAGCAGGACCAGCCCTGTATTTAAAATAGAACTTGTTGTCTGACCCAGACCCACAGAGTTCCTACTTGGCTGTTCTGTGGAGACTGCTAACTTCTGGAACCACTTCTGACACTTTCAGCAATCAACATTTGCAAATATATGTAGAAATCTTCCTTGAAAGACTGGAAATAAAATTAGGTCCAGTATGAAGTGTCTCGTATCGTACACTCCAGGCAGCAACCCCTACAGACTAAAACTTCATCAGCACCTCTATAATGCCTTTTTATTTCTCCAGAGTATTTCACAACTGTAGATGCTGAAAATAGTGCTGAGACACAAGTAGTCTAAAATGAGACAGAAACATTTAACACAGCAATGTTCTGCTACTGCTGATATTGCTTCTGCTCCTATTTATTTTGTAATTCAATACAGCCTGCTACTGAGAAACCCTGTGCTGTTTGTCTTGTGAACAGGCCTTCTGAAAGCATTTCAAACTAGGACAGAAATGAGAAAATTGAGTGCCCCCCAGAAACACGGATTTGAGAATATCACACAGGAAGAGCATATTTTGGTTTCTGATTTTGTTGCTGCTGGAGTTAGTTGCACTGTGTTTTGCAAAGTGGTGCCTCAGTATTTTTGAACGCTGAAGAAAGGCAGCTCGGCCTATTTTTAAGGATGGTTTCTCTTTAAATATTCTTTTCTTACGAGGCATTGTTTTAGAGCAAGGAGATTTCTAAATGTGCATTCGTTTAGGGAATATCTAAAGTTGCGTGAGAGATTGCCATAGCTCACACTCTCTTGTAAATCACCATCGAACAGTAGTAACCCAAAGAATGAACTGAAAACATGTCTGGTTTCAATTGTCGGGCCACAGACTTGCCAAAGGCTGTGATTGATTCGGAGACCACCCTTTGGTAGAGCAATGCTCTACTGGCCAGATTACCTTAAAACCTCTGGGGTTGCCTTGTGCTCCTCACGTTAGGAATTGGCACCCGGAATGGGCACTGGGCTCTGGCTGCCAGCCAGGGGACCTGAGCTGTGCCCTGGGCAGTGCTGGCTCCCAGGAGAGCCTCTTGGTGGAAGGGGAATTTGCTACCTTGCCACAGCCTCCTCTGGCTGGGAACAGCTCCCGCCAGGCAGCAGAGAGAGGCTGTGTGTTATTTGCAGCTCCTTGGCGGATGTTTACCGAATTAGGATCGGTTAAAGGCTGGGATCCTGACGTTAGCTATTGGTCTGTTATGGGCAGCAGTTTATTTCCAAAAAATTGTGTTTGTGTTTAAAAATTTTTGTTATAGCTTGCTTTTCTTTTCAGGCAGTTTTCTTCTCAGGCAAAATTATCTTCAGGACAGCAAACAGCTCAGTACTCTCTAAGCCTTATTCTAAAATAATGGAATGATTCATATATTTTCAGCTTTCAACACCAAATGCCTCTGATAATACAGAAACCTTCTTCTATCTCTTCTGTTTGGATGGGTAGTCCAAACAAACCCTCTCTACCTAACTGAAGATAGAGTACAGATGATATTTCCAAAAGTTACATCTATATTGGAATCTGTTTGCTACATCACAGCTTGGATATTGGCTCCACCGATTTCCTAAGCCATACTCTGTCACAGTTAAAAGAAACAAAACCACAGGGCCCACACCTGATTAGTTTATATCTGAGCCAAGGCTGGAGTACTCTGAAGGAGGAAAAGCTGAAGCCCTCAAAGAAACCCTTGCAGGGTTGCACAGACCTGGGTTATATGGTCTCACCCTCTGTGGTGCTCAAAGGAGAGCATTAAAAGCAGGGTTTAGGGAACTAATGCCACATTCTTAAATCTGTGTATCCTTAAATCTACTATAATGTATGGAATTAGGTAATTAATTTGACTGAAAATGTGAACATACTTTCCTAATCCACTAAACTATAATAAAGGCCTGGTTTCTCCCATTTCAGCTTACTTCTGAGTTCTCTGAGCTTTGCTCCTGCAGAGGATTTCTGTCAGGTCACCCATGAACAGGTAGATTCAAACCACTTACAAATCACCAAATGCCCTTGAAAGAGCGTTGCCATTTTCCAGGGCACTAATAGATTGCACTGCAGCAAGAACTTCCAAGCTGCTGTGACCCAGCAGACTAATGTTAATGAAAGCCTGTCGAAAATCCATATAAAATCTCTAAACAAGCAAAAATCTGGGCTATTAGTCCCAAATAATTGTGGGTTAACTAAATATAACACAAGTGTTTACTGTGGACTTTCAACTGTATGGTCATATTTTTAATTTTAGCTTTACAAAAATTGTGCAAACCTGTCCAGTCCATTTAAAGGAATTTTTTTTTCTGTATAAGTAAACCTTGTGGCTTCTCAGCAACTCGTATTATTTGTAACAACTTCAACTTCAGCAGATTCCTTTCTTTAGAGGCTTCCTGTACAATTCTATCTGACCTTTAGCTAAAGACCAACCTCTCCAGGCTATATATTTTTTTTTTCTAGTTGCTTTGGCAGCTTCTAAAGATACATTTCACTGTAGATTAATGAGCTACACATGGCTGATGGGACTGTTAGAAGTTTCCAGCCGGAAAAGCTGACGGACGCGCGATCGTGTAGGGGACAGTTCCTAGCACCATTACTCACGTGCAATCGTACCCTTCTCTGTTAGGCATCCTGCTGATTGAACATGATGAGGGTGAAGGTTTCTGGCTCACAATGTATATAAGAAAATGCTGCCAGATGGCTTTAATTTGAGCCAGATTGTGAACCCCCTACTTGAAGTGGGGAACAGTTACTCTGCTGGGACTGCTCAAGTAACTGTTTGCAATCTGGCTTTCTGAAAATAAACCAGGGGACGAGTCAGCGCTGGATTCGGTGACACATTTAGCAGACACCTGTTTTGAGATTATGATAACTGCTGGTTTAAAGTGATTTTCCCTCCAGAGGAATGATGGCTTTAACAAGGCTTTTGCAACTAACCTAGACTTTTCAGTGCCTGTGCTTACCTGTGGCACACCCCAAAAGCCTCCATCCTCCAGGTACGGGATCTGCCTGGAGCAGCCACATCTCTGTTTCTGTGGCGTGTCCCAAAATGTCTCCATGACATGGATCAGGGTGAGGCTGAACTAGGCACCTGGACCCTTAAACTGGAAATTCTCAGGTCTATCAGTTTGGAGATGTAATTCTGGTCACACGGGGCATCTACTGATGCACAGAGAGAGCTTTTTGTACCCCAGAGCTGCCTGACAGAACACCTGAGAGCCCCTCACCTGCACCCATCAGTGCAGGGAGTGTGGAGCTGTTCCTGCACTGAGATCTCCATCAACGCCCATCCACGGCTGTTCAAGCACCACGCGTGGAATTTGCAGCACAGATTTAGAATTCTCTTTCCAAGGGACAAATAGGAGTTAAACAGCCAAATCCACACAGCAGATGGATGCCTGCTCCTCCCAGGGTGATTTCATTCTCGGGTTTAAATGTCAGAATTAGATTAAAATTTTGTACATGAAAAGGAAAAATGGGTTTAAAAAATACCTCATTTAAGAAGAAAAAACATTTCATGGCTAAAGGAATACACTGTTTTACAGGAGAATATCCTTTTGTGGTGAAGCTTATAAATACTTAATGTCCCACAATCACCACACACTACATGTTCTGTGAAGCACTCGAGTCCAAGCCAAAATTATGGCACAATGCACCTTAGAAAGTAATAAATATTATTTTTCTAGAGATGTTCAGAAGCCACAAGCACAATCCATGTGTAAACATTTGCAAGGGAGCTTTAAACTCAGGATTTTGAGTTGGCCAAGGAACAACTGCAAGAAGTTTAGAGAGGCTTTATACACCATCTGTACTCCTCCAAACGTGGGGAACGAATGGACTGTACAAGGGGGAACTGCAGAAATCCTTGAGTACTTGCCTGTAAAAGGGATGCAGAGTTGCTGTGTGCTTCCAGACCTGGCCTCAGACTTGACCGAAGCCAGTCCATACCATGTTCCTTTGAGATTTGGAGTTTTTTTCTGGTCATCCTTACATATTGATAAAACTTTCTGTAAGTATACAGTAGTGTCACAAGAGGAGCAGAGGAGGGGAAGCTAGACTTAGGGCTAAACCAGTATGTACAGAGCTCTTTTAGATCCTTAACCATGAGACACAATGCCAGTACTAAATAATATTTGTAACGATCCCTGGGCATGAAAAGATCTCCTAAATATTATGGTTTATTCTTCATGTTGGACAAAGAAATTCAACAACACTCTGAAGTTCTCTGCAGAGGTTACTTATTTGACAGTATGTTTTCTCTCTCTCACATGAAGAAGCCAGGCATTGTCATTAAAATAGAGTGGGAAAGTAGAGGGGAAGTAAGAAAAATGTTTTCTTCAAACAGCCCCTGGTGTTCCAAAGCCAACCTAACACGTAATTTGTATAGTATGTAACAAAACCAGCAGATTTAGATTCTTTCTGTGTCTGTCTTGTTTCTTCTGCATAAGTTTTACAGAAATCTGTTATTTAATTTTATATTGTACATGCGAAGAGGCTTTCAGCCCAATCCTTTTTAATTGGTCTTATCAAATGAAATCACGGTCCTGCAAGTTTAAGAGATTCTGTTCAGCAAACATCTGCAAATGGTATTCAGAGCTGCAGTATAAAATTTCCTTTGAGTTTCTTCTGTAGCTTTTATGTCTAAATTTTTCGTCTAGATTTTTTTTCTTGAAAAAATCAAGATAACCTGTATAAACAACTCAGTTCTGCAGAACTGTAGAATTTTGTTTTATAAACCAGGTATAAGGAGTATAAACATCTGTAAGTTAATAGTCTTGCCTTGCTTCATGAAGGGGAGAGTACAGGGACAGTGTAAGAGATTTACAACCCTGCAGTTTCCTAGGAAAAGGCTGCAGAGTGCAGGTACATGGTTCATATATTCCTCATGCACAGACTGCACAAAGTTATCAAAACTCTTTCTGTGGAGATAAAGAGCTGGCTTAAGATACTTTATTCCATCCTGGTATCCTGTGGCAGTGTAATTAGACAATAAGAGAGTCTCATACTGTCTGATACCACTGGGGTGCAAAACAGGTTAAAGATTCAGGACCTGCTCCTTGGTCAGTATATAAAATTTACAATCACTGCAGATGGACGGATTATTTAAGTAAGTGTCAATATAGATAGATATATTACAGATCTATACACATCAAATACACACATTCCTGAAAGCAGTCTTGGGAAGGACTGGCAAGGATGTAATTTGGTTCCAATAGAATACAGGTATTAAGGCTACAGAAGGGAAAGAAGGAAGAAGGATTCTGTGTAGTTCTTACAGAAAGATTCTGATCTCAATTGGAAACCTGTTATTAAAGCAAATGAATTACTTCATAAATTCTCTATTATTTGGTATTATTAACAACCCTACTAAATGCATCCAGGATACATTTCATGTGTGACAACACTCATGACTGCGTGGTATAATTCTGAACAATAATACATGGGAAATACTTTAGATAGTGAATTGTTCATCTCCACCAACATCTTCCCAAAAGAAAAAGAAATATTAACAGTCACAGAAACTTTCTCAGGAGAGATCAAGACGACTTGCTGCCCAGTGCCTGTTTTAGGAAGTGATCATGTATTTATCAGTTAAAAACAGAAACACAAGCCCATCTATGCTAGTCTTGAACACCAGTTAAGTGATCTGCTATTTCCATCGTTTTAGAAACAGTTCAATCAAAATCAAAGTTTGCTCTATTTTAAGTTAAAAGTTAGAATGAAAATACCCATTGATGCTGGTATCAATTCTTTCACTTCCCGACCAAGATTCAGCCAAGTGTTCTGGCAAGACTTCCACTTGCACTACTTATTAATGCATAAACTTTTTATATAATACAAACATTGTACAGTAAGCCCCCCCATTTCATATATGCTCACCATCTTGCATGTTTTGACTAAGGATCTGAGAGCGGAGCTCCTCCAGGCTAATTCCCAGGCATTTACAAATTTCCTCTGCGCTGTAAGGCTCAGGATGTAATACCTCCTCGACAATGGTCAGCATTTCCTCTAGGCTAACTCCTAGCTTGGTTTGCACATCATGGAGTCTCAACATTTTTTTCCACTCCAAGCCTTTTGACTTTGAGAGAAGCTAAAATTAAAAAAAAAAAAAGAAAACAGAAAATATTGTTCTTTTCTGTTTAGAACAAGTAGTTGTCCATAAGTATCTTTAAGGCCCATTTTCTCTTTTCACTTCTTAATTGGGAACCATCAGAACCTACCTTCTATCAATACAGAGCAGTCAATAATTATATTTATTATAAAAGATCTGTGAATGACAGATATTCTTCCCTCAAATCGGATACTGTCTGTAAAAGCCCTACTGGCATTATTTGTGGGATATCAAATTAGTGATTTATTCTCTTCCACGGACTTCGTTACTTCAAGCACTTACTAACCTTTTACAATCCCATCTGGATGACTGTTTATACAAGGGCGATGATGTTGTAACACTAAAAGTCCTTAAAGAGTCTATTTCCACACTACTGGTATTTGCTCTAACGTTTCAGTTTGACATTTCCAATATCCTCCTGGAATTTTCTGATGAACATCTGAGGTTGTCATTAAAACCTTTTCTTGTAATAGCCTTCAAAATATGGAAGTGGTCGTAAGATTTGTGGGGAGAATAACCGTAACCTTTCTCAATCTCTGGAGTTTTAAGTAAATTTTAAGTACCTTCTTTTAACATCCAATTTAAAGGAACTTTTGAGCCTTTACAGGAATGTCATGATGTTGGTCAGAATCTATTCCATTCCTACACGGCTGCTGTGATATTCATTAGTTATAGATGGATCTGCTTTGCCCACTCCTGGCAATGGTACCGTGCTTTGTGTACCTCTGTGATGTTTTGACAATTGACAGTCGTTACTTCCACACACCAGAACCCTGAAAGGCAGGACGTCCAACAGGCTTTTCTCTGCAAGGCTGCAATATGTGTTTGATGCCTCAGGTTTTAACTTTTCTATTTTTCAAGTTCTGTATTCCCAGTGTGTAACTCTGCAGTGTCCTGCAGCCTGGGAGCTGCTGCTCTCTCATGCTGAGACAGACAGAACAAAGCCTCTCCAGGCTGCTCTCCAAGGACACCCAGCCCGGCCTAGGCCCAAAATGTGTAACCCAGCATCTTGAGAAGGGGGGCAAGCTGAGGGGAAATTCCATCATTAGCTACAGTTTAACTGGTGAAATTGGGTTGAGATGCAAATGGAGCAAAGCTATAAAAGTGTGAAGAACTCGTGACTCGGGGTCCATCTTGGGTGCAGCCTTTGGCCTGCCCAGGGTGTGCCTCTGAAGGCCTTTCAAATAAATATCCACCTTTATTCCCTTTCTCCTGTCCAGTCTCTGTTTCTAGGTTGGCCTCTTTAGGCATCATGTTGATGCTCCCACGTGTCTAATGAAAGAGGGGGAGTAAAGCAGCTCTCCTCATAAGGTGATCTATTTTGATGTTATGAATTATAGAAGAGAGTCAGTGGTCGTTGACATACCACCTGTAATTTCAACAGATTACAAAGTAAAACAAAGATTAGCAGGCACACACCAATGTCACTTTGCTGTGTCCATAGGCATGTGGCGTATCTCATGTGCTTCACCATTTAAATTGAGTTTAGAACTTCTAGATCAAGCTGTGTTTGGAAAGGGTTTCAACCAGTGCAGCAGGACCAGGGAATGAAATCCTTCTTCTATACAAATCAGCATTCAAACCTCTCATCAAAAGGGCCAAGATTTCACCCAGTGTGTTTTATTCTTTTCAATAAGCACTGGTTTTGACTAAGATTGGTTTGAAATCATTTATGTCTTGATTCAGCAAAGCCATTTAATTTCCTGGGTTAAAAAAGTCATGGGATTTACATACATGTCTGAAAAAGTATTTGCTTTGTTTTGTGCAAAGTTACAGGATGAAATTTAAGCAGATCTGCTGCCCAGCTATCTGGTGTAGATTCTCACTCTCCTCCAACAGCGCTTTTGCAGGGGCTCTTCCAGTTTTGCCTTACTGCAGTATCTAAAAATTAACTACTTTTGGTGCCATCTAGTGACTTGTTGAGATTTATGTGAGGCTCAGCAGAGCAAAACAAACAAAATCCTAATCAAATAACTCTGCTGCCATTTAAAACACAATTCTATATGTTCAGTGGTAGAGAAAGAAGCACAACTGTTTAGTGCCTAATGCAGAAATCAGGGTGAGAGAATTTTTTTTGTAAAATAGGGGTTAAGTCACTTCTGGCCTCCTTTTCAAAGGCTCTGAGTACCTAAAACTCCACAGCCTTTATGTGATTGTATTTTAGCTTACTTATTGGTAAGTCAGAATAAAACTTACTGCTTCATTTTACTTAAATATGTTGTATGTTGGTGCATGTTTATGACATGTTCAAGGTGCTAAATGAACGGAAATTATTTTCCTCATGCTTTAATCCCAATATTCAGCATCCCCTGTACTTTATTATGAGAAGTTAAACAGAATTCACACACAACAATATTCTATACAGCAACAAAAATTTTTCTACTTCCTTTTTTAATAAATAATCCCCTGCAGAAATATGCCACGTACATTGTCACATCTGTTCCCATTTCTGTACTTCAAGGGAGATGCTGTATTTCAGGCAAGTTGGGGTTTTACAGGTCAAATGTTCCAAATAGAAACTGACCCCGTTGGGCCAGCGGGCATGGCTTTGCTGGAAAGGTCTGTCCTGCTTATAGCAAAGTTTTAATTCTAACAGCACTGGGAAAAATATTATGGGCAAACAGAAATGGGTTTTGAAAACAGTCTAGCTGCAGCAGCTCAAATTGTAATGGACATGGAACAGAAATGGGGAAAAAAATCCCATCTCTTTAATGTACAGAAAGTAATCCCAATACTGCTGTCACAGTTGGATATTTTCTTGATGATCTCTGACTAGATAGATTAAAGATGTGGACATCGAGCAGCTGGCTCTTAACTGCCAGGATATAGAATCTGTGGGCTTTATTGTTCTTCATTGTTCCACATAGGCACACTGGAGAACTGTAAGTAACTGAGAGGAAAACATACTTGGTAAATGATGGGACAAACATAAATAAAAGAAAGTCTGACTAGGAGTGCGTCCAGGAATACTTCTACAGCAACATCACTCCCTCCCACATTACATTTCTGTAATGCCATCTGAGCATCTCTGCCTGTGAGCTGCTCATGGCTCTGCAGCTCAGACACTGCTGCCCCCCAGCACTGACCCTGCCCCAGGGGGAGCGTGGTGCCCCCAGCCCCGTGTCCTTCCCAGCAGGACCAAGCTGGGAGCCGTGGGGGACAGCTCCAGTCCCCTCGGAGCTGGGAGCGCTCTGCAGAACGCCAGCGTCTCTAACACACTGCACTGGAGGGCAGGACAGCACTCAGAGGCTGCCACAGGAACAGAGAAAGGGACAGAAAAGGCAAAAGAATGACTCTTTAGAGGGAAGGGAAAGGAATAGCATCTAAGAAAGGTACTTTGCCAGGGTGATCAAGAGCTCACTTGCTGTAGGACAGACTGATACCAAAATGTTCTACACCAATGCCACTAATGTTGTGTTGGCATCTTTACTGACACAGAGCTTTCTGCAAGCAGTACAAAATTCTAAAATTACCTAAAGCACAAAAAGGGAAAAAAGCCTATCCTAAGGCACTTACAATGAGAATTTCTTTTAAAGCATTATTGCAAGGCCCAGCATGTTAGTTCATAGTTCCATTAGCTTAATGGTGCTTAAAAGACTTCCCTGTTTCCACTTACATACCTGCCCTCCTTCACCCCACTGTGACCTCTTCCTAAAGACAGTCTTTTCCTGGCTCAATGTATTTTTATAGTGTGTGCAGCTTTCCATCTGGGTAGCATATGTTTAAAAACAGACAGGTGTATGTTGTTAGTCTCCTTACAATCAAGCATCTGCTAAAAGTACATTTTTTGAGATTGCATCATAGCTAACAGGAATGTTAAAAAAAAAAGATGTTGCCTTACTACCTCTTCAGTTTACTGCACAGGACTAATAATTTAAAGCCATTTAGAAAACTGTGATTCAATTCACAAAGTCTGGTATATGGAACAATAACTTCAAAAGCTCTCACAGCTTAATGTACTCATTGTACAGTGCCTTTTACAATAGATTATCTGTGAAGGCTCTCTGTTCCTTATGCAAAAAAAATAGATTTCCAAAAGAAGCCCTTCCTTAAAAATACATGTTTTGTCAATTATCAATCCCAAATTATAGACTTATCAGTTATAACAGAACTAACAAATAGACAGGTCCTTAGCTTCATTTTCTTAATGGCTAAAGAATCTTACTAACTTCAGTGACAACAGCTTTCATTGGTGCTATTTGTTTTACCATGTCTTATATACAACTGAAATGCAACTATTTCTTTTATACTTGAGTTTAAAGCACATTTAAAAAGTCATCCAAAGTTTACCTTCCCTCCTCAAAAAATACCTCAGCACATTATTTTGTAATACATTTTGTCAGTGTCTGATCATCTCTTTAGCGATTTTTTTAGCACTTACTAAAACATGTAAGAAATTATGTGTTTATAGAATCATGATGCCAACAGACGTTCAAAGTACTTTTGAATATTGATCAGATATTGGTCAAATGTTCTGTGGCAAGGAGTTCCACGCTGCATTTTTCAAAGCTTCCTTCTAGACTTTGTGACCCACATTCTGTTCTTTCACACAGCACCCTATGTTGGGTATAAATGCAGTGAATCTTTATGCTGCTCATCCTTTACTCTTATCAAAGAAAAATATACTGTCTTCCCATAAAAAACTCACATCAAACCCTACATCTACATATCCCTGAATGTACAAAATCCAGAATTAAGGCAGAACTTAGATTTCCCCTGTTCAATTTCCATCCATTTTAGAGATAATTTCAAGCTGTAAACTGGCAGTACAACCTAAACATTGGGGTTTGACTCAAGCCTGTTTTTAAACTTCACACTGACATACATGCTGCTATTCAGCATTTCTAATATTACTTCCAGGCCTCCAACTACTAGCTTGGATGTTCTCTAAATCCTAGAAAATACAAATCTATTGCCATATATACATATAAACATGTGGCCATACTGGTTGCTTTCCATTATTTGTCATTATTCAGCTTTAATTAGAAACAGTCTATCTTATTAACTGGGAATATTTTTTCTGAAGAATAGACTTATTTCCTCTAACGAAATATAATACAAAATAAATTTAATAGAACTGAATCACATAATCTTCTATATAAGGACACAGTCCTTGCAGTTCCATTAAGCTCAGCAGGAGTTCTGTTCCTGCAGATGGAAGTGTCTGGTTCTGGAAAGAAAAATTATACCAAGAGCAGCACCTAGCCAGGTGTTAGAGACACAATTGGTCAGAAATGGAAGAAAGCACATATTTAGATGAAGGTTTCATTAGAGTTTGACATAAGCCATGCATTACCTTTGTAGCCAGCCGACACTCCATTACCCTAATATTGTAATGAGAAGTTGCTGCTTTATTCATTTCAACACAACTGTTAGCAATAACAAACGTTGCTCCACTTGGAAGTCTAACATCAGTCGCCCTCAGTGGACTGAACTCTATCAACTTGGCCTATTGAAAGAAAAATGAATGGTTAGCTTTAATTTACTACTAGCTAACAGTGCACTTAGTTCTATAAATCAAATGCAAATTTGCATGTTTTTTCTCTTGAAAATCCAGGGACAGTTAAGGAAAGAAAACTGACATGAAACAGCAAGAAAAGATGTTTAACCTCATTGGTCAAGTTACACATACATTTCAAACCTTTCCCTGTAGCTGGATTTTAAAATGTTTCCATTAAGTGTTTGGGTTTTTTCAGCATTTCACAGAACCCCACCCAACCTATTTTTCTTGCCTGTTTAAGACAACAGTTTCACTTTGATCTGCAGAGAAGTACCAGGCCTGGCTGAAGCTAATGTGTGTGCCACTAGAAACAAGGCATTCCCTGCCCCTTCATCAATGTCCATCTCCCCCTCAGTCTTCTGATTGTGCACTACAGCAAGATTAGTTCACTGAGGTACAGTGTGGTACCAACATTTTAGGACTGATTTGAGACAGTGATCATGGTACGTATAGACAATCAAACAAAGAAACTAAATAAAACTGTATATAAGGATATAGTTACTGTTTCTTCCTTTCTGACATAAGAGACTGCCTTGCCTCACACATGCTTACACAAGCTGTGTAAGATGTTCCCAGCATTTGTGACCTTTTCATGGAATAAGTCAGGCATCCATTAATTAAATAATTCAGGATGTAATGTAATCAAGAGATTAAATTCACATCTGGTTTTTCACTGGGATAAGTTGTAAATCATGTGCCCTGCTTTGGCTTCTTAGAATAGACTGTAACTGTGCAAGCAGGGACGCCTTACTGGTTTTGGCATTGTTCACCCCCAGAGAGTTCCTTGAGCAGCTAGAGTGCTAAATAAACAATGACAAATCTGCTTGTACATTATGTACAGCATGTGTGTTACTCCCTGCCATTGAGATTCTGGAGCCCATCACAGAATTACTATCAAGACTTGCTTACATTTAAATATGCCCTTTAAGATCTGCTACATTAGACCAGAATGTCCCACAAAGCTGGTCTAGTGTCCTGATTCTGACAGTAGCCATAAATGGCTTTTTAGGGGGATATAAAAATAGAACATGTACAAAGCAATCTTTTCTTGGGGTATATTTTTCCAGATTCCCATAAACAAAGATTCCAATGGTTATACTTACACTGGAAGAAACATCTGACTGTATGTTGAATAGCTACATATAGGTTAATACTCTATTAGTGTATCCACAGAGGTCTTTTTTGAGTCCTTTAAAAACTTCTGCCTTCCACAATGTACGGTATTTCTCAATTTAACAATGAATGTTTTGGAAAAAACCCCAAACTTCCTTGTTTGTTTTTTACAAGCTGCTTGCTAATGTCATTGTGTTTCTATTAGTTCTTCAGTTATGAAAAACATTGAATTCTCCATTTACCTTCTCTTTACTTCTTTAGGGAATTTACAAAGCTTCAAAGTATCACCCTCAAAGCTTGTTTTCCAAGCTGAAAAGTTTTTAATTATTCAGTCAATGCTCATGTAAAAAAAAAAGCTTTGATAAACCTCAGTGTCCTTTACTGTACTTTTCTTGTCTTTTTGAGATGGGAGGCTAGAGCTGCATTCAGCTGCAAGTACACTGAAGCAAGGATATTTTCTGGTTTGCTCACAATTTCTTTTCTCATCTTTGTTAACATTTTCTTTGTCTTTTTGGTTACCACTGCTATAGATCAGAAATTACACATCATCTCTGTGTATGGCACGAAAATATGCTGCTTCCTTCTTTCATTATTCATGTAGCTGTGTTTTTATTAGTAACACTATAAACATGAAGGAAAGGTGTACAGTAGGTACAGGTGATGTGAAATTGAAAATACACGTGTCTCATGATGGCATTAAATGTTTGGTGTAATTCTAAGAAACAGTTTTTGTCTGTGTAAGCTCATCGAAGACGTCACTAAGGAACAAACGCTGTAGAGATACAATGCCACAATCATAAGGAAAGTAAAGGTTCTCATGAAACACTGCATTAATTCCAATAAACGTTTTTTGACAGGCCTGAGGTTTGAACAGTTGCAGTCCTGTGGACAGTGGATGAACCTCACTGTAAATTCCACTGCAAGCACTCATGCATAACTTGGCAGGGCCTGTTTATCACAGCTAGTTCACCTTCTGTCACCACGTTTAAAACTGCTAAATGCCTTCTGCATCAAAATCCAGCCACAGAATTGTCTGGAATTAGCAAAGCTGGTGAAAAAAAAAGTCTCCATTGTCTTTGTAACTGAACCTGGCAAAACTTCCTAGAACTGTTTGGTTATAAGAAGTTTCAAGAAAGCATTTTTGTAATAATTATCCCATTTGCACTGAATACAAGGCATGCCGACCATTCAGCTTTCATTATATGGGAAACATTCTAAGTTCAGCATGAATTAGCCCAATAGTGGAACCTGGTGCTCTTCTAGAGTACATCTTTTCCCACATCTTTTCCTTCCTCCTTGCTATTTCTGATTTTCCTCATCTTATTCATTCAAACTTGTCATACTCCATTGTACCCAAGTTTATAAATTTAATTCCTGATTCATTTGTATACTAATGGTGCTTATACTGCTAACTAAGGTATTCCAGTTTTTTGTCTTGTCTTTCTGCTAGATACCAATGAAGGTATGTTTTGCTTGCATAAATTAATATTACATCATTAGTTTGGATTACAAAGATCCACATACAGTTCCTTCTTCTGCCAGAAAAGAGATTGACTGGTCCATTCCTCCACCTTCAGTGCCAATGTAACGTTCACTCTTTGTGCAGATTTCTGCGAGTTCCACCTGAAAAAATATTAACATGTGAACCTTCAGCCACGGTTAAGGATGATGCTTTTATTCTGTTTACATATTAATTAGTGGGAAAAAAATGAAATAATGACAAAGTTCTGAAACCATTATCTCTTACACATCAAATAGTATAAGCTGGTATCAATCAGGATGCCATGTGGCCCTTTTCCCTTTTGTTCTGAAGCAAAAAAGAACCAACTACTCCAGAGGACCCACCATAGCCAAATGCTTTTCAGAGTATTCTTGTTTAGACACTTAACTTTTGTTAAGTGTCCTCCCACCTTCCTTGAGCACTTCAAACCCTTCCATCCCAACAGCCGATATTTTGTTGATTTAATTAGTTGAATCCATCTACATGTGAATATCAGTAGTTTAGTGAAAAATGGCAAGTTATTACTCCATATTGTTCTAATGTACTGACTCCATAATCAGAAATTACTCCAAAACTGTTTCCCACTGTAGATATTCAAGTCAGTGATGCTTGTCATTTCTCCTTGATATACTGTACTCTGTTTATCTGAACTAATTCATAACTCTGTGTGATGTGCATTCCTTTGTGACATTTTAGGCATATCTTTGTGCATTCTAATACCTGCAGGTCAGAGGATACTATGGGAGGGAGGAATATCGCTGTCGTAACTGTCAAAAATAATAACTAACATTAAAGTTTTCAGCTATCAGGCCAAGTCAAAACAAAACAAGAGAAGCCTTGGAAAATCGTCAAAGAATACACACTAGTCAAAAAGAAGCGGGTCAAAAAGAAAGTATTTGTGTCCACCTATTATGACCCCTACCAGTTTGTTTTTCTAAGCACAAGGTAACCACAGGGAAGATGGCAAAAGAACTTTAGAAAAGCCACAGGCTATTTTCCAATCTGGTGGCAAAGTCAGATTCCGATTCCACGGTAAGGATGTAGCATTACAGGACTGAAATGAGCTAACCAACGAGACAGGGACATTAGCCAGCACCCAGCTGTAAAAGGCAGCAGATAGGGGCAGTAAATCACAATGCTGAGAGAGGTATGTGCAGGGTGCCTGCTCGCTTGCTCGAGTTCTGTAATGGCCCCACTGACACAGCTGTAAAATTGGTGCTTAGGTGAATGTAATCAGGCTGAACTGTTTGCAAATGCACAAACAACCAATTTACTCAGCTCACAGTGCAGTTATGGCCAATAATCCTTAGGCTGATAAGCAGAAGCTATCAAAGCAACATTAACAAGGTTACTCTAAAACTATGCAGAGTGGATCTCTTTGAATCAAACACGGTAAATGACCTCTTACTAGAAAAAGACCACTAATGAGAGAACATCGAAAGTACAATCAGCAAAAATACTCTTTTCAGCACTGCCTTTCCTTTGTGTATTTCTAAGATGGGCTGAAATAATGTTTCTTTCCTTTTTCTTGAGAAAGTACAGAAACGTCATGCATTTTGGTGCTCTTTCTTTTTAACAAAAACCATCTCCCAGGTTCATCAAAATTCGTTTTTCCTCCCTGTCCCATGTCCACTCAAGTCCCATTTCCAGTCTGAACCTCAGCTCTCTTTGTCCTATCAATGAAAGTTTAACATCTAGTTACTGTATCTCCCTGCTCCACTATGAGCTGAAAATAACTCTGAATGAAATGCTAATGAATGTAATAATGCTTTTTCCCCATTTAATGCTAAAATACTCAGCAACAGCTCCACAGAAAATAACAAACCTCCACACACAGCAGTCTCTAGATGCTCCCTCCTTTCTACATATGAAGTCGTGCCTATTTACAAACAACTGTTGTTGGGAAATGGGAATGCCTGCATGTTTCGCCAGTTCTGCTGAACCTGCCTTTCATCCCTCTGAGAACACAGCAATACCACATCCCTAATTTTTCCTGCCACTGGCAGGAGCTTTCAGACTGGAGCTTGTGAGTGTTACTCACTGGATGAGACGAGCACGCCGGCAGACGGGTCATGGGTGCTCAAGCAGGAGCTGTGGCTGTGCAAACCTGGCCTGAAGCACAGCTCCTGAGGTACTCACAACACATTCTCAGGCACAGCTGCCTGAGGTATTACTTCATCTGCAACTTCCAGATAAAGCTTGGCAAGGTCAGAAATTAAGCACTTCACTCTTCACTTCGTCTGGCTGCATCTCCATCTCCACATACACAACAGCTACCACTTGATTGCTTAAACTGTTGAGACTTTATGAGCCTGAGCTTATTAAATAAATATCAGGAGAAGCCTTGCAGAGGAGGAATGTTACCAATTAGGACAGTGCCACTCCCCTGTCCCTTTACAAGGTCTGGTGAGCTGTGCCTGGTGGAGCACTGGGCCTCGCTGGGTCCCGGCTCTGCAGCTGCCCAGCTGCGGATGCGGAGCGAGCAGCGCTGCTCCAGCTTGAGCAACTTCTGTTTTGAAACTTAGCAAGGATTGGCAGGACCACCAAGTAGGAACTGGCAAGGGTTGCAAAGAACCCTCTCCACAAGACAGCCCAAGGCATCCCTGAAATATTATTTGGTTTCTAATTTAAACGGGCCCTTGCTGTCACAGGCTGGCCTTCTAATACTAGGATGAGAAGCATGTGAATGGAGAGGAAATTGTCATCTGTATAGGGAGCAGTTTCTACTTATGGTTGAGACAAATGGGCAAACGTTTGCCTTTTTGCTTAAACGAGTGAAAGGGCAAAGTTTCATTGGAAACTAATGTGAAGACTAAACTGGAGAGCCTTGTGCATATATTTGACACTTGGAAAAGGATGGTCATATGACTGAAACAGTGAACTGAATTTCAAGAGGTCTGGGCTCAATTTCTAGCTCCACATTAAGTTTCTTGTGAGTCAGGGAAAGTCTCTAATTCATCATGGCTTCATTTCCTCAGTAAAATGAGGAGTATCTTCCCTCTCTTTCTAATTAGTAATTGCTACTTGGGATTCTTACATGATAATGCTATAAATATGTGTGACTTCATTACTAGAAAGTGAAAAAACCCACATTTTACAAAAGTTCTTAGAGTTTAGGCTTCCACAGAAAAGATCTCTAAGAATAAAAGTCTGCGAGAAGCATGTAATAAGGGGAATAACTTTTGCCTATCTCAGAGCAATGCCTTGTTTCCATTCAACTTGCAACACTCAGAAGCTCTTTAGGGCAGGGACTGAATCATCTGCTATTTATATCTTTTCAGTGTATGCCTGACCTGTAAAAATACAGAGCTCCTCGGATCCCAGATTTCACTGCACAATTTGGCAACATCTCAAATGTCTGTCTGAACAATACCTGGGCATGGAATGCCTTCCTTCTGGAGGCACTGCAGTTCCTGCAGAGGAGTAACTCAGAGCATTCTAACAGCCAGATTTAGGGGGACTGCACCCCAGGCTACACCACAGCACCACCTGTCAGGCTGGGAGGTCAGAAGGGGCCTGACACTCCTCAGTAGACATCAAGATACAATTGTTATGTGTATAAAATAAACAGTGGTAGCCCTGTTGAGTCCTGCAGAAGTCCTAGAACAGACATGCTCACTGAACTAGGTGAAGGCAGATATTTGTTCCTCATGAAGCACCATGAGAAATACAGAGAAAGAATAAACCCCATCTGCACACAGACTCCACTTGCATCCCACACATTCTGATTCATATGAGAGATCACTTTGAGCCAGCCATGAAACATAGCTAGTTCTGTGCACCCAAGGCTCCTTACTTAGCATGCTTTTCCATCCCCAAAGGAGTATTTCAAAAACACTAGTAAATCACAATTTCAATCTTCATAGAATTTTACATAGTTTACTTTAAAAGCATTCCTATAAGGCTACTGTTATCTTCAATTTAGAGACAGCATGGATACTTACATGATTTGTTCAAAGTCATGTGAATCAGTCACAAAGCTTAACTGAGAATTCAAAAAACCTCCCTATTTCTAGTATTGCTGATGACTAGCTTTTCTTAGACACCTTAGAGAAAATGTCACTGTATCATTTGCAATTTTAATGTGACAAATGAGCCACGTAAAATGAGTGTTAATTAGTGCTGACATAAGCATATTGTAATGCAACCTCGAGCAGTTCAGCACTGCTATTGCACCTCTTTCCCTGAGGCTCCTGTCTGGACACCAGCGACTTCAGGAGAGATGATGTGACCACGTCTGCCCCTCCTGTGCAAAGTCCCTTTGTCTAAACCTGGCAGTGACATGGCTGAGGCAAACAGTTCCCCTCTGCTGGCTGTGGTGAGGTCAGTCAGTGGGGTAGCTGGGATGGAAGCTGAAAATCCCTGAAGTTATTCCAGCAATACTCCGAGCAGCTTCACACACTGGCTCTGCTGAGCCTCTGAACGCGGGGGTGGATGAGTGTAACGTGACAGCAGCAGTAGCTGGAGGTGAGTAAAACCTTGAAGTCTCCCTGGTGATCTGTCAAGAAACACTAAATATTGCAGCTTTTGAATGCCAGACCAAATATCATCCACGCAAACACTACTTTTATAGCTGCTGGCAAGTACACATGCCAGGTTGGCTGTGCTTCCGTGGGAGATGTTTAGAATCACTGAGTTTCATGATATATTAACATGGGGTTTTTTTGTTGTTTATCCAACAAAAAAAGATACAACACAATAAATTAGAATATCCATAATTGAAACAATACAAAGCCACATCACTAGGAGTAGAATCTCAGTGCATACAATTCACTAACGATTAAGCATTAAGAAATTGATGTAAATTAATTACTTAAGGAAGCTGCTGTCAGGTTTTAGACAATGTTAGTCGGAGCACTAGGAAAAATCTAAAAGTAACAGTTTTCAAAATGTATTTTTTTAGGCTGTTCCTTCTGTGAAGCTTCATTCTAAAGTCTGTCCAGAATGTCTCCTACTGCAGAAGGTAACACCAATGTGTCTAGAAGGCAGCTGGCCCCCCTGTGCAGACCTAGGCTAGTTTTTGATCTAAGACTCTGCTAGCTACCCCTGCTTTTTGTCTGAAACAATTTAAGGTTCTCCCTGATAAGGAGCAAGTCAATCTTGGGTTACTAAGAAATAAATTACTACCACTTAAATCCATTCTATCTTTGAGTCACAAGATTTCCTATCCAGCATGCAGAAAATCTAATCTGGGAAATCATACCGGTGGAGATATAATTTAGTCTGACAGAGAAAGGTTGTGATTTTTTATTATTAGTTGCCTTATGTGTAGTTATTCTAGATGGAGAGATTTCTGGTAATAAGAACTCATCAGCAGCTCTGCATCATGTTACCTTGGCTTGGATTTTTAATGGAAAAAGTGAGTTTTCAGTAAAATGATACTTTTCACTAATATGTGCTTTTCTCTACTTGTTTATGTTTCAATATGAAACACCTCAAATTCAGGTTTAGATTTACAACTGAGTCTTTTTGGTCTTTCAAGTCAAAGAACTGATAAACTATGAACCATGCCATACAGCTCACTTGGTTCTCTGTTGCCCCATCTTTTATTTTACTTTCTATCATTTTGATGTTAGTGATAATGAGCATGAAAGCCTAAATGTAGAACTTAGGCATCCTTGGAATAATGAGAGTGAACAGATGATCGCATACTTATAAAAAAAAAATCCTAAAAATAGAAGCCTAAAGAATTATCTGAGTGAGAACAGATAAGGGAGTTTCACCTTTAATAGTCCTCCTGCTTACAAAGAGGCCAAGGGCCAACTGCTCTGATTTTCACTCACGCAATAATGGGTCTGGACAGTGTGTAAACTGTTACAGAATTTGTCCCTATATAACTGTCACTGTTAATATGTTCCAAAGCAGTGATCAATCCCTTTCAATCTCACACAGCCCTTTAAAGAAGTAAACTCGTGTAAGAGTAAACCCCTTAAAAGAGTAAGACAATTAGTGAGTGGGAGACAGGCAAATATTTGTTAGTAAAACAGAATTAGTGTTGCTTAGTATTTTTTTGGAACAGCTCACCCTACATTACACAGAAACTTGATATATACAAATCCAGAATGACAGCAGCCAAAATAAAGCAATCTTCTCCATAAAATGATAGTATTAAATTACATCTGCCTCAGTGGTTTAATGTAGTTCATTTTGGCCAAAGTTAAGTGTGCTGGATTTTCTATACACTACAGTGCAATAATAATGGTAACTAATCTTTAAAATAAAAAAAACCCAGTTTTCTTCCTGCTTTAAATTTTATTGTTTGTGAATGGAAGCTCCGTGAAGAAAATAAATTTGTTAATATAAGTTATTTTTAGCACTGTCATTTTTCAGTGCTCCAGAATTCTCTTCAGCCTGCAAATTTCAGTAACTGGAGTATTTAAATATCTATGCAGTCAAAAGTGCTGTGCATACATTTACTCCCTCTATGGAAATCCAGTAATGGTTCCCCAATGAACATTCCTTAACATTTCGGCAAGTTTAATCTGAAAAGTCAGGCTCAGCCTGCTGCTTTCCTTTACAACAAATCATGTTGGTGATTTAATGGCAAATGTAATGTAGATTTTCTATTAACTGCTACAGAGTTTGGTTTACGATACACAAGACTGAAAATGAAGAAACAGTTCTAGATAAAGATGAGTGTTTTTCAGTAAGAAGGAAACATTCTCCATCATATAACATATTTAAACTCTAGCTAGACTGTCATATTTTTTTCCAATCTGTGCACATTTTATATATGTGTATATAGATATGAAAATAACTTCTGAAATATATGTTTTATTTAGTAACGTATAAAATGATGCCCAAATTTTTGAGGTTATTTTTACCACCAGGAATGCCTTTATTTTTAATACCTCATCTTGACCAGGAATAGGTTGCTGAAAGTTACCATCTGCTTCCAGTTTGCACATAAAATCCCAATTAGCTGAACTTCATATATGTTTTGCAAGGTAATTATGCTTACTTTTTTCCAAAATGGGGAAATATTTGTCAGATAGTATCTGGATGTCCTCAGAAGCACAGCAATCTCAGCTTGACTTTGCCTGCCCCCTAACATGCTCAAATAGAAGGTTATCAATTTGGTTGATGAGAGATTATGGCCTTTGATTACCACTGCTCTAAAGCACTCTGTTCCCCCTTGATTTCAAACACACATAGTCAAGCTTAACAAGTTAAAGAACCCTGGTTTTTTAATTCCACAGGGAGAAAGGAACTTCAGCATTTCTCTGCATTAATAGTATTTTAAAATACAGTATCTATGTGCCATTTCTTGTGTGAACAATTTGGTTTCTCATATAAATAACCTGAGCATGCATCTATCGAAGATTTTTGATAGATCAATAAATTATAAAAAGAAATATTTTTAAAAGAAAATAAAATTAGCACAAGTTATTAATTTCAAAGTCACACTATCAATATGGATCCTCACAGGTTTTTTTGCCAGGCAGCTGGAGATTAGGAGCAGTAAAGGTTCAACTCAAGCACTTTCCTTATTTTATAGAGGCTTCAGAAACAAAGTAGAAATTATTCCAATTGGCCTGTCTATTCCCCCACTGAAATCAGTGACATTAGCAGGTACAGTAACTGTTTAAATACTGCTTAAAAACGTTTAACACCAACACTCAAATTCATCTGAGACATAGGCTGATAAAATTGAAGCCCATGGACACTGTGCCATTACAATTAGATTTAGGTCCTTTATTTACTCTGACTTAGCTTTTTCTCAGTCTAGATAAAGCCAGATATTATTCCACTTCCTATGCTCAACATGTCACATTAAATTAGATAAACCCTATTCACTTTTCATCTATTCTTCCCAGTAAGTATGTGCACTGCTACCCAGCCTTGAGTAACAGAAAAAATGTTCAGGTGGCTGAACAGACCTTAGTTTCACAAGATCTAACATTTGGACAGCAACACTATCATCAATTTTATTATCAATTATCATCAAATTTCAAGTAAATCTAGTCACTCAAAGTCCTAAGTGATTTTCTGTACTCATTAATTCCTACCACGAAACACAAAGCTCGGACAGTTTAGAGCATTATTATGTTTCCTTTACAAAAAGTATTTTCTCCTGATGAAAAGTTATACAAAAGATTGATTTTTTAACAGCGAAATAAAAATCACTTTAAAATCAAGACCTACTAATACTGAGCACTACTGCTGTTTGAGGGATGCCAACACAGCCTTAGACTGGTATCCTGCTTGGAGGAGAAAAATGGATTCTTTTTAAAGATCACATTCTACATTTTCCATCTTGTTATTTGAATGCTATTGCACTGCTGCAACTGGTTAGCACTGCACATCTGGCTGAATTGTCTTGAACTGGTATTTTCCCTAACTATTGTGTATGTGTATGACGGGTTTTTTTAAAAAAATCTTGTATGCACACTGAAACAATACCCTATTGCAGACTGCTACACACAATTAGTGAGAGCATAGCTTCTTCTGATTTTGTTTTCAGTGTCAAAAAAAGTGCTATTTTTAAAGTTAGCCACCATGAAATTCTAGCCATGCTTTTACAATGTTTTTTAATTTTTTGGGGTTTTGGGTCTTGATCTCATAGACCCAAACTTCACACTGGATGTGTTATCTCATAAAAGCTCTACATTTCAACAACTTTTACTCTACAGCAACTATTTTAAACTTATGTTTATGAGGGAAAAGAGCATATAACTAAAATATTTTCATAAAAATAGTTTCACAGAAACAAAACAGATAAATGTTCCATTCAGTAAAAGGTCAATTTTTCATAACTTTGGCTACAGAAGCCCTACGATTCAGCCAAATTTGATTCCAAAGCCAAAAGTTTCCTGTCTTCCTGCTACAAACCATCATACTAAGATTTTGCAAAGTCCATCAGACTAATGAGGGGCAAAAAGTCAATCTTTTCTCATAAAATTACCATCATAAACAAATATTGTTACTTATAAATACCACAATTCACAACTTTCACAACTCTAAAGCGTTTGGAAGAAGAAGATGGATAGGAGGGGTAAAGTGTAATTTCTTGTTTAAAATAAACAAACACATAAATATCCAGAGCCTTAAAAATGCAAGGTCCTGGTTTGCTTTCTAGTAGGAAGGATCTGGAAAGCCCCTACTGGTGCTCAGCAAAGAACTCCCCTGCCACGGGGGAGCTCCCTGCAGACACGGAGCCAGCAGCACTGGATCCTGCACAGATCCCACCTGACACCAGCACAGGATGCATCAGGAGCTGGCAAGAAGTGGCCAGAGCACGTTCTGTACTTCTGAGGGCTCACATGCCTAGATTGCTCTAATTTATACTGAGACTAGCCCTGGCTTTCCACAAGGCAGCTCTGCAAGGCTGAGCATAAATCCAGTGCAGCAGAGACTCTGGATTTAGCTAGATAGAAGAGGTCTCTAATGCTAAATCATACATTAGCCAAAAACACTGAACGAGTTTTTACTGTCCTGTAAGATTTGGGGGAACTTAAAGCCTGAACAAAAGCAATCAGTCTTCAGAGCTGTGACCCTCTCTCCTAACCATGACAACAAGGGGCCTTGGTCTACGCAAGCACACAAATCCTTGGATATGTTCTTAACTGCTCTTATGTTGGCTGTTGAGAATTCTCATCTGTACATTAATTGCTCATTTTTCATCACAAGTGCAAAACAGCTGGCTGCAGACAGCAGGGTTTCCTGACAAAAATGTGCAATTGTGTCTCTTGTGTTTGTCCAACTGTATTTCAGACACAAGCTTAACTTTCAGCACATTGTTCAACTAGCAAGAAGAGGATTGAACAGGACATATGAGGAGAAGGAAAGACATTCAGTGGAGTCTCTGTCTTCCCTTTGTTCTTCCATAATTTTCTATGAAAATGACAGGAGTTTTGCACCTTTCTTTACAACACGTCTGGCATGATGCTGGCCAGTACTCCCAAGCCACGTGTAAATTCAGCTTGAGACACACACTGTATCATTTATTCTCTGGAGAACACTGTGCAATACTGGAATAATGAAAACCTGGCTTCTGGTTTTCCACATAGAGATTTTTAATACCTAGTAAAATGTGGGCTTTCTGACCTCTGTCAGTGTTACGGATTGTGCAGATACCCAATTTCTGAACATGTGCACTCCAGTGATTTTGATCAGTAGTTCCCAAGCTCAGCTCTTGAGGTGACCACCATGAGAGACGGTGCTGACCTGTGGTAGGACCATCAAAGCAAAACCAGAAGCTTCTTGCCAGGCCAGGTACACATTCTGTCACCTCCAACCCTTTAACTGCAAAGTCTCATTCATCCAAGGAGGATCCTCAATTCCATGTTTTCCTCTACCACTGTGACTCACCTCACAAACCAGAGCCTCTGCTACAGTGTCCAATCCCTTACCGACCTTTTGATCACACACCAACACAAGTCAGGGTGACAGCAACTGTAGCCACATCCTCTTACATAAAAAGCTTCCCTCACCAACCCTGCTTCTTTTTGCCTGAGCCCTGCCTGACACTCCTGAAGCCAGCCCTGGGAGCTGGGCAATGTGGGATGGTGCCCTCACTGCTGAGAGGATTCCTGCAGCTACACAGAGAAGTAAATCTCAATAGATCAGCGAAAACCTTCAGTGTGGGTCTGTTCACCTCATGGCTCAGAGGAGTGCTTGTTACAAGCAGAGTTAACAGCTGCCATCATCACGTGCCACTTTCAGTTGGCTCTGTACCACAATTTGGGAATGTCTTAGACAATAGGCACAAATATGTGTAACAGTCACATTTAGATCTGTTCCTTTCTCTTCCTGACAATGTTCTAATTTAAGATCCTAGTTTCACTTAACCAGGCGTTTTTAATGGAGAGAACTTCATTCCCATATGGCACCTTCAAGGACCATGACTCCTCCAGAAATCTGTATTACACAAGCCAAACAGTGCTAACAGTTGTGCTGCTAACACGTCACATCCTTGGGGTTTGTTTTTAGACTAATGTTTGTTTAAAAGTGAGGAATACATTTTGGATTGTAAATACATTCATTCCAAAAAAACTGTGAAGAGAACAAGGAGAGTCAGATGGAAGAATTTTACCTCTGCTTGGTGCTGATTATATAATTTATCAAGAAATTGTTCCACAGGCCTCCAACAGATGCTCTGCTGTTAAAGCCATGAAAAGTCATTCAGGGAGAGAGTAAAGGCCTCGGGGGTGTGGTCCACATGCTTCAGCACATATATCCTCAGTCCTGGCCTGCAGATAGCACATCTGGTCCAGGCATGGACCTGATGGTTGGCCAAAATACAGCCTTACAATAATGCTCCTTTTTTCAGCTTTAATGTAAGCCTGTTTTCTTGCCAAATTCAAATCCTGCCAAACTTTGGCCAAAGATGTTTGCTCAATTGTGCAATATCTTAAGTTTATATCCAACAACTCTTTGCAAAAACAATTGTATCATGTTTTTCATGTTTACAGGCATTAACAATATTTAATTTTAAGTAGAATTTTACTGCCGACACTCCCGTGTTTTACAGTAAATTACCTTAGAGAGGGTTTTTCCATTAGCTCTGAGTGTCACGAGTCCTGCACAGCACACCAAAGCACTGGAGCTAGAGAGACCAGAACTTGGAGGGATGGTTCCATCTAGCAGACAATTCATTCCAGTTGGGTTATTAAGACCAAAATGTTCCTAACAATGAAAAAATAAACAATCTCAGTTTCAAGTACAGACAGGCTCAGGCTTGCAATTATTTGATACTTAGAAAGAGAATCCTTCTGCTGAGTTGCTGGAACCAAGTACCTGCTTCTGCTATCTTCAAAATAAAGCAAAAGCAAAATTTTCATTCTATTCCTTAAGAACAAAGCCAATGGTAGGGCTTCAGCCAAAGGTATGTCTGCAATTCCTGTACACAAACACAGAACTACCCCGAGCAGAACTCAGGAAGGGCTGCACGCCCAAGAATTTACCAAGCTTCGTGGGTGGGTTTTGCAGCAACTGGCTCTGCTTTGAGCTGCCGTGGTGACAGTGTGAAGTTACCAATCATTTCATACCCTACTTCTGTCCTTTTCTCGACAGCTCTGCATTTCAGGCACCACCAAGAGCTCAAGGTCCACTTTCTGCTTCACTTCCAACACTGGCACGTGCTGTTAGGGAGCCACCTGAGGCTGAGGGGGAACCAGGAGCCATGCAGCTGTTTGCAAAGCCAGATACTCATGTCCTGCAGCACCCACAGCACTGACACTGGGAAAACCACACTGGCATTTGGGGAACTCTGTGCTTTAGGGTCACAAAGACACACCTACCAGCAGGGATGGCCTCTGCATGCTATTTTTGAATGAACTTCAAAATACTCTAACGTACATGGTAGATATCACAGATAATACATTTAATCCACAAGTCATAAATCCTCATGTACATACTCTTTTAATTATTCTGTAGTTGCTTTGTCTTTTTTTTATAATCACTTTTATATAAATTTCTCTCTGCTGTTAGTTTGAAGCAAACATGCAGTACTTATTAAAAAATCATTGAATGTATATGGGGGGTATATGAACAGCTAACTTCTGATGCAGTTTATACGTCAATAAACTATGTTACAGTGTCAATAATCAGAAAAAAAATGGCAGTATTTTCATAAAGAAATGTCCACCTTCAAAAGATTTCTACAACTTCTGGAACAACTTCAACCATAAACACCAATGGTAGAGATCAGCAAACACAAAGAGGCTCCTTTAAAATCTTCTACCATCACTTCAAATTATATTTTGAATTTCCTGTTTTACAAATAAAGGAAATTCATATCTAGAATACTATTGCTGCCCATGCCCCTTCATGACGAACACTAGACAGGCTTGTTCATAAACAGAAAATGCTTGAGTAACCAGAAACTGATCCACAGTTTCTGGATTGTCTTGAATGTGAATCAGGTTTGCAGACTTATCACGCAATGTTTAAATAGAAAACGTACTTCGGTTTCAAAAATGAAAATGGACTTTGCCAAGTTCTGCAACAGTTCTGTCCCAAAAGGATAGCATGTTCAACTTAATATAAACAGATTATCCCGCTGGACCCTCACAGTACTTGTATTTCAGAGTTTTTTAAGTCTGTAACATTTATGCTTATTTTCTGCCAGTGCTAGAGTCTGCAAACCTGCTTTGCAAATTAACCTTCAAGTATGAAAGCTTTTCCTTAGGAAACAAATCTCAGTAGCAGACTGCAAAATAAATAAAGTCAATTGGTCATGCTAGCCTTAATATAAGAAAGAATATATCGTAAAGAAACCTAATCTATATCTCTACAGTCCATGCAATTTAAATGCCTGTGTTACTGAGCAATACAGAATTGAGAATACTCATGTTACTGCACACGTAAGTAATTTACTGGGGTCTATACATAGGAGCAGGGGGCTGTTTAGGACCTGTGAACTGTAATAGAGTGATTTGTGGCACTGATTGTTCTGAATGTTGTATTTTGAAGACTCCAGTGGCAGGTCTGAGGTAGGCTTTTTGGCTGTCTGCAATCCTTATCTGTTGGACCATCCTGTGGGGTGACCAAATGACCCATCCTGAGGCAAACTTCACGTGCTTTAAAAAGCACATTTACCCGTAGCTGGGGCTGGCTGTGGCAACCTTTTCCTGACCTGCCATCACTATTTATCCCATCTGCCCTTCCAGAAATATCACTGGACTGACATCGAGCAGAGAAGTCACCTTCTTTTTATTTTCCCCTCAAAGGACCATGAATTCTGTGAATTCTGTGAATTCTGTGACTCAGCTGCAAAGAGCAGGTGAGATTTCCAGGAGCCTCGATGGTGAGTTGAGGCTGCCTCCCAGGGCAGCACTGACCAGCATTTGCTTTCACAACAGCTGGGTCTTCAGGTCAGCCTGGAGACAGGGGAGCTCCCAAGGGAGATAAAGCTCAGGGGGGCAGACAGGAAAACGTCTGTGTGTCTGTGCTCCTGCCTTTAGGAAAAGGTCTGTGTGTCTGTGCTCCTGCCTTTACCATGAGTGTGCCCCTCCCTGCAGAGCTGCACTTCTAACTCGGGACATTCTGAAAATCCCATTCAAATCCCAAACACTGGAAACCGGGATGAGTAATGGTTCTTAATGGATTATTTCTTCTGTATGCTGTTTACTTGGCTTTTACATTTTCTTTTGCCTACTGCGTGAGTCAGCTTCGCTCAGCTGTTGTGCACAAATTATAGGTTTTCAGCATTAATGGAAGTTCATGTTTTTTAAATGCTTCCATAGAAAGAAAAGGACTAAGATATGATCTTTACGTCCTGAAAGACTAGCCTCCAAACCTTTTTCAAAGCAAATTTTAATTAGATAATTTCATTGGAAAACATTCCTTTTGACTTCAAAATACAGAAATGTCATCCTGATAATGTTTGATCACGACTTTCCTAAGTAATTATTTGCTCTATTGTAATTTGTTTTATAGAGATGAAAATAGTGCTCTGCAAATATTTTAAAGCACACCCACTCATGTCTCCTCTTCAAGTTTTAACATAAAAATAACGTGACTGTGTGTAAAAAAAAAGCTGTAGAATGCAGGGAAACATTTTGAGGGTAAATAGGTATTCTTGTTGTATTTTACTTCTACATTAATTTCGTAAGTTAAATGGATTTGGCCTACCTGAATGCCCTTCAGTCCACACAGGAAGTAGTTATGCCACTGAGGTTTGGTTTTGTTAATCTGAATGTTATTAACACTAGTACTGAAATCCCTGCAAAAACAGAAAAACCTTGAGGCTTTAATTTGTATTAAATTAAGTTTGAAAAAACACGGCTTGTTACTGCCACCTGCTGATGGACAAAACCGGTTTGATGGCTTTCAGTGCAATGTTTTCTGGCTTGGTTTTTTGTTTGATCTTTTTACATATCTTCTTTATTAATCGTTTCTGTATGGTTATTTTAGATGAAAGCATAAGAATTCTTGATTACTATAAAGAATATACTAAATAAATCCGGAAATTAAGCTGCCTTTGACATCCTTAATTAAGGCAGGATGCCTTCCATCATGTATGTGTATGCTATCATGATTTCTTAGAAGTGAAAATCTAAATAATCGTATCTGTCAAACCTTGGCCAGAGACAGATAAACTTCAGGCTCTCTGTTAATTCCTCCTCAGGATTTCATCTTCATTACCTTTGCTCTGAATGGCACTTCACTAAAACAGGCCTAATGCTCTGAATTATGTATGTTACAATACAAAAATATTTAAATATTTTATATGCTTCCTCCAGGATAATTCCTACTCCATCTTCCTTTCAAAATAATAAAAACAGTGAGCTTGAATGTTCCTAAAGAACAGACAGGAGCTGTCAAAATGGGCATGGAGGGACATGGGGGCCTCAGAGAGGTGCATCAGGCCCCAAGGTGTGCAGGTTTTTTGGCAGTCTGTGCCCTTGAACACCCAGTAACTTTATCAGCAGGTGCCCAACACAGGAACAGCAAAGGCACTGAGAATGACAAGAAATCTAATAAAAAATATTCAAAAGTTCCAGACTAAGATGTGCTTTACAAGGCTAGGTCTGCTAAAGAATAGGAACAGAGGCAGATGAATTCCTGGAAATATTTAACAGGAATAAAACCAGTTTCAAGAAATAATACTTCAGGGGCAGTGTGCAACTCCGAAGAGGATGGAATTTTTCCTTCTTACACTGGTCCCAGTAAACTACGTAGATTACTGATTTGCTGGGTTTATTTTTGTCCAAAAGGACATCACTAATTAATACCTGTAATGGATAACAGTGAAAAGATGTTTTTATCAGTTAATTACTCTGTTACCTATGGAGAAAAGGTTATACAAATATAAAGCACCTTTACTATGATATAACTGTCTTCAAACAGTGTCTGAAAAGCTCACTTTATTCTGGTGCCCTTTTGTGCCATGCAACCCCCAAAGCAACAACCAGTGTTGAAGTGGCCTCAAAATTCAGCTGGTCCATTGCTTGCCCCACTTGTAGGGGGGTTCTCCACTTCTACTCCCAGCCTACAACCAATTACTGGCTCAATGGCATGTGACAGATCTTGCACCTTGAGTAGCAACTTAAATTCCCATTTTCCAGTTATACATTCAATTTCAACCTTAATTGCAGTGCAAACCCATCAGACTGGTGTACATTTGAACATATAAGCTGCTATCTCAGTGCCACACACAGGGTTTTATCAACAACGCAGCAGCAAAGAATTGCACCAAGCTAGTGTCAGAAATTACTGGGTTTTGTAGAGGAACACAAAAGATATGAAAGGGAGTACTGAGACTGGAGTACAAGGAGAGTTTGAGAATGGCTGAAAATTCTTCCAGTTTGAGATTCATGTGTATTTAGAATAATCTCCAAGAGAATAAAACATCAGCTTGCTTATGGCTTCTGAATAAAATAAAAAAACGCTGAAGTATTTGTAAAATGGAAAACACTTGTCAAAAGCAATGAAGATTTTAAAATTCTGTTTGTTTATGCTTGTTTCCTACAATAATCCTGAATTATTGTTGTAAAAAACAAGGCTGGTGGAAAGCAATGCGTAAAAGTGATTAACAGAAAACGAATCTTAAGTCCTCTTTGTTTCAAAGAAGAGTTCTAAAATATTTTATCTTCATAATTCTTTTTACCCTCTCAGACAGTAAAATTTCAATGAACAAGAAGACATATATTGTGACTATATTTGCTAGTTCTCAAGATAAAATAATTACTTTTTTAAATGCATTTTGCTCTTTTTTTGCAATCTTCTCACATAGAAAATGAAAGAAAAAAATGGCTTTGATTTTGGCAGGTTTCATATGGACATAATTCACACAAACACGGAATGTGGGACTGTCAAGATCCCCAGAATCCTTAAGTCTATTTTTTGTTATCACATTCAGTTTTTAAGTATCCAAGCTTTATCTTAAATCAGTAAATCTTCGGGCTTGCCTTTGAACCATCTACTGAAAAATAGGCAGTTCAATATAAGAACTTTGTAACAAAATAAAATAAAAGATTGGGAAAAACATACCCATGAAATAAAAATACTCTGATATTGTCTGTTTCAGCCTTTCTGTTTTACAGAATGCTCAGGAAAGAATGCCACTTCTCCATAAACAGACATAAGCATTTCTATTTTTCTGTATAATTCTGTGTAATTCAGAAGAGATGGGATTTTTAAGTAGCGTGACTGAGGTGGTTTTTACTGCTTATATAGTAAATAATCCTTATTTTTGGGAGACCCATTTGGCTCTTTCTCACAGAACCTTATTGTTTTGTCAATCTGTTGGTTTATCTGTTTGAGTCCTCTGTACAAATACCCTGATTTAAAAACAAACAAACAAACAAAACTTTCAGGTTCTGCCATGAGATGGAAACTGATTGGTAATTACCATCCTCTGGTACTTCTGAAGGCATTTTGAGAAGTAGAATGTCAGAGATTCTCTCTACACATACTTCTCAATTACAAAGATGTTTTGTGAAGGGGAAGTATCAGGAACTTCAAAAGAATGTAAGTTTTGAATACCTTTTTAGTCCCAATAACATAAAAGGCATCAGATCAGTTGAGATAATTTAGGATGAAAAACAAATAGGTGGTTTTTCTAGCAACCTGTTCTCTGTCCTATTTCTACTAAAAGTTAACATGAACTATCAGGGTGGAAGAGTGCTACAGAACTGTTCCACAGTTTACCAGTTCCCAAAACAAGAATGAAACAGGAAATAGTGATTCTACAGAGGATTCTGGTTAGTCCTTGTTCACCAAAGGCCTATATATATGCATTCACCACAGGCATAAATCTGTGCCTGTGTTACAGGCTTGGAAAAAAAGACATACTGTCATCAGTTTTGTTATGTGGTGCAACATTCAAAGTGTTGAAAAATATTTCTTTGTTATGAAATTATGGGCATGTTTAAGCTTTGTTTTTAAGCAACAGTGTCTCAACAGAACCAAGATGCTTAATGCTGTGTTCTGAGACCTCTTCTTGGTTTATGGCTTAAAGCATATGATTTCAAGCTGAAACCAGGGCAGATGTAAAAATACAGTGACTGTGTGTGCAATTTAAATTCGAAGGCTGTAATTCTAGATTTGGTAGAACTGTCCTGAGAAGGCCATTTCAACTGCAATATAACACAGCAAAGCTTGAAGACCAAGTGAAAACGTTTACCTTTTTATTACTGCTTTATTTAGTGTCCATTGTAACAACTTTTCCTAATCAAAACTTTTATAATTCTGAAGCTATTGTCTCTTGCAGAATGGTTTTGCAATACAGCTTAGGCCCTGGTGGGAGATTGCTGTTGAAGAAAGGGAAAGGTCCCACACACATCTCCCATTTCCCTTCCCTGCTCACTGCTGCTTGTTCCCACTGTTTACCCCAAGTCAGCTTCAGTGCTGAGTGCATGGCAATTCACTAAAATGACAGAAAATTAACCAAGCAAAAAATGGGGGAATAGTGCACTTTACCTCAAGATCAAACAAGTACTCTACACCTGCTAAAAGGCAGAGGCTGAATTGATCTTAGAAGCAGCTACAGGGAGAAAAGCAGGTACTAGGGGTAAAATAAGCCAAGCTATTGCCTGTTGGCAGTGGCAAACTCCTAATTCAGCCCAGCTACAATGTGAAAACACACTCCCCAAAGTGAAAAATCTCTGAGTATTTATACTTAGGAAGTACAAATTCCTTTCAACTGTCTTAGTCACAAGGCAGCAGCTCAGAACATGTGTTTATAACAAACTGAGCTTTAAGCAGGAATATGTACTCAAGTATTTCCCACTTTTGACAGTATGTTCCTGTCCCTGTGCTGCCACACACTGTGCTTTCAGGGACTAATTTACCAATTAAACCAATGGCTCAATAAAAACAGCTTAAACTAAGCTTTTGCTGATTCTGATTTTTGCAAAATGTCCACAAAAGCTCATGTGGCCGAGTGACCTGATCTGAACTGCCATGCAACTACACAAATATCAGTCTGTGACAAAGAGGCAGAAAAACGTGGCTGAAGTTGAAAAGAGTGGCAGGATTATTTCCCTATGTTCAGCACTTGTGAGACCATAGTTGGAATATTGCATCCAGTTTTGGTGTTTCCCAATACATGAAAGACATTGGCAGGGAGTTCAGCAGAAGGCCAACAAAATACTTACAAGGGATCTTCAAAGGTCCCTTCCAACCTAAATCGGTCTATAATTCTGTGAACAACAGCTGTGGAGGAAATGGAAGCGAGGGAATACAGATTTTTTGAGCCAGGATTGTTGCTAAAGCTGTTGTGCTGTGAAAACACAGCCCTGGGTTCTCCAGAGCAGGGGAGTGTTACCTTACCTATGCAGTAATCTATTACAAAACATTTCACTCCCTTCTCCAGGAGAAACTGAGCTGCTGCCAATTATGGGGATTATATCGAGAAAGATGAGCTAAGAGAGAAGGGAAGACAGAATTGCACTTTTAGAGGGATTGAAAAGTCAGAGGCCTTACAAGAGTAATATGAAAAAACAGGTGGGAGATAGCAGCTGCAAAGCTATTGCTCTAAACTAATACACAGAGCATGGAGTCAGTCTGTGGATTCCATCTGCTGATACAAATTGTTTTACACAATCAGACTCTGTCTTGCAATGGAATTTTGTCAGATCTCTGAAAAGGCAAACTGTATTGCAATTGCACAAAGAGGTTCATAAAAATTAGTGACTAAACAAAGTAATCACGTACGAGTATGAAGAATTGGTATTTGCCAGTTGCACAACTTGAGTTTGCACAGGTTCTACTGCCATCAGGATATCTTGTTCTATAGCCATCGGGAGCACAGCGTAGCCGCAGTAGTCTATGTGTTCTCCTATCAAAGAAACCAAAGAAGAAAATACTTTGCAATAATTCTTTCTAGAATAGCAGTAAGAGGGCTTATACAGTGGTTCAGTGTTATTTACTGGCTGGGACAATTTCTTAGTGTAGTTTCAACTCTTATTACCAAAAGTTTGGGGTACATTTCCTCCGTATTACTTCACAAAACACGGGAGCTGATCCAAACTTTGATATGAACATCTCCTTCAGTTTCTGCAATCTGAATTTTTTTTCTTTCTTTAGTAATTTTTATCTACTGCACCTGTTTATAAATGTTCATGTTTTCACACTGGCTTACAAATTTTTTTTTTAAATCCCATCATGTAGATTACTGTCCAACAATGAGAACTGTCATGTACATACAATTTCTGGACATTTTTCCAAGAAGATAATAATTATATTTAAATAATCATTAATACAGTTGCATACAACACACAGAGTAACAATCAAATAGAAAATGTATGTAGTAAACATCCTCTCCCTTGGGAATAATTCCCAGTTACCATATGCTGTTTATTTAGTCTATATGAGATGTTCACACAACACTGAGATAAAAATTAACATTAACTGCACAATAGACTAATTGACTTTTACAGCTCTGTTTTTCAGGATCCTTTTCCTTACAACATCTTCAAATGCGTAGGATTATTTTATGAACGTACGCAAGAAACTCAGCTCCAGGGAGAACACAATCCTAACATGGATAGAGAAATCTCCAAAATAAGGCTGCTACAGAAATACAAGTCCTAAACACAAAGTAATTGTGACTCTCCAGTCTGCCAGTGAATCACACCCGCTGTTTTAAGTTCTGTGGACACATCTCTATGGAACACTGAAGAAGATATGATGGTAGAATCATTTCATGCTTTATCATGTGCATTGCTGTGTGGCTGGTTATACTTGGTAACTTTAATTACAATAGAAAAGAAAAAAATTACTCATTTATTTTCTGGATGTGCTGGTTCATTAACTGATTTAGATTTCCAAACCCTTTAAAAAACTGTAAGCTGGCAAGTGACTACTCCAGTTTTCAAAACCATCACTACTGTCTATAAATCTTTTTTTCCAAAACTGATATCCATGTACAGTTGTTTATAACAAGATACAGTAAAATCTACTAAATTATAAATGATTTTCCATTTATCACAAGAAACTTCTCTGAAAAAAATAAAATTAAGACCAGCATTATTTTCATTCTATGTTTTAAACTACTAGGCTTCCATGATGGCAGATGAAGTAAAATAACATAAGGTTAATTTTTCTCTTTTACCTATTAAGTTGACTCGTCCCGGTGCACGAGCATAAAACTTGGGAGCTGATCCAAACTTTGATATGAACATCTCCTTCAGTTTCTGTAATCTGAAAGGCAAGTTAGAAACATTTAAAAGGACTGTATTTGCATAAAAGACAGGAAGTTTCAATGTTTCTTGAAGTAAATCAAATTCAGCTTCCTGAAGTATGTGGAGTTTGCTACATCAGGAGTGACATTAAGCTGCTTATTTCTGCTCTTCACATAATACTGAAGACACTACTTTGATCTCGATTTTTACCAATTTTCTTATTTGACACTACCCCATCTTTGTACAAATACATACAGAGAGAACTGAAACTCCAAACCTCAGATTATGCCTGTGACTTATGACAATATTTACTCCACAGGATTCCAGTACTTCAGGTTTTCCATTTAGAGGTGCCTGATGTGCTACTGAAAGTTCAATGCAAATAAACTTTGTCATACAGCTTTATTTCCTGCAACTGTAAAGGCACCAGCCTCCTGCCTGACGTTTGCAAAGCTCAAATACTTGAGTGTGTCATGCACAACAGTAGGAAAACAACGGCTGAGAACAGATGAAGCCATTATCTTAGTGAAGCATAGGAAATCTGATAGTAATTCATTTTGAAACTAGCATAAAGAAAAATTTAATCTACTAATGAAAATGCAGTAACAGAAACCCTGATAAGGTTTCTACATTTAATCTACAGCTAGAACTGGAAGCCTAGTTAATGCAAAGTGGAAGTAAGAAGACTGCAATGAGAAACAGATGTTAGAAAATTTCACAATTATTTAGTTTGTACTTCTTTGTAAAGGCTGTGTTACTGTTCAACTACATACATTCAAATGTTTTGTAAGATTTTTTTAAATGGAAAGCTACAAAATATGATTTGTTGCGATATTTTTTAACAGATCTTTCAGTACTTTTCTATCTTTGTGCCCAGTTACAAAGCTGTATTAGGTCTATAACTCCCCTTCTTATGATCCCCTCTAGCATTGACTGGTATATCACTCTTCCAATTAACAAAAGCAATTTCTGCCATTTCATTGTTCAATCCCTTCTCTAGATCACATTAATAATATTATAGTCCACGGGGGAATCTGTTGGCAGAATTCTAGGTGTTAACTTTATTCCTTTTTGTGTCAGTATTTAGAATGCTGCTTTGTTTCACAGATATTTTTATAGTAGTGTTGGTACCAAGAGACTAACAACAAACAAAGCAGTCATGAGGGCATGTTTATCTAAGTGCTGATTGATCTCTTTTTTTAATGTGGGTTTTACAAGCAGGCCTGATGAAAGGCTATTTACAGGCTTTGGCCTTGATGTTGCAACATGCACGCTGCATTTTAAGCACCTACATCAAGAAGAAAATTGTCAGAAGCCTTAAAGCAAAGACACTCCTCACAACTTCACACTTCCAAGTCTGGGAATGCTGGACTTGTCCTTTCCGTGAGATTTGTGGTGCAATCATATGCAAGGAACCGGCGTTTTTAGAAGTGACCCTTCTGCGGTGCTAAGGCAAGCAAAAAGGTTCGTTTGTGTTCGTTCTGCTCCCACACACCGAGCGCAGCTCCATGGGGAAGGAGCAGGCGCTGGCACGTGCCGCACCCATTCCAAGGACGGGCCGGCTTCAGGGACTTTTAGAGCAAAAAGGACGAGAGAATAATCACTATTCCCCAAAAACTCTGGTTTAAAAAAAAAAAAAAAATGTTGGCGGAATGGTGAATGGCTGAATGAATGATTCCTCCTGCTGCCCCAGCGCCACCCCGCGAGGGGCGTCAGGGCGGGCCGGGCTGCGGGGAGCTGTGTGTGAGGGAAGGGGCTGGAGCCCAGCGCGCCCCCCTCAGCGGGACCTTGCCGAAAAGTCTCTGCTCCTGTCAGGGAAAAACCACAACGCTACGAGTCCACACCCCCTCGCACCTCAGCCCGGGGCACGACGACGGGCCTGCCCACCCGTCCTCCCACCTCCCCCGGCCGGCCGCAGACCGCCCACCNGGCACCCCGGGCCCGCTCGGCTGCGGGGCCGCTGTGCCCTCGGCCCCGCGCCCGCCGCAGCCCAGGTGGGACAGGGAAACTGCTGTGACGTGCGAAGGAAATCTTTGGCGTTTTCCGGTATTCCTGGCGATGCTCCTGCAAAGTGCACGTGCAATGAAAATAATAAATGGGCAGTGGCATCCCTGTCCTCATGTTTTTTCTGGTGGGTGGAATATCTCCAGTGAGAGAGCCTCCACAACCTCTCTGGGCAATCTGTTCTAGTACATGGTCACTTGCACAGTAAAGAAGTTCTTACTCATGTTCAGGTGACGTTTCTGTGCATCAGTTTCTGCCCATTGCTCCTTGTTCTATTGGATATCACCACCAAGAAGAGCCCGAGTCCATCCTCTTGACACCCACACTTCAGATATTTATACACAGGTCCCCTCTCAGTTGCCTCATCTTGAGGCTGAACAGGCCCAGCTCCCTTAGCCCTTCCTCGTGAGAGGTATCTCAAGACTCTTGGCCAACTTAGTAGCTCTCCGCTGGACCTGCCTAGGAGTTCCATATCTCTTTTGTACTGTAGAGCTCATAACTGCACACAGTACTCCAAATGCGGCCTCATCAGGGCTGAGTAGAGGGGCAGGATCACTTCCCTTCACATTTACGACTCTGCCGTCCAGAGACGCGCCAGTCACCAGACTCGCAGCCCCCGCAGGGGATCCG